>CP125973.1:45667483-45976040 GCA_030063025.1 Avena longiglumis
ATGCGGTATGCCTTTGCACTGCATGATATAAGATCGACGAGACGATCTGGCGATGTTGAGGCGAGGCCCCTAGGAAGAAGGTTCCGCCAAGGTTATGTGGTATGCTCCTATAATACCACGGTTAAAACGTCTCTTGAAATAAAGAGCATGCCAAGTTGTTGCGATGGCACATGGAAGACCGTAAGAAAGACGATGTTGAGACACCCATTGATGGGTCACGGTGGAGAAAAGTCGGCGAGTACCGGACTTTGCGTGGCGCAAGGAACTTAAGGTTTGGTCTAAGTACAGACGGCATGAATCCTTTTGGTGAGCGGAGCTGCAGTCCACAGCACGGCACTGTGACCCTATGTATCTATAACCTTCCTCCTTGGTTGTGTATGAAGAGGAAGTTCATTATGATGCCGGTGCTCATCCAAGGCCCGAGGCAACCAGCGACATTGATGTGTACCTAAGGCCATTAGTTGAAGAACTTTTACAGCTGTGGGCCAAACCAGGTGTACGTATGTGGGATGAGCACAAAGGGAGCCATTTGACCTCTGAGCATTGCTTTTCGTAACCATCAATGATTGGCTGCTCTTAGTAACATTTCAGGGCGACAAACAAGGGATACAATGCATGCACACCTTTAGATGATCTTGAAAGTGTATATTTGGATAAATGTAAGAAGGTTGTGTACCTAGGGTATCGCCGATTTCTTAGAACTGCATCGATGAAAAGAAAGGCAAGCATTTCAAATGTCTGCGAACCGGAGGAAGCTTGTCCTCCGTCGGTGAGGAGGTATTTGGTATGGTCAAGGACCTAGAAGTAATCTTTGGAAAGGTCTGGCGTCTATCTCTCGAATGACGATGCGGACACGCTCCCATGTGGAAGAAGCAATCTATATTTTGGGACCTACCCTATTGGAAAGTCTTAGAGGTCCGCTCTTCAATCGACGTGATGCACGTGGCGAAGAATGTTTGCGTGAACCTGCTAGGCTTTCTAGTGTATGGGAAGACAAAAGATACACCGGAAGCACGACCAGCAACGTCTCGAAGGCCTGAAGAGCCTATGCATCCCGAGAACGAGAAGGTAAACGATGCCACTTAACTCCGCCATCTACGCTCTTACCAAAGCGAGGAAATCTTTTTGAATGTCGAAGCGTTATCAAGGTCCCGTCGGCTTCAAATCGAATATAAAGGGAATAATAAATATGGCGAGAAAAATTCCAAAACCAAGTCTCATGACTGCCACGTGATTATGACACAATTGCTTCCGATTGCATTGAGGGGCTTCTACGAAAATGTTCGAGTACCCATTGTGAAGCTATGTGCATTCCTCAATGCAATATCTCGAAGGTAATCGATCCAGAAGCCTACCGGTTACAAACAGATGTGGCCCAATGTCTTGTCGACTTTGAGTTGGTGTTCCACCATCCTTCTTCAATATTATGACGCATCTCTGGTTCACCTAGTAGAAGAGATTGCCATTCTCGGTCCTGTATTTCTACACAATATGTTCCCCTTTGAGAGGTACATGGGAGTCTTAAAGAAATATGTTCATAACCGTGCTAGGCGGAAGGAAGCATCTCCAAGGGCTATGTAAGAGGAGGTCATTGAGTTCTGTTGATTTTATTCACGACCTTAAGGCGATTGGTGTTCGAATCACGACATGAGGAGACTGCGTGGAAAAGGCACCCTAGGATGTAAAGCAATGATATGTAGGGACGGGCATTCTCTCAATCAAGCACACTACGGTTTTACAAAGATCTATCTTGGTTGCCCGTATATCAATGAACACAAGAATTTAATCGCCTCAAACACCCGGCGGTCGATGAATGGATTATAAGTGAACACATGGCGAGTTTTGGCGGTGGCTGCAAAGACTTCTCACGAATAACACCCTGTTGGGATCAGCTGTACTTGTTGGCGGGACACCGTCTTGACGTATGTACTTTCCAAGGGTACGAGATAAATGGGAATACATTTTACACGATAGGCCAAGATAAAAAGAGCACCAACCAAAACAGTGGTGTCCGCTTCGATGCAGCAGAAGACAATGGGCAAAAGACCACGTATTTGTTGGAGATATGCCCTAGAGGCAATAATAAATATAGTTATTATTATATCTTTGTGTTTATGATAAATGTTTACATTCATGCTATAATAGTATTAACAAGGAAACATTGATACTTGTGTGTTTTGTAAACTTAATTTGAAGTCCCTAGTATAGCCTCTATACTTCACTAGCTTGTTGGTTGATTAATGATTGTGGTTTCCCTATCATGAACATTGAGATGTTATCAACAACAAGATCATATCGTTAGGAGAATGATATGGTGGACATACTCCTATAGATAAGCGTAGCATAAAGATCAAGTCATTTCATTAGTTCAATTGCTATATGCTTTACGATACATAGTAACCTAATTCCTTCGACCATGAGATCATGCATATCACCTTTCTTTGGATGGATGCTTTGATGACATCAAACACCACACCGTAATCGGGTGGTTATAAAAGTGGCATTGAGTGTTGGAAGGTATTGGTTGAGACACATGGATCAAGAGTGGGATTTGTCCATCCACATGACGGATAGATATACTCTGGGCCCTCTCGGTGGAATGTCATCCAATTAGCTTGCAAGCATGTGACTTGGTCACAAGGGATCACATATCACGGAGCGAGAAAAGAGTACTTATCAAGTAACAAGGTTGAACTAGGTATGCGAGATACCGGCGATCATAACCTTGGGTAAGTAACATATCGTGAGACAAAGGGAAATTGGTATCGTATGTAAGTGGTTCATTCGATCGCAAGTAATCGTTGAAATATGTAGAGCCATATGAATTTCCAGATTCCTCTATTGGTTATTGTTGGAGAAGTGTCTCGATCATGTCGCATAATTCACGAACCGTGGGAGACACACTTAAGGATTGACGTTGTTTGAGTAGTTATGGTATTATGAAAGAGACCGAATGTTGTTGAGTCTCGGATGGGATCCGGGATATCACGAGGTGATCCGGAATGGTCCGGAGAATAAGATTCATATAAGGAAAGTCCCGTTTGAGTTCGGGAATGATTAGGTGTTTTCATCGGGAATGTTCTAGAAGGTTCGGATTGTCCGGCACTGGGGGAAGGGTACATGAATGTGTCATTGATCATTGAATGATTGCATCATGTACTAAGTGTTATTGCTGTCCCAAATAAAGGATTAAATTGAATCCTAAAACAGAAAAGTCAAATGTCGGTTTGAAAGTCAAACCGCCAAAACAAGCTGTGGGAAACAAGCAAGAGGAGTTGGAACCAACTTTGGAGGAGGAGTAGGACTCCTCGGGCGGCCAGCCAAGGCCGACTTGGGAGGGACTCCTCCCTCCCTGGCCTTGAGGACCTCCCTCCCATAAAAGGAGGCGGGGCTCCTCCATAGACGCTTTACTTTCTACTCTAGATCTCCGGTTTAGAGCTGTTTTGGTTTAGAGCTTCTAATTGCTTTAGCCAACAGTTTAGAGCCTTCTAATTGGTTTAGAGCCCTCTAATTGGTGTGTCTAATTACTAGGCCACTAATCCTCTCTCTCATAAGCTCCACCATACTGCACCCGGCTTAAGGCGAAGCCTGCGGGATCTCCCTCTACTTGGTACCACGCCGTTGTCTTCTTAGGAATCGCGAGGAGAGAGTGCTACAACCTCCGCTGCTGGAACAAGGGAGAGGAAGGTCTTCGTCGAGTACGAACGTGTGACCGATTGGAGCGCTCTTGGGGCGTGGCGCTGGAAGGATCGTCTACGATCTTGAGATCGGGAAAATCGACTACATCACCCGAGAATCCGCTCGTTAACCACTTTGGAATCTTCGAGGGTGAGTTCCTCCATCGACTCGTTGCTACAATCTAGTAGATAGATCTTGGCTTGTTTGTTTGTATGCGATAGAAAATTTTGTTTTCCATGCTACGAACCCCTACGATGGTATCGAGCCGTGTCTATATGTAGATCATTGCACGAGTAGAACACAATGGTCATTGTGGGCGTTGATACTTTTGTTGTAGATTGCTTTTGTGTACTTTGCATCTTGCGGTATGTTGGGATGAAGCGGCCCGGGCTAACCTTACATGACATCGTTCATGAGACTTGCTCCACGCTTGACATGTAACTTGTATTGCATAAGTGGCTTTGCGGGTGCATGTTTCTCCTAGCATAGTTAAGATCCAATTTACAACGGGTGATCAACAATGCTAGTATCAATGTTGTGGTTCTTGTTCGTAAGTTAGAACGACACTTATTGAAAGCCCCAAACCACGTAAAATATGCAAAGAAAGTAGAAGCGTCTAACTTTGTTTTGCGGGGTGTCTGATGATGTGATATGGCCATGATTGTGATTATATTCGATGTATGCAATGTTCCTTATTGTAAGTTGACAACCGCAGAGCCATATGGTTGTCTTTAATTTATGTTAAGACCTGCGTGTCTATTCAAAGTAGTTGTAATAGTTGAAGCCGGTGGACGACAACCATGGAGAAGCGTCATTGACCTTGATGCAATGCCGGTGATGATGGAGATCATGTTCGTGCTTGAAGATGGAGATCGAAGGCACGAAGAAGAAAGGCCATATCATATCACATATATATTGAATTGCATGTGATGTTAATCCTTTATTCATCTTGTATTGCTTAGTAGACGACGGTAGCATTATAAGATGATCCCTCATGCACATCAATTTCAAATCATAAAGTGTTTACCCTTAGTTAGCACCGTTGCTAAAGCTTGTTGTTTCGAAGCACCTCGTGATGATCGGGTGTTCTAGATTCTGCAAGTGTATACAACGTGAGCAAGCCAGATTTGCTCATGCAGAAACTAAGGTTTGATCTTGACGAGCCTAGCATGTATGCACATGGTCTCGAACACGGATTACCGAAAGGTAAAGCATGAATCGTATAGTAGATATGATGAACATGATGATTGTTCGCCATTGAAACTATATCAACTCTCGTGATGATCGGTGTTGATGTAGTGGATTTGGTTCGTGTGATCACTAAAACAATGTGAGGGATATTGTTTTGAGGGAGTTCACCTAGTTTAATTTCATTAATTAATTTGAACTCAATTTGTCATAAACTTAGTCTAAACTATTGCAAATATGTTGTAGATCAATGGCAGCCCCTACCATCAATTTTAATGCTTCCTAGAGAAAGAAAAGTTGAAAAACAATGGAAGCAACTTCGGATTGGTTCCGCAATTTGAGGATTGTCCTCACACTGGTAATTTGACCTATGTCTGGATGCATTTGGTGACCCACACTGGTGATGCTCCGATGAAGTAAAGAACGTTTACCTCGGAAGAATCAGTACTCCATAGTTCATGTGCTATCTTGTATGGTTTAGAATCGGAGCTTGAAAAGGTTTGAAGAGTCGACCCATATGATATTGTCGAGGATCTCAAATTGATTTTTGAGACTCATGCGGCAATTGAAAGCTATGAGGCTTCGAAAAGTTCTTTAAGCGCAAGATGGAAGAGGGCAGCTCCGTCGGTGAGCATGTGCTTAAGATGTCCGGGCATGCAAACAAACTTCAAAGCTTGGGTATTGTGATTCCTAATGCTTTGGGGATTTACCGTGTCCTCCAATCACTACCACCAAGTTACAAGAACTTTGTGATGAACTACAACATGCGAACATGAACAAGACGTTGCGAACTCTTTGCCATGTTGAAATCTGCGAAGTGGAGATCAAGAAAGAGCACCAAGTGTTGTTGGTCAATAAGACCACCAAATTCAAGAAAGGCAAGTCTAAGCAAAGGACACTTCAAGAAGGGTGGTAAGAAAGCTACCACGCCGAAGAAGACCAAGGCTGGACCCAAGCCTGAAACCGAGTGCTTTTACCGCAAGGGAGAAGGTCCTTTGGGCGGAATTGCCCAAAGTACTTGGCGGATCTCAAGAACGGCAACATCAAGAAGAAAGGTATATCGATATACATGTTATTGATGTGTATCTCACTAGTACTGTAGTAGTGCACGGTATTTGATATCTTGGTTGTTGCTCATATTTGTAACTCAAACAGGTCTGCAGAATAAACGGAAGCTAGCGAAGAACGAGGTGACGATGCGTGGGAAGCGGATCAAAGGTTGATGTGATCGCGGTCGGCACGCTACCCTTCATCTACCATCGGGATTAGTTTTATACTTAAATAATTGTTATTTAGTGCTGCGTTGAGCATGAACATTATCTCGGGATCTTGTTTATTGAGACGGTTACTTGTTTAAGTCGAGAATAATGGTTGTTCGATTTATATGAGTAATATGTTTTGCACATGCACCTTTGATAGATGGTCTATTCTTATTGAATCTCGATAGTGGAAATACACATATCAACAACATTGAGGCTAAGCGTTTGAAATCAGCGATAATTCGACCTATATGTGGAACTGTCGTCTTGGTCCCATCGGAGTGAAACCTATGATGAAACTCCATTCCGATGGACTTCTTGAATCACTTGATTTTGAATCACTTGAAAGATGCGAAGCATGTCTGATGGGAAAAATGACTAAGACTCCATTTTACGGTATGATGGAGCGAGCTACGGACTTATTGGAAATCATACATACCGATGTGTGTGGTCCAATGAGTGTAGCATCGCAGTGGTTATCGTTATGTTCTTACCTTCACGGATGACTTGAGTAGATATGGGTATATCTATTTCATGAAACATAAGTCCGAAACTTTCGAGAAGTTTAAGGAGTTTCAAAGTGAGGTAGAGAATCAACGTAACAAGAAGATTAAATTTCTACGTTCTGATCGTGGAGGTGAATATCTAAGTTACGAGTTTGGCGAGCATTTAAAGAAGTGCGGAATACTTTCACAATTGACACCGCCGGAACACCACAGCGTAATGGTGTGTCCGAACGTCGAATCGAACTCTCTTAGATATGGTTCGTTCTATGATGTCACTTACAGATTTACGCTATCATTTTGGGGTTATGCATTAGAAACAGCGCATTCACTTTAAATAGGGCACCGTCTAAATCCGTTGAAACGACACCGTATGAATTATGGTTTGGGAAGAAACCTAAATTGTCGTTCCTTAAAGTTTGGGGATGCTAAGCCTATGTAAAGAAGTTACAGCCGGACAAGCTTGAACCCAAAGCGGAAAAATGCGTCTTCATAGGATACCAAGGAAACTATTGGGTATACCTTCTATCATAGATCCGAAGGCAAAACATTCGTTGCTAAGAATGGATCCTTTCTAGAAGAATTTCTCTCGAAAGAAGTGACTGAAGGAAGAAAGTAGAACTCGACGAGGTTGTTGAACCTTCTCTCGAAATTGCGTAGCGCAGCACGGAAGAAGTTCTGTGGTGCTGCACCAATAAGGGAGGAAGCTAATGATGATGATCATGAAACTTGTTGAAGTTGCTCTGAGCCTCGGAGGTCAACGAGAACTCGTACCACTCCAGTTGGTATGATTCCGTTATGAATGTCATGGTGGTGGACAACACCGATGACCCCGAGACATATGAGGAAGCGATGATGAGCCCAGATTCCAATAAATGGCAAGAAGCCATGAAATCCGAGATGGGATCCATGTACGAAAACCAAGTATGGACTTTGGTGGACTTACCGGATGGCCGGAAGGCTGTCGAGAACAAATGGATTTTCAAGCAGAAAACAGATCTTGATGGTAATGTTATCGTCTATAAAGCTCGACTTGTCGCAAAGGGTTTCGACAAATTCAAGGAGTTGACTACGATGAGACTTTCTCACCAGATGGAAGCTAAAGTCTGAGGATTATGTTAGCAATCGCTGCATATTATGATTATGAGATATGGCGGATGGATGTCAAAAGCATTCCTCAATGGAGACATTGATGAAGAGTTGTATATGATGCAACCCAAAGGTTTTGTCGATCCTAAAGGTGCTAACAAGGTATGCAAACTTCAACGGTCCATCTATGGATTGAAGCAAGCATCCGAAGTTGGAATCAACGTTTTGATAAGGTAATCAAAAGTTTTGGTTTTATACAAACTTATGGAGAAGCTTGTATTTACAAGAAAGTGAGTGGGAGCTCTGTAGCATTCTTAATCTGTATGTGGATGACATATTGTTGATTGGGAATGATGTAGACCTTCTTAATAGTGTCAAGGAATATTTGAATAATAGTTTTCAATGAAGGATCTTGGCGAAGCACTTACATATTAGGCATAAAGATTTATAGAGATAGATCGAACGCCAAATATCATTGTCACAGAGTACATATTTGGACAAAGTTCTAAAGAGATTTGGAATGGAAGAAAGCAAGAAAGGGTTCTTGCCCATGTTGCCCAATACGACCTTGAGTAAAACTCAAAGTCCGACATCGGCAGAAGATAGAGAAAGGATGAGTAAGACTCCCATGCCTCAGCCATAGGATCTCTAATGTATGCCATGCTATGTACTAGACCCGACATTGCATATGCTGTTAGTTTAACTAGCAGATATCAAAGTGATCCAGGAGTGGATCATTGGACAGCGGTCAAAAACATCCTTAAGTACTTGAGAAGAACTAAGGATATGGTTCTTTCTTATGGAGGTGATGAACAGCTCGTTGTTAATGGTTACACCGATGCTAGTTGGAACACCGATCCAGATGATTCTAAATCACAATCCGGATACGTATTTATTTTGAATGGTGCAGCAATTAGCTGGAGGAGTGCAAAGCAAAGCGTTGTGGTGAGATCTTCAACTGAATCGGAATACATGGCTGCTTCGGAGGCTTCACAAGAAGCGATATGGAAGAAAGAGTTCATTACAGAGCTGGGTGTGGTTCCAAGTGCGCTGGACCCAATGTCTATCTACTGTGATAACATGGGCGCCATAGCCAATGCGCAAGAACCAAGGTCACACAAGAAGCTGAAGCATATCAAGCTGCGTTTTCACGCTATTCGAGAACATATCCAGGATGGGGATATAAAGATTTGCAAAGTACACACAGATCTGAATGTGGCGGATCCGTTGACTAAACCTCTCCCGAGGGCAAAACATGACCAACACCAAACTGCCATGGGTGTTCGGTATATTACCATGTAATCTAGATTAGATGACTCTAGTGCAAGTGGGAGGCTGTTGGAGATATGCCCTAGAGGCAATAATAAATATAGTTATTATTATATCTTTGTGTTTATGATAAATGTTTACATTCATGCTATAATAGTATTAACAAGGAAACATTGATACTTGTGTGTTTTGTAAACTTAATTTGAAGTCCCTAGTATAGCCTCTATACTTCACTAGCTTGTTGGTTGATTAATGATTGTGGTTTCCCTATCATGAACATTGAGATGTTATCAACAACAAGATCATATCGTTAGGAGAATGATATGGTGGACATACTCCTATAGATAAGCGTAGCATAAAGATCAAGTCATTTCATTAGTTCAATTGCTATATGCTTTCGATACATAGTAACCTAATTCCTTCGACCATGAGATCATGCATATCACCTTTCTGGATGGATGCTTTGATGACATCAAACACCACACCGTGGCGGGTGGTTATAAAAGTGGCATTGAGTGTTCGGAAGGTATTGGTTGAGACACATGGATCAAGAGTGGGATTTGTCCATCCACATGACGGATAGATATACTCTGGCCCTCTCGGTGGAATGTCATCCAATTAGCTTGCAAGCATGTGACTTGGTCACAAGGGATCACATATCACGGAACGAGAAAAGAGTACTTATCGGTAACAAGGTTGAACTAGGTATGGAGATCAAGCGATCATAACCTTGGGTAAGTAACATATCGTGAGACAAAGGGAAATTGGTATCGTATGTAAGTGGTTCATTCGATCGCAAAGTAATCGTTGAAATATGTGGGAGCCATATGAATTTCCAGATTCCTCTATTGGTTATTGTTCGGAGAAGTGTCTCGATCATGTACGCATAATTCACGAACCGTAGGGAGACACACTTAAGGATTCGACGTTGTTTGAGTAGTTATGGTATTATGAGAAAGAGACCGAATGTTGTTCGGAGTCTCGGATGGGATCCGGGATATCACGAGGTGATCCGGAATGGTCCGGAGAATAAGATTCATATAAGGAAAGTCCGTTTGAGTTCGGAATGATTAGTGTTTTCATCGGGAATGTTCTAGAAGGTTCGGATTGTCCGGCACTCGGGGAAGGGTACATGAATGTGTCATTGATCATTGAATGATTGCATCATGTACTAAGTGTTATTGCTGTCCCAAATAAAGGATTAAATTGAATCCTAAACAGAAAAGTCAAATGTCCGGTTTGAAAGTCAAACGCCAAAACAAGAAACGTGGAAACAAGCAAGAGGAGTTGGAACCAACGGAGGAGGAGTAGGACTCCTCCGGGCGCCCACCAAGGCCGACTTGGGGAGGACTCCCTCCCTCCTGGCGCCAGGACCTCCCTCCCATAAAAGGAGGGCAGCTCCTCCATAGACGCTTTACTTTCTACTCTAGATCTCCGGTTTAGAGCTGTTTTGGTTTAGAGCTTCTAATTGCTTTAGCCAACAGTTTAGAGCCTTCTAATTGGTTTAGAGCCCTCTAATTGGTGTGTCTAATTACTAGGCCACTAATCCTCTCTCTCATAAGCTCCACCATACTGCTTGCAAGCTTGGCGAAGCCTGCGGATCTCCCTCTACTTAGGTACCACGCCGTTGTCTTCTTGGAATCGCGAGAGAGTGCTACAACCTCCATTCTTTGGAACAAGGGAGAGGAAGGTCTTCGTCGAAATACCGACGTGTGACCGATTGCGAGCGCTGCGGAACGTGGCTGGAAGGATCGTCTCACACGATCTTGAGATCGGGAAGAATGCGACTACATCACCCACGAGAATCCGCTCTCGTTAACCACTTTGGAATCTTCGAGGTGAGTTCCTCCATCGACTCGTTGCTACAATCTAGTAGATAGATCTTGGCTTGTTTGTTTGTATGCGATAGAAAATTTTTGTTTTCCATGCTACGAACCCCTGATATTATGGGTTCATAGAGGAGATATGGGAACTTGACTATGGACCTAATTTTAAGGTCCCCTTGTTTCGATGCAAATGGGTCAAGCTAACAGGAGGAGGGGTTGAGGTAGATAAGAAGTACGGAATGACAACGGTGGATCTCAAAAATCTTATGAAGAACTTAGACGAACCATTCGTCCTAGCCAATGATGTGGCTCAGGTTTTCTATGTGAAGGACATGTCCTCCAGACCAAAAAAAAAGAAAAATATGCAAACGAATACATCATATGATGAGCCAAAGCGTCACATAGTTCTTTCAGGGAAAAGAAACATCGTGGGAATCGAGGACAAGACAGACATGTCAGAAGATTATAATAAGTTTGATGAAATTCCGCCCTTCACAGTGAAAACTGACCCAAGCATTCCGTTAAGTAAAGAAGATGCTCCATGGTTACGACTGAAGCGATCATAAGGAAGGGCATATGCCAAGAAGTTCATGCTCATATTATGTAACTCTAGTTCATGTTTTTAATACATGTCTTGAGTGTTAGTCATGTTTTGTGGATGGACCGGAGTATGAGAAGAAGTTGTCGAATCGCATTTACCATTAAGATCTGATCTCCAAACGCGCAGTCACATATTAGGAGTGCCTCTATGACCAGTTTCTCGGAGATGCCGGAGGATCGGGCTCGTCGGCATCTCCTCGAACTGGCCGTAGTGGTGTCCCTGCTCGAAAACCATCTTGCAGCTTTGTAACTTGTCTAACTAGATCAATACACCAGGAGCTAACTAATTTCACATATTAGGGTGCCTCTATGACCGATTTCTCGGAGATGGGAGGCTGGGCTCCGTCGGCATCTCCCGAAATGGCCGTAGTGGTGTCCCTGCCTCAAACCGGCTGGAGGTGGACTCACAAGGATGCCTATTTATAGTACAAGCAGCTCGACATAGTGTTGACACTTACAAAATAATGTCGACACTCACCCTATTATTAGTCCCGGTTGGTGTCTCCAACCGACTAAAGGTTCATCTTTAGTCCCGGTTGGTGACACCATCCGGACAAGGTACACGCCGCACGACATAATGTCGACATGCACTCACCTCTATTATTAGTCTTGACTCGTGTTTTGTCCCGGTTGGTGTCTCCAACCGGGACTAAAATTCATCTTTAGTCCCGGTTGGTGTCTCCAACCGACTAAAGGTTCATCCCGCCATTTTTCCCGCCATTTTTCTTCCCGCCATTTTTCTTCCCTTGATTCTTCCGCCATTTTTCTTCCCGCCATTTTTCTTCCCGCCGGTTCTTCCCTCCAGTTCTTCCCGCTAGTTCACTATATATATATATGTAGGGTTGGCCTCCATTGTCATTGCACATCTCTAGACTCATATCTACAACCTCATCACTCTTTCCCATGACTTCCACCGTAGCACTAACTCCCAGGGAGGCGGAGGCGCTTTGCGCCTTGAACTACCCCTGCCCGCCAGGCTACTGTGTCCCCGTCGGCTGGATGCTGAGTTCCGGAGGTGTGCCGGTTCCTACTGTCCCTCTAGGTGTGGCGCGTCGGATGGCCATCACGAACCACTACTACTTCGAGCTCACGCCGGAGCAGCGGAGGAATCCCAGATGGCATCCCGACTATTTCCCGACTTGGGAAGCCTTCTTCGTGGATCGGCATGAGAGGCGCCGCCAGGCAGGAGGACGGCCCACCTCCTCCTAACTTCAACGAGGCCGGCCGTCGGCTATGGTGGCGCGGTCGGACTCTCCAGGCGTCATGGCCTATGACACCGCCGACTCTAACCCCGTCTGCGCTACCCTCAAGTCCAGCCACGCTACCCTCAAGTCCAGCCCAGCGTACTCTCCGGAGGTTCAATTACGGTGACCCCGACGGCAGCGATGGCCGGCGGCAGTCTGACGACTACATGGCGAGTATTACGGTGTAGGCGGAGCATGACTAAATCACTCCAACATTAAAACAAGTTCGGCGATTGTTACTTAATCGGCCATGTATCTTGATTTTCAGTTCTTTTATGTATCTTAATTTTCAGTTCGATTCGCGATTGTTACTTAATCGGCCATGTATCTTAATTTTAGTTCTTTTATATATCTTAAAAAGCACCTTTAATGCATGAAATAAGTGTTTATTTATTTTAGAAAATTTCATGTAAAGTAAATATAAAAATCATTTACATGAATGGATAGATATTATTTTTGAAAATTATGATATATTATTCATATTTTTCTGAGTTGAAATGAAAAGATATGAATTTTCTAAATTCATATCATATTTTTGAATTAAAAAGCCCCTTTAATGCATGAAATAAGTGTTTATTTATTTTAAAAATTTCATGTAAAGTAAATATAAAAATCATTTACATGAATGGATAGATATTATTTTTGAAAATTATGATATATTATTCATATTTTTACGAGTTGAAATGAAAAAGATATGAATTTTCTAAATTCATATCATATTTTTGAATTAAAAAGCCCTTTAATGCATGAAATAAGTGTTTATTTATTTTAAAAATTTCATGTAAAGTAAATATAAAATTATTTACATGAATGGATAGATATTATTTTTCTGAAAATTATGATATATTATTCATATTTTGAATTAAAAAGCCCTGAATTAAAAAGCCCTGAATTAAAAAGCCCTGAATTAAAAAGCCCTGAAATAAATGCTGGAAAACACTTTAACACGGTTCGTGGCTGGAACCGGTGTTAAAGATTCAGCATTCTACTAACACCGGTTCGTGTTTGGGAAAGTGTTAAATGCCCATCTTTAACACGGTTCCACCACGAACCGGTGTTAAAGAAAGTATTTCACCTCCCTCCCTTATTCCTCCCACGACGCCAGATCGATCGAAGGCCGCCCCGACGCCGCCGCTTCGACGCCGTCTCGCCCGCCGCGACAATCTCCGCCGCCCCGCCGTCGGCCGCCGCCCCGTCGCCGCCGCCGCTCGAGGTTCGCCGCCGACGCTCTCTTCCCTCGCCGTTCGCGCGCTGCTCGGCGCGCCAGCCCGGCCTCCCCGCCGGCCAAAGCCTGACCACCGGCGGCGGCAAGAAGTTCGCGCACCACCGCAAGCCGCGCCACGGCGGCGGCAGCACCACCGCGACCATCACAAGACCACCGCGCGCACCACCGCGCACCGCGGCAGCAGCAGCAGGTTCGCTGGGCGCGCACCACCGGGCGACGGGCTTGAGGCGCGCTCATGGCAGCCCGGGAGCTACCCGCCTCGTCATCGTGCACGAGGGCGCGAAGCTGAACCCGGCCCACGCCGCAGGTTGCCGCCCCGCACCTCGCCGGGCTGGCCATCGGCGTAGAGGCGGGAACGACGGGTGTCGCGCAGAGAGGCAGGGCCATGGCGGTGGTAGCGGTGCATCTCCGGAGCGCGAGGGGGTGGCTGCAGAGGGTAAGCGGCGACGGGTGCTCGCGGGCGAAGGGCGGAGAAGGGGGCCGCTGCGAGGCAACGGTGCTGGGCAGGCCGATGCGGGAGGATGGTCGACATCCGGGCGAGGCGGGTCAAAGCCGGGAGGCCTGGACGCGGTCGGGCGGGTGCAGCGGAGACGGCTCGGCTTGCGGGAGGAGCTCACGGAGGAGGGCTGGCGCCCAGGAAGCGGCCAGGAGGTGGTCGAGGAAGGTGGGGATGGCCTTGGCGGGAGGCGGCGCGGAGGGATCCCGTGGCGAGGGCGAGGCGGCGGCGGGGACGCGAGGGCAGGGAGGTCCTAGCGGTGGGGATCGGTTCGAGGCGGCCTTGGCTTCGGTTGCGGCGAGGCGAGCCCCCTCCTCCCTGCGTGTGAGCTTGCTCAGATGGATGGTCGAGGTTAGGGATGACGGGTGGGGTCCAGTTGATGTGAGAGAAAAGTGTAGAGATGACATCGACTCCGACGATCTAAGCCTTAATCCTTGCACATGTGAATTAGAAGCATGTGGAGTAAAAATAAAATAGCTTATAGCAAAGATATTATAATAGGCCACGCCTAAACCCTAATCGACCACCTCGCCTCTTCCCCTGCAGAGGCGTCTGCCCGCCGCCGGAGCTCATAGGCCACGCCTAAACGCCGCTAGCACCGCCGCCGACGACCGCCGCATCCGTGTTCCGCCGCCGCCGCCCACACCACCCTCGCTGCCGCCTCGCCGCCGCCATCCCATGGGATATAAGTAAGGGCATGTTTGATTCAAAGGATTTGTATAGGAAATTTGTAGGATTAAATCCTATAGGAAATTTGTAGGATTAAATCCTATAGGAAATCCTATAGGAAATTATGCATGTTTGATTCAAAGGATTTGTATTGTGTATTGTATATGCATGTGTATATTTTGTGCCACGACGACCACCGCCACCATTATGCCGACCCGACCTCCTATGTCCTCGCTGAGCCTACACACGCCGAGGGTGTGTCGCCCATTTTAGGTAGACCATCACGTCGTGCTGGTTCGAACGCACCCCCACGCACTCGCCCCGCCTCGCCTCTAGCTGCCGCCACCTCGTGTCAATATAGCATTATAATAACCATGCTATGTTAATCAACTTTGATGACAAGTTAATTAGAAGAAGTAAATGTACCCTCTCATATGAATGGGTTTCTCCGAATTAGGGTTTGAAATGACCAAGCATGTATTAGGGTTACATTTCAATACTTTTAACCTGTCATATCATCGCCCTTGCTTGAGCATTTCAATAGATGTATTACTGATATTTGTGTGATAATATTATTGTTTTAGAAACTATGGATCCACTTAGTAGAAACCTTGAAGAAGAAGAAATAATGGAGAACATTATTGATGAGGACACCTCACAATATCTGAACTTGGAGGGACATGACGACGACAGCTCAAGTACTAGTCATGGAGAAGATGAAGACTCGTGAACGCAATTTAATGGTTACAAAGTCCGCGAGGTATATGCATTTATTAAGCCTCGGTGACTTCCACCAACAATCTTCTTCTACATGTATTAATTAACGCTTCTTTCTTCTTTTAGCCCTCCGGATCGACCAGCCAGCAACCATCTTCTTCTACGAAAAAGAGCAAGCGAGGCGTGAGCCAGCGGTTGAAAGATCGTGCAAAGTTCACGATCGAAGCAGTCCGTGTTGATGGCAGGCCGATGGAGCCCAAGAAGGCCGCAGACAAATTTATCGTCAGTGGAGTTCTTGTTAGGGACCAAATCCCAATCATAATTGAAAATTGGAATAAGCCAAAGAAGGGCGACGGTACCTTTGTCGATGACAGATCCAAAGAAACGCTTTGGAATTCGTTGTTGGTAAATTTCACCCTTCCGCCAAAGGAGGATGAAAACAACCGTTATAAAGAACAAGGTCAAAGAGTGGACTCTAAAGAAGATGGCTGATGCTTTCAGAATCGGAAGACAAAATTGAACAAATTTGTCAAATGGCGAGACTCAAGTTTCAAGACGCATATTATGCGAAGATAAGACCTCACTGGCCCGAATTTAAGACATATAAAAAAAGTGCTATAGCTAAAAAGTGGTCGAAACCACGCTTAATGCCCGAAGAAGGAATATCACCGAGGACGGGGTCGGTGGCTACATATCTCGTGAGGCCTAAGTGGGAGGAAGCTGAGAGGGCCCTCATGAGAGGGATCACACCCAGACGATGGGTGGGACCTACGTGCAAAGACTTGGTTCTACGGAATCGGGCAAGGTTGGACCCGTAAACAGGATTGTGTATCTTCCCAACCATCCTTGCCAAACCGCCACTTGAACTCATCACGGCATACGAGGAAACATCCGCCGACCTTCCATCCCGACAGAGAGAATGACCAGCTCACACGCCATCGGTAAAAAGAACACTGGACATGCACGAGGCACGTGGGGTATGACGTGGAAGGATGGGTTTGCAATCGAGCGACTCTTACAGATGGCGCGGCAGAAAGAAAAAGAGCGCATGATCGGATGACAGATAGAACATGCACTTGCGCGCTGCAGACGCAAGTGAATGCACATGAGCCATCAAGCTACCGCCCATCTCAGCGGCATGAAGAGCCTGCATTGGAAGCTGCCCGCCCGGACTGCTGAAAAGGAAGCAGTGGCTTCCACGGAGAACGCAGCCAACGCTGAAATGACGGGTCCTCGATACCCGCTGATGAGATCACGGAGAGCGAACACGCTGAGCTGCATGTGAGATTAATGGGCTTATCCATTAAGGTGGCCGGCTATGCCTTACCTCCCGTAGCTGGTGGAACTTACCACCGCCGACCGATTCCGATGGCTATGCTATTGTCGGGTGGATGAGGTTGTGAAGGAATATGAGGAAGCACAGCTTGACCATGCTACGGTGAAGGGGAAACTCAACTCAAATTTGCAGTGAAAACAACCATTCTTTGGAAGAAGGAACACATTGTGCTTCCAAATTGGAGGTCACTGCACCCCGCCTGCCTCCGCAGTCTGCCAGCCCCGAGCCGTCAGCCATCTCTCTTGGCAGCCATCTCCCGCCAGCCATCTC
This sequence comes from Avena longiglumis, assembly GCA_030063025.1. NCBI lineage: Eukaryota > Viridiplantae > Streptophyta > Magnoliopsida > Poales > Poaceae > Avena > Avena longiglumis. The sequence goes on from CP125973.1 coordinate 45,684,853, forward strand.
CGCCCGTCACCATCTCCGCCCACAGCCATCTCCGCCCGTCACCATCTCTCGCTGCAGCCATCTCCGCCCGTCACCATCTCCGTGCTTCAGCCATCTCCTCAGTAAGCGGAAGAGCACGCCACGAGGAGCATCGAGCACCGCCACAAAGAAATCCGCAGAAACCGTGACGCCAAAGAGTTCAAAAACTACGCCCGCAGCCTTCCGCCAAGCCATTGCCGGTTTTACCGTGGAATCGCAGACGAGGAGACCAATAGGATCTCGGAGAACAGGTCAAGAAATTCTTTGCACCTAGACGGGCCGAGCCAAAGGAGAAAATAGATCCGCGGTGGTGAAGAAGTTTTACAAAAATCTTTTGAAACCTGAAACCCCACTTGTGCCGGACTACGAGCCAGATTTTGAAGGCGGATGCAAGGCGCCAGGGAGACTGAAGTAGCAGTCGTGAGGCACCCCACAAAACAGTTCCCATGCTCGGAGAGCAGGAAACCAATCATGCGCCCGCTCCAAATGTTTGACAAACGGACGCTCCTCCGTAGATGATTACGAGGCGAGCTACAAAGAAAGGCCAATGAGATGGGGATGACTTACATTGCATACTTGAACGTCATGGGAGACAACTTGCCCAAATGCGATGTCAACCCCATACAGCCATGGAAGTATGGGAAGAATCTAGTCAAGAAAGAGGAGCTCAAAATCTACCAACAAAGATGCGAAAAATTGCACAAGTGGTACCTTCATTTCTGCAAGACGAGAAAATAAGAATGGATCACTAGCATATAAGAGATGAGATTTTCTTGCGGAGACGACGCGATCGACTTCAACATTCAAGACTTGCATTTTCTATTCAATCGAAGGAACTCGACAAATCTGCCATCAGCTTTATTGTGTGTAAGTACTATTTCGTAATTTTTATCTCAACTCATTCACTTCATTAATTGCATGTATATATATATGCTCACCATATATGTATATACTATTATGCAGGAAAAAGGTTATGGAATGCAGGAAAGGAGGCCCTTTTGACATTGGGTTCGTTGACCCAAATAGAGTTCATGAAGAAGTGGTAAGAGAAAACCCGGCAAATGTAGAAGATTACTTGCTAAAGTCTTTATCGAGACAACAAACCAAAAGGGAAATACTATTGCCTTACAACTTCTCGTGAGTACTGTTACCTCTCTCTTGTACACATTCTGTTTCGCTTACTCGATGTTAAGTGTAATCGATGATGAGTTATGCGTGCGAGGTTCCACTTTATTCGCTAGTCATTCAACCCGACTCGTGAAAAGTCCTTGTCATGGACTCGATTTAAAAGAAAAAGAGCTATGGGCAAACTTTAGAGAGATGCTCCAGAGGTAATTTCAATCATATTATCGCACTAGATCGGCAACTTTCGTGACAATAAGTAATTAATTACTCCTTTATCCATTTTCTTTGTCGGACAGGGTTTGAAAATGTTCACGGCAGTAGTGGGTGAATGGTCAAGAACTAAAATTTGTAGACCAAAATGTAAGTAATACTAGCTAGCTTCCAATTCCATTATATCATGCTTTATTGATTATTATTTTGATTGAACTCTCTATTCTCGTAAAGTGTGCGCATCAGGGACACGGCAATAACTTATGTGGGTACTATGTTTGCGAATTCATTCGCAACACGATATGTGCGACAGGCCAAGCCGCACTAGAACAACTTAGAGTAAGTAAACAAAGTCCACAACATTATTTTATTACCATCAATTGTGTTGAGTTTTATTCTTATATATATATATTGACGGCCCATTCTTCATATATATTCAGATCGAACGGATGCGGGACCAACTCCTACCATTTGAACGCATACGAGCCATTCAAGAGGAATTGGCGGGGTTCATACTTGATGAGGTCGTCACGCCTGGCGGAGAACTCTTTAGATATCCACCTCCGGCGATGTAGATGTATGTGCCGATGTATGTGCCGATGGCGATGTATGTGCCGATGGCGATGTTTGTGTATAATAATAGTTGCTTAATTATTCATGTACTCGTATGTACCGATGATGATTTATAAGTATACGGCTCCCGATCGATTTCCCCTCGCTCTCCCCCTAAATACGCCCGTAACGGGCAGAGTTGCAGCGAGATAGGCTGCTTTTCGCCGCCGGGCAGAAAACGTTTCAAATCGCTGGCAGAATTTAACACCGTTCCAGACATAACCGGTGTTAAAGGGGCTGAGCAGCCATCGTCGCCACCCTTTAACACCGGTTCGTATAGGAACCGGTGTTAAAGGGGCCCCCCCTCTAACACCGAACCCTCAACAGCGGTTGTGGAACCGCTGTTAGAGGGTCCTCCAAACCGGTGTTAGAGGGGTACGTGTGCACTAGTGTGCGCCATCAATGGCGACGAGACGGCACACTGACTGACTGGACGCCGCCTGAAAATCATAACTTTCTACTCGAGAAGCACCACCAAAAATATAGTACACCTACACTTCCACCCCTCTTGCGAAGGCTGCACAAAGACTCAACACACCGAGGAAATGACAAAAAAACCACCACATTTAAGGCGTTGGTGTCACGTGACCACCAAGTAGAGGCTAAACTGACACACATAACCACCACTTTAGGGGCAAGTGCTCGATAAAGAGCAGTGATGATTTGCTCGGTTTAATGGGTTTTCCGATAGGTAGAGCCTACTGTCATGTCCGACATGGATAGTTGTAACACCCTCAGAATCGGACCTATGCAAGTTTGAGCAAAATTCGCCAAACCCGCATAGAAACGATTCAAAGGTGCCCACCAGGCACTTTCGTGCGGGTGGAAAACGAAGTAATAACATTACACAACAGTCCTCGATGGGACCCACAGAACAGATATATATAACAGCGACTCAAAGAGTCAAGAATACAGATATAATATACAAAGATCCAAATCACCTTGAAAACGATAGGGCGTCCAGCTACGGACAAGATGCAAATGGGGCTAAGAGCCCTGAAGAATAACCAATGGCGTCCATAACCCTGCCCAGGCCAAGCCGGAAGGGTGACCCTGCTAACGGCGTCGATCTCAAAACCTGCTTAAACAAAAGGGGTGCCGACAAAGGGCAAAGGAAAAAGAAGGAGCGTCAGTACTGAGGCCAGTACACGGCGAGGCTAGAATTCGGCGGTCCTCGCCTACATAGGTATGGTGGACTGGAGCGGCAGCGGCAGCATGCACTGAGCACCCTATAGAGACTCGATACAACTGGCGTCAACAGAGGGGGGGGGTGAGAATGACCTATCCGGATCCAACCTGAAGCTAACACCAAACAAACCCATCCTGGTGTTTCCCCCTCGAGACCAAACGAGGAAGTCAACCGAGGAACTCACACCGTTGGCAGTTTTTACTCATTCGGTTATCGTTGCAGCAATTACTAGTCAAGTATAGATAATCATCCTGATAAAATAAGCAAGGCACTTTTAGTTAACCATTCCGTTAGAAGTTGCAACAATTACTAATCAGATACAGATAGCATGAGATAAACCCAAAACCCAGCAGTTGTTGGTACTTTTATTCAGCCCTTCCGTGGTAGTTGCAATACTTACTAGTCAGGTACAATGGTCGCAAGCGACAATCCAAACAAGCAATTGTGGGCAGTATTATTTAGTCATTCCGTTATAGTGAAGCTGATTACTAGTCATTATAAAGTCAAATTTATAGCAATAAACTTTAGTTATGCTTGTCTATGATCGAGATACTGTGCTCCAAGTCGTCCATATCCGCGGACACGGCTTTCAGAAAGTTTTACCCGGCCGGGGTGCACCAATAGCAACACACGCTCGATCAACCTCGGAAAAACCAAAACAAAACCCAACGAGGCTTTCACGACTGAACAATCACAGGATTCAGAAATATTTCAGGGGGCCACCCCTTAAAGTAGAACCCGCAACGAAGTTAGCTGACTTCGAGACGGACTTAAGGTTTGTGGGGCCGGCGGTAAACGACTGGGAACCCGAAGGTGGCTGGACTTGTCGATACCACGAAACGGGTCACAATTCCTAAACAGACAAAGGTGCTCCTCGCACAAACGTAAATACATAAGTAGCATGGCATAAGTACAGATCGTAAATAAAACCTCAAACTAGTTTGTGGCCCCAAGAAATAAGACTGAATCAAGCTCGCCTGGGGTCCCATATACCTCCCGGATGTGGATAGCGCGATAAATCAAGGAACAGGTATCAAGTACTCGGGGTCTTACGGGACACAAGTGGGCGTTCGGAAACCAAATATTTTCTATCACCCACCGATGCCTCTGCTTACTTCAATTTTAGTTGTTAAACAGGAATTAAAGTGAACGATAAGTAAAACTATGATCATCTCCATCATCAACATGCGGCAATACATCAACAACTGTGGCATTTGACGACACGCAACAGCACTTGAGCCAGCGACTACGACGCGCAAGTCCAACTATCTACCAAACAACAGGTAATAGGATGTGTCCAAGGCAATATAGGGCTGCACGGTATATCACAGGTACGGGATCTAGAGCATCGCAACACAGATAGCAATAGATCAACAGGAGGGAAGTAAATACTATAAAAGTAAGATAGGTAGAAAGGGGGAGATGCTCGCCTGAAAACATTGTCGAAGGTTCATCCGAAGATCGGGGCGAAGCTCACATCAACTCAACGGCCTTATCCGCGAAGAACCAAAACACTAGAAGAAACACCGGATGCAATATTTAATACAACAGCAGAAGATCGGCACGATGCATGTATGATGAATGTCATGGCAAAGGTGCAGTGCAATGCGATTAGGTCATATTAAGTGGAACCGGGGTCCCGACATTTAATTAGATGGTTCAAGTTGTTTATCTACCCCGCAAATTAAATGTTGTTTTAACATGGCAGAAGAGAGCACCGGGTTCGCTACACAAATTTAAATGAGGCCAATATGAGACTAGATGTGCTCGCATATAGGCCCCATATTTAATTATTAGGTGAATCGGCATAAGGCCCCCAAACCAATGATATGCATGCGAGAAGGATGATTTAATGCAACAGTTGATATCATTTATAAAAATAGGGTATCGAGGAGAAGGTCACACATTAGGGTCTCGAAGAACTTGGGTTTCCGGGGTTCGGGGTTCGACAGGGTCCAGGGTCCGGTCTCGGGGTCCAGGGTTCGACGGATCGGTCTCGACGGGATAGTTCTCGGATATCGGGGTAGTTCTTGTCGTGCTATGTCGGTGACCTCGGCATCCGGGAAGCAGGACTTGGGTCGGTGTCGGGGGCGCATCGGATTCTCTCTGGTCGATGTCGTTCTTGTCGGGTTCTCGTGTCGGTTCGGTCTTGGCATTCGGGATGAAGTTCTTGACGTTCCTTGTCTCGGTGTCCTCGGATCCGATTGACGATCTTGGCGTCCGGCGGTAGGTCTTGTTGGTTTCACTCCGAGGGGCTTGCTGTTCTGTAGCGTAGATCATGGTTCATCGGGGTCCGGGGTTCGCCGCTCCTTGAGGTAGATCTTGTCGACTTGGCGTCATCGCCCCTAGTTTCCGCGACGAAGTACTCGGGGTGCCACTCGTTTGTCGGTGTCGAGCTCGTTGTCGCAATTAACTTGAAGTGATCATGGCCTTTACGGGATGGGTCCTCAAACTCTGGGAAGGCGTCCTTGCCGCTCGGGCTTCGAGGAACGGTGAAGGGGGCATCGGGTCGGCCCTGTCGTCGGGATGATCCTGTCGACCCCGACATTGGGCAAAGGTCCTCTGCGGGCGAGCTTGTCGAACCAACGGGGCGTCGGGGCTGCTGCGGACGGCAGCGGGCTGCTGCAGAGTGTGGCCTGCGACGGAAGGCGCGGGGACGGCCTGCTGCTGCCGGTGCGCTGGTGGCGGGGCCGCGGTAGGCGCACGGAGGAGCTCGGAGGGAGTCGCGCGGGCGTCGGTGGGGCTCGGGTGGCCGGAGAAGGTGGTCCTTGGGCCGCCGCACCGGGAGGGAGGCGGTAGCGGGCGGGCGCAGGTGGCGAGGAGCACCGCGGGGCCGGGCGGCGAGAACCGGGGAGCGGCGAGGAGGAGCTCGGCGGACGAGGGCGAGGTCGCGGTGGTGAGCTTGTGGTCGGGGACGTGGGAGTCCGGGCCGGAGTCAGTCGCTGAGAGGAGAGGAGCTGGCCGGTCCGGGAGGGGAGGAAGGAGGCGGCGGAGCGAGGGAGGCCGGAGAGGATGTTGCGAGGATTGCATGGCGGAGGAAAGGGCAAGGCAGGGAGAGGAGGGTGGGGCCAGCTGGGGGGTTGGTGGTGTGGGGATCAGGTGTGTGGCAGTGTGGGGTGCGTGTGTGTGGCTTGGGTTTAGAGGGAGAGGGAGAGGGCTGGGACAAGTGGCAGTTTAGGATTGGGTAGAGGGGGAGAGAGGGTGAGGTGGCGTTCCAGGATTGGTCCGGGTGAGGTGGCAGGCAGGGTGTGGGTAGATTAGTTGGTAGGTTTAGGATTTGTTGGGGTGTCCAGGTGGACCGATTTAATTTCTGGGGCGGTCGTTCGGGTCAATCGGCCCGTTCGACTGCCCCGCTAAAATAATAAATATTTTTATTTATTTCAAACAAGGCTTTTGCAAACCGATACCGGGCAAAACAAAATATTCCGGCGACCCGGATTTTTGGCCTTTGAATAAAGACGAGGCGTTTGGAAAACAAATCGGGCTTTGCAAAAATAGTTTCAAGCAAACAATGCATTATGATGACGATGCAATGCACAAATTCAACGCGATTTTCTAGTAGTGGTTTTGCGGGATGCCACAATTCGACACCACTAACAATGGATCTCGCCCTCGAGATCCGCCTCATGGTACCGGAAAGAAGATCGGCCAGGCGTGTGTGCTGTGTGCTTTTGGGGTGGGGCCAGCTGGGGGGTTGGTGGTGTGGGGATCAGGTGTGTGGCAGTGTGGGGTGCGTGTGTGTGGCTTGGGTTTAGAGGGAGAGGGAGAGGGCTGGGACAAGTGGCAGTTTAGGATTGGGTAGAGGGGGAGAGAGGGTGAGGTGGCGTTCCAGGATTGGTCCGGGTGAGGTGGCAGGCAGGGTGTGGGTAGATTAGTTGGTAGGTTTAGGATTTGTTGGGGTGTCCAGGTGGACCGATTTAATTTCTGGGGCGGTCGTTCGGTTCAATCGGCCCGTTCGACTGCCCCGCTAAAATAATAAATATTTTTATTTATTTCAAACAAGGCTTTTGCAAACCGATACCGGGCAAAACAAAATATTCCGGTGACCCGGATTTTTGGCGTTTGAATAAAGACGAGGCGTTTGGAAAACAAATCGGGCTTTGCAAAAATAGTTTCAAGCAAACAATGCATGATGATGACGATGCAATGCACAAATTCAACGCGATTTTCTAGTAGTGGTTTTGCGGGATGCCACAATTCGACACCACTAACAATGGATCTCGCCCTCGAGATCCGCCTCATGGTACCGGAAAGAAGATCGGCGATCTGATCCTTCGCGCTTCGTGTAGATCCTCGCGACACCACTAACAAGAGGTCGTTGTCCGTGATCGTCGAGAGAACACTCCGGGAACAACAGGTCGAAGGTAGAGGTATCAACAAATAAAGCCACCTCTAGCTTCGATGGAAAAAGGGAACCGATGCATTCTCATCCACTGCAACGTACAAAAGCGAATAGAAGGGGTAGTCGGCATGGGGGCAAATCCATCACGCACCCAAACTATTACTACTGCAATCGGAAAAGCGCAACCATTCTCGAATCGATCAAGATCTCGACAAGCGAGGTTCGGAAACAAAGGAGTGATGCAGTCTCTGCATCGGATCTGGCGTAGAGGATGTCGTCGCGTCGAAAAACACCTGAAGGCACCAACAAGGAATAAAGAATGGTAACACCGTATACGGATTCATCAGGCAGCTTGAACACCGGACGGTAGAACACCGTTATCAAAGAAAGGAAGCGAAACCCTTAAGGTACGACGGAACCCAACCACGAGAATCCTGGACTCGAAGAAAGAGACGAGAGCGGATTCAAAACACGTCGAGGTGAGAGGAGAATAGCAGAGGGGTAAGGAGTAAAATCAGACCTAATCAGAACTATCCAACCGATTTTTCGAAAATAGTTTTGACACTCTACTTCGGCCGTTAGCTAGGTTATCCTACAGGCTGGACTTGTGGGGTATCGCAACTGCCGAGCTCTGATACCACTCTGTAACACCCTCAGAATCGGACCTATGCAAGTTTGAGCAAAATTCGCCAAACCCGAATAGAAACGATTCAAAGGTGCCCACCAGGCACTTTCGTGCGGGTGGAAAACGAAGTAATAACATTACACAACAGTCCTCGATGGGACCCACAGAACAGATATATATATAACAGCGACTCAATGAGTCAAGAATACAGATATAATATACAAAGATCCAAATCACCTTGAAAACGATAGGGCGTCCAGCTACGGACAAGATGCAAATGGGGCTAAGAGCCCTGAAGAATAACCAATGGCGTCCATAACCCTGCCTGTGCCGGGAAGGGTGACCCTGCTAACGCGTCGATCTCAAAACCTGCTTAAACAAAAGGGCAAAGGAAAAAGAAGGAGCGCCAAGATCGAGGCCAGTACACGGCGAGGCTAGAATTCGGCGGTCCTCGCCTACATAGGTATGGTGGACTGGAGCGGCAGCGGCAGCATGCACTGAGCACCCTATAGAGACTCGATACAACTGGCGTCAACAGAGGGGGGGGGTGAGAATGACCTATCCGGATCCAACCTGAAGCTAACACCAAACAAACCCATCCTGGTGTTTCCCCCTCGAGACCAAACGAGGAAGTCAACCGAGGAACTCACACCGTTGGCAGTTTTTACTCATTCGGTTATCGTTGCAGCAATTACTAGTCAAGTATAGATAATCATCCTGATAAAATAAGCAGTGGGCACTTTTAGTTAACCATTCCGTTGTAGTTGCAACAATTACTAATCAGATACAGATAGCATGAGATAAACCCAAAACCCAGCAGTTGTTGGTACTTTTATTCAGCCCTTCCGTGGTAGTTGCAATACTTACTAGTCAGGTACAATGGTCGCAAGCGACAATCCAAACAAGCAATTGTGGGCAGTATTATTTAGTCATTCCGTTATAGTGAAGCTGATTACTAGTCATTATAAAGTCAAATTTATAGCAATAAACTTTAGTTATGCTTGTCTATGATCGAGATACTGTGCTCCAAGTCGTCCATATCCGCGGACACGGCTTTCAGAAAGTTTTACCCGGCCGGGGTGCACCAATAGCAACACACGCTCGATCAACCTCGGAAAAACCAAAACAAAACCCAACGAGGCTTTCACGACTGAACAATCACAGGATTCAGAAATATTTCAGGGGGCCACCCCTTAAAGTAGAACCCGCAACGAAGTTAGCTGACTTCGAGACGGACTTAAGGTTTGTGGGGTCATGTAAACGATCGGGAACCCGAAGTGTGGCTGGGCTTGTCGATACCACGTAAACGGGTCACAATTCCTAACAGTACAGTGTGCTCCTCGCAAACGTAAATACATAAGTAGCATGGCATAAGTACAGATCGTAAATAAAACCTCAAACTAGTTTGTGGCCCCAAGAAATAAGACTGAATCAAGCTCGCCTGGGGGTCCCATATACCTCCCGGATGTGGATAGCGCGATAAATCAAGGAACAGGTATCAAGTACTCGGGTCTTACGGGACACAAGTGGGCGCTCGAAACCAAATATTTTCTATCACCCACCGATGCCTCGCTTACTTCAATTTTAGTTGTTAAACAGGAATTAAAGTGAACGATAAGTAAAACTATGATCATCTCCATCATCAACATGCGGCAATACATCAACAATCGTGGCATTTGACGACACGCAACAGACTTGAGCCAGCGATCACGACGCATAAGTCCAACTATCTACCAAATAACAGGTAATAGGATGTGTCCAAGGCAATATAGGGCTGCACGGTATATCACAGGTACGGGATCTAGAGCATCGCAACACAGATAGCAATAGATCAACAGGAGGGAAGTAAATACTATAAAAGTAAGATAGGTAGAAAGGGGGAGATGCTCGCCTGAAAACATTGTCGAAGGTTCATCCGAAGATCGGGGCGAAGCTCACATCAACTCAACGGCCTTATCCGCGAAGAACCAAAACACTAGAAGAAACACCGGATGCAATATTTAATACAACAGCAAAAGATCGGCACGATGCATGTATGATGAATGTCATGGCAAAGGTGCGGTGCAATGCGATTAGGTCATATTAAGTGGAACCGGGGTCCCGACATTTAATTAGATGGTTCAAGTTGTTTATCTACCCCGCAAATTAAATGTTGTTTTAACATGGCAGAAGATAGCACCGGGTTCGCTACACAAATTTAAATGAGGCCAATATGAGACTAGATGTGCTCGCATATAGGCCCCATATTTAATTATTAGGTGAATCGGCATAAGGCCCCCAAACCAATGATATGCATGCGAGAAGGATGATTTAATGCAACAGTTGATATCATTTATAAAAATAGGGTATCGAGGAGAAGGTCACACATTAGGGTCTCGAAGAACTTGGGTTTCCGGGGTTCGGGGTTCGACAGGGTCCAGGGTCCGGTCTCGGGGTCCAGGGTTCGACGGATCGGTCTCGACGGGATCGTTCTCGGATATCGGGGTAGTTCTTGTCGTGCTATGTCGGTGACCTCGGCATCCGGGAAGCAGGACTTGGGTCGGTGTCGGGGGCGCATCGGATTCTCTCTGGTCGATGTCGTTCTTGTTTGGTTCTCGTGTCGGTTCGGTCTTGGCATTCGGGATGAAGTTCTTGACGTTCCTTGTCTCGGTGTCCTCGGATCCGATTGACGATCTTGGCGTCCGGCGGTAGGTCTTGTTGGTTTCACTCCGAGGGGCTTGCTGTTCTGTAGCGTAGATCATGGTTCATCGGGGTCCGGGTTCGCCGCCTGAGGTAGATCTTGTCGACTTGGCGTATCGCCCCTAGTTTCCGCGACGAAGTACTCGGGTGCCACTCGCTTTGTCGGTGTCGAGCTCGTTGTCGCAATTAACTTGAAGTGATCATGGCCTTTACGGATGGGTCCTCAAACGGGAAGGCGCCCTGCCGCCGCTTCGAGGAACGGTGAAGGGGGCATCGGGTCGGCCCTGTCGTCGGGATGATCCTGTCGACCCCGACATTGGGCAAAGGTCCTATGCGGGCGAGCTTGTCGAACCAACGGGGCGTCGGGGCTGCTGCGGACGGCAGCGGGCTGCTACAGAGTGTGGCTCGCGACGGCGCGGGACGGTTTGCCGCTGCTGCGGCGCTGGCGGGCCGCCAGTAGGCGCGGAGGAGCTCGGAGGAGTCGCGCGGGCTCGGGTGGCCGGAGAAGGTGGTCATGGGCGCCGCCGCACCGGGAGGCGGGCGTGGCGGCGCAGGGTGGCGGAGGAGCACCGCGGGGCCGGGCGGCGAGAACCGGGGAGCGGCGAGGAGGAGCTCGGCGGACGAGGGCGAGGTCGCGTGGGAGGTGAGCTTGTGGTCGGGACGGAGTCCGGGCCGAGGCGTGGCCGGAGCACGGAGAGGGGCGAGCGCGTCGGTCCGGGGAGGGGAGGGACCGCGGAAGGAGGCGGCGGAGCGAGGGAGGCCGGAGAGGATGTTGCAGGGACCGCGCGCGAGGCAGTGGAGAGGGGGCGGCGTCGAGGCCACCGGCGGCGGCGGTGGTTGCCAGGGGGAGGGAAAAGTGATGGTGGGGAGCGGCCTCGCGTGGGGAACGCGTGGGAGGAGGGCCGACGCGGGCGGGACAGGTGGGGTCACGCGGGGAAAACGGGGTGTGCGGAGGGGAGGTGGCGTGCGTGGGAGGACGCTGGCGGGTGGACCAGGGGAGAAAAAGGGGCCCACGTGCAGGGAGAGGAAGGGGCTGGGGCGGTGCAGGCGTGTGTGCTGTGTGCTTTTGGGGTGGGGCCAGCTGGGGGGGTGGTGGTGTGGGTGCGTGTGTGTGTGGCTTGGGTTTAGAGGAGAGGGAGAGGGCTGGGACAAGTGGCAGTTTAGGATTGGGTAGAGGGGGAGAGGGTGAGGTGGCATTCCGTGATTGGTCCGAGGTGGAGGCAGGGGTGTGGGATTAGTTGGTAGGTTTAGGATTTGTTGGGGTGTCCAGTGGACCGATTTAATTTCTGGGCGGTCGTTGGTCAATCGGCTGCTCGACTGCCCCGCTAAAATAATAAATATTTTATTTATTTCAAACAAGGCTTTGCAAACCGATACGGGCAAAACAAAATATTCCGCGACCGGATTTTTGGCGTTTGAATAAAGACGAGGCGTTTGGAAAACAAATCGGGCTTTGCAAAAATAGTTTCAAGCAAACAATGCATGATGATGACGATGCAATGCACAAATTCAACGCGATTTTCTAGTAATGGTTTTGCGGGATGCCACAATAGTCCTTATTTATATAAGAAAAGTTGGTAGCGTTTAGAGCATCTCCACTCGTTGGCCGAACCCAGGCCAAAAATTGGTCCGTTTTTCGGCCGGACGGAACTAGTTTTCGGCTTGGTACGCCCATTTTCCCACTCGTATACCCAGGCCGAGTTCCCAAGTTCGGCTAAAATTCATCAAAGATGGGCGAATTTCATTAAGTTGGGCGAATATAGGCGGATTACATGAAATTTAAACTAAACTAATACATAATAAACTTTAAAAAGGCCGCCGCTGGTGCTCTCGCCGTCCTACATGCCGAAGTTGCTGTAGAACACCCTGTAGCCGGGGTCGGCCCGGCCATCATCCTCGCCGCCGTCATCGTCGTCGTCGCTCGGCTGCTGGTTCTGGCGGGAGCTCCCCTGGCCTGGGTCGCCGCACCTCCAGGGCTGGAAGGACGGGCCTACGTCCTCGTCGTCGTCTTCATCGAGAACGTAGAGCGGGGCGCCCTGGTAGGCGAGCTCACGCCTAGACAATGCCCGACGGTTGCTCGCTTCCTCACCGCCGCAGGCCGAGGATGCGCCGCCGCTCCCGCCCTTCCCCGACCACTCCAGGATGTCCGGCGAGGAGGGCTCCAACAGCGGCGGCTGCGGCGCGGTTTCGCGGAGCGACTGCTCCAGCGCCATCTTCAGGGCGGCGTCTTCGGCCAGCGCCGAACCTTCTATCTTGGGGCGGTGGAGACGTAGGTGGCCGGTTGGCGACGTCGTCGTCCGCGGCTCGGCGATGACGATGCCGCGTGAGCGCGTCCGAGGCGGCGAGCGCACAGGCGACTCCGCTTCGCGCTTGACCGCAGTCCCCGCGTGGTTTCGAGGATGGCGACGACTCGGCTCCTGTCGCTGACTCGGCGGGTCCACGCTCCGCTTTGATTTTTTTCGCCCATTTCGCCGAGTCCGGCGTTCTCAGGGCGTACCCAGAAACCTGGGTTCGGCCTGGGTAGTCCGGACCAAAATTTCCCCAAATCCGGCCGAAAACAGGTCCTTAGGTACGCGACTGGGCTAATTTTCGACGTCCGGATCGGCCTCCTAGGTAGGCGAGTGGAGATGCTCGTAGTATTATGGGCCCTAATGTGCCCAATTGTTTGGGATGAGTTAATTGTTTCCTTAATGCACCCACTTGTAGTGTGGTGGTCTCGTTTTAAATAGGTTTAATCCTCACATAACAAAATGCCCTTTCCTAAAAAAGTTATACTCTCTCCGATTCATATTAGTTGACCTAAATTTATCTAAATTTGGATAAAGTATATAGGTTCATCTAAATTTTAACAAAACCAAGTAAACTAATATGGATCAAAGAGAGTAATAAAAGTATATCATGATTGGGACTGACGGTATAGCGTTCCAGCGGCCTGATCTATCTAGACAAATATGTCCGGCTCGACCATCCATGCATCTAATCTGGTCCTCGGTTGCGTCAATTCAGACGCGCGTGGACAGTGCGGGTGTCCTGCCCGCGCGTGCCACAGACCCACCCGTCAGCCACCGTGACCCGCGACATTGATTCAGACGCGGCCAGCGGCACCAATTCAGACGCAACAGTAGAAACGTTTCAGAGGCGCTCATGGAAGGCTGACAGGTGGCTGACCGTGCCATCAATGGCGACGAGACAACACACAGATTGATTGGACGCCGCCTGCGTTCCCGCGCCGGCATTGATGGCGAAGGAGCGGGAAGCTGCACACGTTCACTGGCGAAGGGGCTATTTAACCCTGCGCCCGTCAGTGCCGCACTCCTCACCTCTCGCCATCGCAACCCTAGCAACAGTCACCATCGCCACCAAAGATGAAGACACCGTCCTGGCTAAAAAGGATCAAGAACACCCACGAGGCATCTGGCTCTAGCAGCTAGCGCTCTCGGCTTCCAGCCTTCCTCCGCGACACGTCCTTGCTACCTCCGCCGCAGCCAAAGGAGTTCCGGAGCGACCCCGTGGGGGACTACTCGCCACCGTGGGACCTCCGCATCCGGCGGTACAACCACGTCTAGTACTGCGAGTGCTGGTAGAGGGAGGGCCGCGGCATCCAGCACACGGATGTCTCCCTCCCTACCGGCTGACACTTCAACCGGGACCGTGTCCCGGTGCCGCCATCGCCCAAGGCAGGTAGAGGGCTGGCGGAGGAGATCCATCGCCGGATCAACAACCTCCCCCGGACCCAACGGTACAAGATGGGTTACCACTCTGAGGCATACTGGATCAAGTTCCTCGAGTGGGAGCACAAGGTGCGGCGTGCCAGCACCATCCGTCATGACCTGTAGCCAGGGGAGGTCTACCAGATCCCCGACATCGACTCGTACGACGAGGGCGCCCACAAGCACTCTGACGCCAACCTTGGCAGCGAGGACGCCAATGACGAGGACGACGATGACATCATCATAAAGTAGGAGGTGATGGACGACATCGCCACGAACCTGCCCCTGGAGTACCACGAGGTGCTGGCACGGGGATACAACGAGGACGCCTTCACCGAGCAGGCGATTGCGGCCATCACGTGGGATGAGGAAGCCTAGTGGGTCGGCTTCGAGGAAGCCGTCCAGCTCACCGGTATGGTGGCGCAGGCGAACGCCTAGCTGCCTCCACCGCTGCCGGGATGGGCGTCCGCGATCGCGCCGAAGGTGGGGATGGAGCTGGCGCACCTCCAGCACGGTTGGTCGCCGTGGCCTGGGCAGGCGATCAATCCACCTGCGCCCACTCCCGCACCGGCCCTGCCACCGCCCAACCTCTGGACACCACCGGAGTACATCAACCTCGACCCGTAGATGGACGAGGCGGCGCCGGCGCACGAAAATCGATAGCTAGGGTTAGGAGTAGTTTAAATTTCATTTTTGATATTTTGAATATAAATTAAGTATGAACTTTGGCAGTTTTTACCATGAACTGTTTGTGTTTATGTTTGAATTTGTGAAAATAATACCGCCTTCAGACCGAACAAATGGGTCGCGCCACTGGACACGACTGGCCGAACAGACCAAACATCCTCCCCATATCAACCGGGGCCCGACATAAACGGAACGGAATCGGACCTATTTGATCAACGGAATGGGCTGGCCCGATGAAGATGCCCTTAGCAGCACCAAAGATTTTTCAAGAGGACGACGACCCATCATCAGGTGCAGTCGCTATCACATCTTCACCTGATCCTCCCTTGGCTTGGTGAGAAGCGGAAGATCGGACAATCTAGGCTGGAAAGATCCTTTTTGAATACTGTAGTCTTCATTGTCTTATTATCACATGGTAGATTTGGAAACCATCTTAAAATGGGCTCCATCTCGGAAAGTGCGTGCAAGAAGAAGAGATAATATTGTGGCCATGACCATGTATGACTACGACGACCGCACTTAGGTTCCCTGGCTTCCCCGGCGCCTCTCGGCCGGTGGTGACACGTGGAGAGTCACGGCCCTCACATGTTCAAAGATGCTTATTTGACAACCTTAACTATTCTCTCCGTTTTATATTAGTTAGTCCACACGATTTGATTTGGCTAGGTCAAGATCAAAATTAATTATTAATTAGTTCACACGCATTCTCTGATGCGGAATTGAGTGCGGCCCGAAAAGGTTTATCATTGGCTTTAAACTGGTGTAACCAACCTCTTATTCTCGGAAAGCGCCTGTGCGGAAGAGACAACATTGTGGCCATGACCTTTTTGGACGACGACAATTGCAGTTAGCTTGCTTCCCCGGCGCCTCTCTATCTTGGCGGTGACACGTCAAAAGACTGGATTGCGAGCGTGTAGTGCTAATTCCACACCGCTGCCCGGTGGTCAAAGATGCTTATTTGACAACCCCGTACGTACGTGACGGCTTCCTCCGCTTCATATTACTCTCCACGTTTAGGCTTGGTCATGGTCAAACTTTGTTAGATCTGACCAATTATATAAAGAAATATATATATTTTTAGTTGTCCAATCTATACTACTAGAAACATGATGAATTATAATTTCATTTTATATCCATTTCGTTCACCGTTAGCGTCGGTTTCCACCTCGCGCCGGCACACATACCTGGAGGTTAGAAAGAAAAAAAAACTATTTGCATAGAGCTACTTACCTGTTGTAGTTGCACGAGTGGCCTATTAGCGTGGCACTTAGAGAATTTCCATCGGATTGACCCAACCCGTCTGAGCGCGTCCAAACTTGATCGCACGGACACGCGAGATATGCGCGGCGTCCCAATGGTACGATCCATTCAAACTGACGTGTTCGACTCGATCCATTCGTGCACCAAATCTTGGCAACGGTTGCGTTGGCTTAGACGCACGCGGACAGAAGGCGTGTTCTGCCAGTCGGCCACTCCGGCCCATATGATGAAACATTAGTACTTAATGGTAGCTTTTCATTAGATTAGCCCTATCGGTTACAAAAATACCGTTTAAACAAAATGAGGGAAGATGGAATTGCTGCTACGGAGGATGTCGCTACGGCTACTCGCCGCCGTTGCCGCGGACACCATTGTCGCGGCCACCGTTGACTCTGCCACCGGCCCCGTAGATCGCCACCCTAGCAGATCGCAAAAACGGTCACGCACTAGGCCGCGAACCACCGTCTTGCCCGCCGCCTTCCTGCGGTCCTCCACCGCCCGGTTCGCCGGGGCCTTCTCCATCTCATCGGCCGAGTGGTCCCTTGCCTTCTGGTTGATGAGATCCTTCGACGCAGCAATGGCAAACGCTTGGCACTGGGCTTCTATCTCAGCCGCGAGCAACTCCGCCGGAGAAGGATCCAGAGCTAGAGCCGGAACCGGAGCACCATTTGGGGCGGAAACCTAGCACCTGCACGATCTGCAGGGGGACGGCGACCGCCTCCCCCTCCTTAGACTCCGGCTGATTCACATACCCCTCCTTTTCATCGTCCTCCTCCACCTCTATCTCGTCACCGTCGATGAGATCCCATGCGGCCACCACCTCAGCGGCCGTAGCACTCGCTTCTCCTTCACCACCGAGTCGGAGATTAGGTCGCGTTGCGCGCTTTGGCAGCGTGGTGAAGCTCGCGAACGACGACCTTTGGCAGCCTACTTGGCCACCTCCTCTAGTGTGGTCATCGCCGCCTCGTGGCGGATCTCGCGGAGAGACGCTGATTGATATGTCAGAAACATATCAATAATTTTTTATGTTCCATGCTTGTTTAGTATCTACTTTGCTTTGGTTTGTCTACACTTTGAGGTGTTTTATATGTTTTCTGGAACTAACCTATTAAGAAGTTGCTATAGTGCCAGTTGCCTATTTTCTTCTGTTTTTGGTTCCAGAAAGGCAGAAAATCAATATTATCGGAATTGGATGGGACAAAAGCCAAAGTCAATATTTTACCGTGGGTGACACGAAGTCCAGAGGAGAGACGAAGAAGCATCAAAGGGCGGCCACACCCCCCCAGGCGCGTCCAATCCTGGCCCGCGCCTGGGCAGGGTGTGGGACCCCTAGGCACCCCCTGCCTCGCCTCTTCACCTATAAGAAGCCCCCGATGCAGAAATCCTAGGCACCCAATCAAAACTCCACGAAACCGTCTATAGCCGCCACCACCATCGTCCCTAGATCAGGGGGAATCTAAAGTTCTTCCCGGCACCCTGCCGGAGGGAAAATCATCCCAGAGGCCTTCTTCTTCGGTATGAAGCGTGAGTAGTTCCACCTTGGACTACATGTCCATGTAGTAGCTAGATGGTTGTGTCTCCTCCTTGTGATTTCATGCATAGATCTTGTGAGCTCCATTCGTGATCAATATCTAATCTATTTGTAATCATGCATATTGTGTTTGCAGGGATCCGATGGATATTGAGATTATTATGTCAGTTTGGTTAATGGTTTTGTCTATTTGATTCTACCATGTCTGTGTTGTTTGTGATCTTGCATGCTCTCCATTGTTAGTAGCTATCTTGGCCGAGTAGTTGCTAGTGACAGAAATCTCTTCGTTTATAGATGTGGTGTTCATGCCTCTAGTTTCCAAGGAAAGTGATAGAAATCTCTTCGGTTGTAGATGCGGTTTTGCCACCAGGGAGAAAACAACGGTTTCTTGTTCATGGAACAAGTGGATTGTTTACCTTACATACTTTTCTTAAAGTAGTTCGTTGTATGTTGCTTGCAACTTAATACTGGAGGGGGTTCAGAAGATAACCTGAAGGTAGACTTATAGTCATAGATGCAGTTGGATGGCAGTCTATGTATCTTATTGTATTGCCCAATCGAATCTTATAGGATCTTTCTGACTAGTATTGCATTGTTATGCATTGCTCAGTTTCTATCAATTGCCCTGCTGTAATTTGTTTACCCTTCATGCCATGTTGTTTATCTAAGGAGAGCACCTCTAGTGAACTATGGACCCCGTTCCAATCTTTCACATTGGTACATCTTCCACTGTTACTGCTTACTTGCTGCAAACAACCATTACCTTCCTGTTATCGCCATATTTTGGCCAAAGGAGGAGATGGGATGTAATCAAGATGGGCTTGGAAGATACATATATGCAACGTGTTGTTGAATCGGCCTTGTGCGTGGATTTGGGCTAAATTGCCCGTGTATCTTATATTGTAGTAGGTTCCGTTTCGGTTTAAGTAAGAGATAGAGTTGTTAGGGTTATTCCAAAGATAGAAAGTCTCCGGACTATAAATATGTACCTAAGGTTATTGAGAAAAGGAGGACAATCACGTTCACAACAAACACAATCTCAAGATCGCCACCCCTTGTTTCTACGGTTTCTTTCGAGTAAGTGTCATGCTGCCTAGATCGCATCTTGCGATCTAGGCAGTATCTGCTTATGCGTTATTTGGTGTTACTCGTACTGAAGCCTTGTTGATGGCGAGTAATACTATTACCATAGATTTGTTTAGGTTAGCATCGGTACCTTTTGCTATGATTGTTTAGTTATGCTACCTCTAGTTATCTCGCTGCCTTTGCACCTTTTCCCGGGTGTAAGGGTAGCATCTTGCTTGATCTTTATTCAGTCGATTTGATCCGTTATAGTTTTGCCTTGTTTTCCAAGGTTTAGTTTGATATCCACGTAGTCAGGCCTTGCAAACGGGTTGAACGATCCAGTAGTACGTGAGGATATGGTTTGCTAATTCGAGAGGAGTTGTTCCGGGAATTGACTTTACGTCGGTTGTTAGGCCTTCTCTAGGGTTAGTTTTCTATCATCTTTTGTATTTACCAGGCTCAATTACGTGTAGGATGTTCCAATTACGTGGTGAAAACGTTAAACTGTCGTAGATCGATTTAACTTGTATTGATGAAGCGAAACCCCATGTTATCATAGATCTAATGCAGAACCATGGGATAATCGGCTCCAGGAGCCGATTCACAGGGAAACCTGGGAGCCGATCACGGCTCGAATTTTATGTATACTTGTTTACCATGCAGGAAACTGATCGAAGCAATCCATCACCTTCCTGACCAGGTATAGGTCAGGTGGCACGCCCTCGAATCAGCCAGGACGTGTGCCGGAGTTTTGCGGGCCGTTGCCCGAGGGACCAGGGCCCACCAGCCTGGGAGCCTCCCGGCTCTTCGTGTTGCTCGCCGCTCGCCGTGGGTTTTGACAGCAACACATTCGCACGCCCGTGGTACATTCAACAAGATTCGCATCAACATCCGACGCTGCGATGGGGGACAGACCGGTCACGTACGATGATCTGCCTGAGGAGCACAAGGCGAAGTATGATGATATCAAAGCTCTCTTCGAAGCCGATCTCATCGGCTCTTTTGAGAGGACCCGTAAGCATGGCATCAGGTGGAAAGGGTTCTCACCCGAAGGTGCTCTTGATGAGGTGGATCTTTCTGTTCCTTCAGAGGAGCGCACCAGGGCTCTGCGACAGGAAGTCAACTACATGGTGGCTCATTCTCTTCACCGCCATTCTGAGAGCCTAGTGAACGCTTTCGAGCGCATCGCGGTTCGCGTAGTTCAGGAGATCATGAAACATCAGTACTCTCCATCGGGGCCTACTCTAGGGACTCACCAGGGAGAAAGACTGCTCCAGACCAGGCCACAGCTGCCATTCACGCTTGCAGCTCCGGAGCCACCAGGGGCACCGGCGTACGTCGTCTACAAGGTCGGAGGTGACCCAGGCGATTGCCAGTTCCTGTCTGAACCACCTAAAGAAATCCCACATGGATATGTGTGCACCTACGTGCCGGACTGCAATAGCTTGACGCGCACGAACCAGATTGCAACCGCAGGGATTTCTGGGGCAGGAGTTTCTGGAGCAGGGGCTTCGGGAGCAGGTATTCCTGGAGCAGGGATGTCTG
This sequence comes from Avena longiglumis, assembly GCA_030063025.1. Lineage (NCBI taxonomy): Eukaryota > Viridiplantae > Streptophyta > Magnoliopsida > Poales > Poaceae > Avena > Avena longiglumis. Next base: position 45,705,451 of record CP125973.1, read on the forward strand.
GGATGGACGCTGATAAACAGGCGTGGCTGGCCAAGTACGCCACCGGAACGAGTCATGAGAATTCAGCCCCTGCAGCTCAAACGGTGGAGCAAATCCGTACCATCCTGAGAGACCAGTTCGGCTTCGTGCCGAAGAGAAGGACAATCGGCTATTCCAAGCCGTACCCCAACGAGTTTGATCTGATTCCGCTGCCACCCAAGTATCGGCTCCCTGAGTTCTCAAGGTTTAGCGGATCAGAAGGGTCGAGCTCGATCGAGCACGTGAGCCGATACCTGGCACAATTAGGCATGATTTCAGCATCGGATCAGTTACGTGTAAGGTTCTTTGAGCAGTCTCTGACAGGACCAGCTTTTGGGTGGTACACCTCGCTACCACCGGATTCGATCCAGACCTGGAAGCAACTGGAAGAGCAGTTCCACATTCAATATCATTCAGAAGCTACCGAGGCTGGCATTGCAGATCTGACACATGTGCGGCAAAAGCGGGGAGAAACGGTAGCCGAGTACATTCAGCGTTTCAGGACTGTCAAGAACCGATGTTATTCGCCTGTTTAATCGAGAAAGAAGCAATGAGCGGTGTTGGGTCTCTCAAGACCTATCAAAGATCTGGCTTTCAAGTAGAGTACAACTCATTGGCGCACATGGCCTGTGACAATGTATGAACAACGCCACCCTGAGTTGTACCAAGACAAGTTCAAACGTCCGATAGGCCTGGTCGATACAGAAGAAGAGGATCCTACACAAGACTAGGAGGTGGCCGTGGCTGAATGGGATCGGGGGGGGGGGGGCAGATCCTGTGTCGTGCAAATGGGTGAAGCAGCAAGGGCCTGCAAAAGGGTTCGACTTCGATGTGAGCAAAGCTGAGCAAATATTCGATTTACTGCTGAAAGAAAAGCAGCTGAAGTTACCCGAAGGCCACAAAATCCCTACGGCTCAAGAGATGAATGGGAGACCATACTGCAAGTGGCATCACTCGTTCACCCACACCACCAATGATTGCAAAGAGCTACGTCGCCAGATCCAAACGGCGATAGAACAGGGCCGTCTGATCCTTGGGCAATTCGCCATGAAAGTAGACACAAACCCATTTCCGGCCAACATGGTAGAACACAACCACCCACGAGGCGCCGCTTAGATTTCTCGCTCGATGTTAATATGGCAGGACCTGTACCACCATGGCACATATAAGGAGGAAGGCGGTCGCTAGCGGCAAGGAAAGAGAGGAGGCTGGTCCACGCGACCGCCCCGTTATGACGACAAAGCGGTATTTAACCGAGGAGCAAGTGAGAAGCGTATGTATCGAAGCCACACTCCACGCATCTCCTTAACAAGTATGAGCCAAGATGACCGACGCCGGCAAGCGATAGGGATGATGAAAGATATGAGCACCTCGCTAGGGGAAAGTCAAAGAAAAGGAAGGCATGGACAAACATTGGGATTGTCCTTCTTCAAGTATTGCTGGATGCGGAATGAGCCGATTGCCTACAATCGACAATTGCCCGAATGTGGACAGCGAAGGATGACACAGTCCGATCTCGGTGTTCAAGCGTCTAGGGCCTCTCCCTCCTCGAGCAAAAGACCTCGAGGAGCCAATGGGTGGAAAAGAAGAAGACAGATATCACCGGCCAAGGTGGTGCCCCGATGGACTCAGGCACACCCAAAAGCGTCGAGTTCAGCGGCTGCGTAACTTGGAGGAAGCCGAAGCGCAGTACCTCCACGCTTTAAGGAAAGCACGGCCCGATCTGGCCGTTAAAATTCGGCAGACCTTGGAAACGGAAGATCACCCTAAAAGGAAAGAGTGGCGCCCCAAACCGGTAAAAGCCGATGCGAAGACATCGGCTGGCACAAACATGGTGTTCATACTTCCGTCAGAGTTTTGCGCTCCAAGAACCAAAGAGCTGCCAGTGGCACAGTTTGACTGCGGCCCACAGCCGGTTATCTTTGAAAAGCCACGTGAGAAGGGCTACAAACATCTGAAAGCCCTGTACCTGCGAGGTTACATCAATGGGCAGCCTGTCAGCAAGATGTTGGTTGACACCGGAGCGGCAGTCAATATAATGCCATACTCCATGCTACGGCGTTTGGGACGCTCCACTGCAGATCTGATCAAAACCAACGTCACGTTAAGCGACTTCAACGGCCAAACTTCAGAAACGCAAGGCGTACTGAACGTGGATCTGACCGTGGGCAGAAAAACCATCCCTACGTCATTCTTCGTCGTGGACAGCAAAAGCACCTACGCTGTCTTGCTGGGGAGAGATTGGATTCACGCTAACTGCTGCATTCCATCCACGATGCACCAGTGCCTAATACAGTGGGATGGAGATGAAGTGGAGGTCATTCATGCAGATGATTCAATCGAGATATCCATAGCTGGCATGAACGTCTGGGAAGCAGACGACCAAGAGCCGATCTCTGGAATCAGTCTAGACGGCTGTGAGCGCATTGAAGCTACAAAAAACGGGGTGAGGATGGTCTTATCCACTGGCCTGAAAGAGTAGCAAAGTCCACGATCGTACGTGGTATGGCCGATCCCTGCGATCGGCCACAAAAAATAAAAAGCTGTAATCTTACGACAAGCGGGTCATGCAGTCGTAGTAGGGAGATTCCCTGCCATTGTAAAACACAAACAAGGTGTAAACCGTCCTTGACTAATGCAATCAAAAAGGGGGCCGATTCAGGCAATCGGCCCAAATTATTTTTGTTGTCCTCACCAACTATTTGCCCTGTGTTTAGCATCGATTTAGCAGGTGACGGAAAGCTAGGGTATGGGTTTACATCCGCTGATGAACTAGAAGAGATCGACATCAGTCCTGGGGATAAGCCACGACCAACATTTATCAGCAAGAAGTTAGATCCAAGTCTGCGGGGTCCAATGATAGCTCTGTTGAAGGAATATCCAGACTGCTTCGCCTGGGACTATACAGAGATGCCTGGGTTAGACAGGAGCATCATTGAGCATCGGCTCCCGCTTAAAAAAGGATTTCGGCCATTCCAGCAGCGAGCACGACAGATGAAGGCCGAAATTTTGGAAGAAGTCAAGAAAGAGGTCGAGAAAATGTTGACAGCCAAGTTAATCAGGCCATGCAGGTATGCTGAGTGGATTTCTAGTATCGTACCTGTAGAGAAAAAGGATGGCCGCTGGCGTGTTGCCATAGATTTTCGGGATCTCAACAGAGCTACTCCAAAGGATGAGTATCCGATGCCGGTAGCAGAGACGTTAATCAACGCAGCGGCTGGTCATAAGATCTTGAGCTTCATGGATGGCAATGCCGGTTACAACCAAATTTTTATGGCTCCAGAAGACATACACAAGACTGCGTTCAGAGTCCCAGGTTCGGTGGGGTTGTTTGAATATGTAGTGATGACATTTGGATCAAGAAGAATGTCGCCACGTACCAAAGAGCCATGAATTACATTTTCCATGACCTGATCGGCAAGTGGTGGAAATTTACATCGATGACGTGGTGGTCAAGTCGCTTCAGCAAGGACACTTGGACGATCTGCAACGCGTCTGACTGAACAAGAAAATTCCACTCTGGATGAATCCAAAAAGTGCGCCTGTGGTGACGGCCGGTCAGTTCTTGGGTTTCTTGGTCCATGAACGCGGAATTGAGATCGGCCTGAAAAGTCAGGAGGCAGTGCGAACAATGAATCCACCTACCACGAAGAAAGAACTGCAGTCTCTCATCGGCAAGATCAACTTCGTCAGAAGATTCATCTCCAATCTGTCAGGAAGAATAGAGCCGTTCATGGGACTGGTGAAAATTAAATCTGATGAAGAGTTCACTGGGGCGAACAACAACGAGCCTTCGACGAGATCAAAGAATATCTAACGAAGCCGCCAGTGTTGGTTCCGCCCCAGCCAGATAGGCCGTTCTACATTTACTTGTCAGTAGCTGACACGTCCATCGCCTCGGTGGTAGTGCAGGTTTATGATGGTCTGGAGCGAGTTGTGTTTTACATCAGCAGAAGGATGCTGGATGCAGAGACAAGATATCCTGAGATCGATAAGTTGTGCCTCTGCCTGTTTTCACCTGCACCAAGCTGCGCCATGTCTTGCTCTCAGCAGAGATTATCATTATATGCAAATCAGATGTCATAAAGCACATGCTGTCGGCTCCTATGTTGAAAGGCCGACTCGGCAAATGGATGTTTGCATTATCGGAATTTGACATCCGGTATCAACCCGCGAAAGCGGTTAAGGGTCAGGCATTGGCCGACCTTATTGCTGAAAGAATCAACAATGATATAGCAGCGCTGTCTATACGAGCGTGGGCTATGTTTTTCGATGGATCGGTTTGTGATGATGGTTGCGGCTTTGGCATTCTACTCGTGTCGCCCCGGGGGGCAACATATTCCTTCTCCATCAGGCTAGCTACCCCTCGCACCAACAACGTCGCCGAGTATGAGGCGATACGCAAGGGAATGGAGTTGCTCAAGCCGGAGCGAGGCGTGGAAATTTTGGAGACTCCAAATTGGTGATTTCCCAACTCACGGAGGAATACAAGTGTGAGAGCGAGTCGCTCTTCCCATTATGGTTGCAATGCCGTGAGCTCATGGCACAGTTCCGGTACATAAACTTTAACTGGATCCCGCGATCGCAGAATACAGAGGCGAATGATGTCGCACAAATGGCTTCAGGCTACAAGGACGTAGCAGAGGGAACTGATGTTCAAGTACAGTTCCTGGAGGCGGACGACTGGAGAGCCGATATCTTCAATTACTTGAAAGATTCGGCTCGGGGGGCACCTAAACGGATAAGGTACAAGGCCATGAAGTATGTGCTTATCGGGGACGACATGTTCTACAGGACTCTGGAAGGGTTACTGCTCAAATGTCTGGGACCAACCGAGGCCAATCGGCTCCTACACGAGGTACACGAAGGCGCCTGTGGAACTCACCAATCGGCTCACAAGATGAAATGGTTGATCAGGCGATCAGGGTTTTATTGGCCCACCATGCTTGAGGACTGTTTTAAATACTACAAAGGGTGTCAAGCATGTCAGAAATTTGGAAAAATTCAGATGGTACCCGCGTCAGCAATGAACCCCATCATCAAGCCTTGGCCATTCCGAGGTTGGGGCATGGATATGATCGGCAAGATCAATCCTCCATCAAGCAAAGGCCACATGTGGATTTTGGCCATTACGGATTATTTCACTAAATGGGTGGAAGCCGTCCCTATGAAGTCAGTGAACTCGAAGGATGTTATCAATTTTGTGAAAGAACACGTCATTCATAGATTCGGGATTCCCCAAACTATCACGACCGATGGAGGTTCGGTCTTCATTTCTCATGAGTTTAGAAAATTCTGCGAGGACACGGGAATTAAGCTGATCCGATCATCTCCATACTATGCTCAAGCAAATGGGCAAGCTGAAGCGTCCAACCAGAGCCTTATCAAGCTGATCAAGAGGAAAGTCGATGAACACCCTAAGCGTTGGCACGAGGTTTTGTCAGAGGCTTTATGGGCTTATCGCATGTCATGTCATGGAGCGATAAAAACCTCGCCATACCATCTAGTCTATGGACAGGAAGCCGTATTGCCCTGGGAGATTACGGCTGGATCGAGACATGTCACTTTTCAGAACGATCTAACGACTGAAGAATATGCGACCCTGATGAGTGACAGTGTTGAGGATTTAACAGAGCTTAGGCTGTGGTCGCTTGAGAAAATCAAAGAGAACAAGGCCAAGGTAGCTCGTGCATATAATAAGAAGGTGAGACCAAAGGAGTTCCACGTTGGCGATCTGGTATGGGAAGCTGTGTTGCCATTGGGGACTAAGGATGCAGCATATGGTAAATGGTCTCCAAATTGGCACGGGCCATACAGGGTCGATCAAGTTTTAAGGGGGAACGCGTACATGCTTGAGGAGCTGAACGGCGCGAAATTCCCAGTGGCTGTCAACGGCCAGCATCTCAAGAAATATTTCCCAAGCATGTGGGATGATGGACAGTGAAATGTGGGGGCCGATACATGAAATCGGCCAAAATAAAAAAAAATATAGCCGATGCACAGTCATCGACTCTAGAGGTTCAAACTGTTACGAGCAGGTGCCAGTTTACATGAATGAGCTACTGAAGGAATGCCTCGAAGGCGTGGAGGGCGTCAGCACGGACACGATCCACCTCGGCGATCTCGGCTTCGTCGTCTTCGTCCTTGCCCGTCACTAGCTGCTTGTTCAGGGCACGTATTTCCGCCAGATCAGTCTTCAGTTGAGCTTTGAGGCCTTCTGCTTCGTCTTGGGAGCGGGCGATGAATGCTTCCTTGTCACGAATGAGCTGTTTAGTCGCCCGGACCTTCTCTTCAAGATCTCCCAATTCCTTTTTCAAGGATGCAAGCTCGGCGGTACTGACAGAGGTGTCAGTTTTGGCATCTAGAGACGCCTTTTTCTCGTTGAGCTGCTGACATTTGTCTGCAATATTGGCCTTGGCGGCGCAGGTTAATCCTCTCACGAGCCAACTTCACCCTTGACCCGTAGAAGGACAGAGTTACAACTGGCCAAAGCTTCACCTGCAATGCTACTGGAAGTTGGTCCTTGATTTCGGCAAGAACGCTCTTCACCTCTTCAGAATCCTCGATCAACTTCTCGATCGGGGAGGACAGCAAGGCTTTGAGACGCTGGAATTGAGGTAGAACAACCCTCGCTCGTGGTTCATCGTTGACGACAGAGAGAGTTGGTTCGATGGATTCGTGGTCGAACGTCGCAGTTCCTGAGATATCACAACCTGGCAGCCGAAATGGCGTCGATGTCGTCCAACACGGAAGGATGAGCGAAGAAGTCGTACCTCTCCCGAGATCGAGGATAGATGACGAGACAATCAGCTTGTGCGTTTGCTGGGGCTTGGCCAAAGTGGTAACCGCTTTCATCTACACCTTCAGGATTACTAGATCCACCCTGCGAGGACATCGGCACTGCCCGGCTTTCCACTAGAAGTGTCGACCGTCTGCATGGAAGGTGCTTAGCCGATGTAAATAGTGATGAATCGGCAGATAAAAAGAAACAATTGGTGAGAGCATGGAGGGTGATGACTTTCGAAACCTCCTGGCTCGACGAAGAAGTTTGCAGTCCCTTGCGAGCCCTCTTGGGGCTCACAGCTGGCCCCGCCTCGACTGGTGCTCGGGGGGCAGTAGGTTCAGGAACCGGCCTTTTCCTGGAAGCCGATGGTGGCAAATCTGGCTGGCTCGGTCTGATGGTCCTCTCAGAGTCTGTTGGGCCCAATTCTCCTCGATTGGATTGTGTGTCCTCGCTGGAGGAGTCTTCGACGGAAGCCTGTAAGAAAGGAGAGCTAGTAAGCACGAGCATGTTTTCAAGGATGAAAGAGATCAACCAAGGCATGGATCAGCGTACATGCGAACTTTCTGGAGAAGGGCTCCGGCACCTCAAGGTCTTCCTGGCAGCTACTTTCCTCACCATCGTTCTTGTTTTAGTTGGAACTCGAGAGGCAGCTGACTTAGAAGTTGCTTGGTTCTTGGAAGCCGATTGTGGTGATATCGGCTGGTTCTGCATCACGACCTTTTTCAAAGGTGGCGAGTTTTTGCAGAAAAGAACCACATGAGCTGGTGGGAAGAATTCGAAGGGGGAGCCATCACCGTGCGTAGGTTCAGGACCATCTTGTTGCTGCAAGGAGACAGAGTGGGTTATTAGAAGGATCATTTGTGAGTTGCATCAAGAAAATGTACGAGTAGTGGTACCTGTTCCACAGGGATATCATATTCAGCATCGAGCTATTCCAGCAATGGTCCCAGAGCTCTCCTGAAGGCATGAGTCTTCCACATCGACCACCAGTTCTCAAAACCATCGGTTGGTGAAGCGAAGGTGAGGTTGTTAGGAATTGGGATGGTTAGAGCATCGAAGAAGGAGTAACACCTTTGACTGGTGAGAGGATCGGGCAGGTCAGCTCTGCTCTCCGTAAGATGGTGGAGAAAGAAATGAGGAGGTACTTGTCCAAGGCCAAATTGCCGAGCCACTAGGACCGGCTGGTAGAATTCGTATCCAGGCTTGATTATTCTGTTGGATGTGCTCATGCCAACTGGAAGGAAACAGGGACGGATCACAGTGGAAAATAGCTGCCGAGTGCTGGTGTCATCGGCAAAGTTGTCTAGCCTGAAGGAGATTGGATTTTCAAAATGTTCCGATTCTTCCATGTAAGGAAAGAAGATAGGATTGTCCAGGCCTTGGAAGAAAATGCAGAACCACTTGGATGCTTCCTGAGGGATCAATTTACTACCTGGCAGTCTATACAGATCTTGGCCGTAGCTGGTGCATCGGATCTGCTTCCCTTTGGCATCTGGAAAGGTGCAACTCGCCAAAAGGGGAAAGTTTGGGACATGGTTTTGAAAATACAGCTGGGCCCATAGCTGAATGAACCACCAAGGACCTCCTGTTTTGACTGCTATGCCGGAGAATAGTTTGACAGACATCAACTGGAGGTATCGATAGACCTCTCCAAGGAACAGTTTGCTGATGCCGAGTTGAGTGCCTTTGGCAAGTTCATAGGCCAGGGAGAGATAATTCTTGGTTGGAGCAAGGGAAGGGCCACAGAATATGAAATGTTCTAGCCAGAGGTTGAGAAAAGCCGTGTGTTCTTTCTCTGTGACAGGGCCTTTAGTTTTCATGTGGCTTTGAATATAGGCACCCCAGTTTGTGCAATCTGTTTTGGAAGAAAGCTTGTAGGGGACCTTTGTCAGATTAAAGGTAAATTTGGGTGATGTAACGTCCAGACCAGTAATCATCACCACGTCTAACAGAGTTGGTGTCATGGGGCCATGACCGAACATGAAGCAGTTCAGAGCATCGGACCAGAAATAGCCGATGGTTTTTAGAAGATTTTCATGTTTCTCAAGGGGAGACAATGACAAATACAGGGCATCGGCTATTCCGTGGTTTCCCATTGAGATTGGTAAGATTTGGCTACCGCTTTGTACCAAGAGACCCAATGTTAGGGGTTAGGCCAGGCTCGCAAGTCGGCCCAAGAATTCAAATCTAGGTTTTGGCTTACGAAGGGATTCTGTTGCTCGCAAGAGATCGATGGGCAGGACTAGATTACAGACGGGGCCAAGACAGAGAGAATTTGGGAGAGAAGGATGCGGCAGCAGAATGTCTGAAACCTAAAAAATTTAATGGTGGAATAAAGCATTAATTCAGGTGTTTGCCATTAATTCCAGCACCGTGTTCAGACTGCGAGGAGTAGGCGTACCTTCAGACCAGAGACCGCTGTGTTGGTATTGGACGATTCCGCCATCTAGTTGGTCAGCGGAGATGGATCTATGCAATTGGGGATCGAGGGTTCTTGTCGCTGTGAGCTCGATCTATTCCGTGAGGCAATTGGAGATCTGGGTTGGCCTTTTTTGAAGAGGGTCGCAGGCTACCGTTTGAAACTGGAAAGTGGCCGCTCAGATTTGTCTAAGTATGCGACCAAATTTGACCTTGTCAGCGTTTGTGGGGAAAGCCGATGTGTTACCATCGGCTCTTTGGGCTTTTACTTAGTTGACTATATGAGCGTAGCATGGTGAAAGCCGATACAGTACTGTCGGCTTCTGGAGCATTGACTTATTCTGACTATCAGCAAAAGTGAATTGGAAAAGCAATCTTTGTTGATTCAAAAGACGATTGTTTACAATGGAGCTGATTGCTTACAGAAGGAAATCTACTACTAGTACTACTACTACTGGTTCCTAATCTAGAGGCGGTGTCGCCGCTTGTCTTCGTCGTCAGATTGGCCGTCATCGGGCCGCCGCTGTCTTCGCCCGCTTCTTGAAGATGTCGGGGCCTCGCCTCGCTGCCGTCTTCGTGTCTCGCTGGACCCGGCGCGGAAGCGCTTCACCGGCGGGTATTCATCGGAGGAGGTGTCCTCCTCCGCTTCCTCCTCCTCGTCGGAGGATTCGACGCCATCCCAGGACCAGGCGTCGTCGGAGCTCTCCACCTCCAGTTCCCCGTCGACTAGGAACTGGAGGCCCTCCACGCCGTCGGTCAGGGACTCGTCGTCCTCCGACCAGGCGGTGAAGTCCCAGTCCCTCTCGTCCCACCATTGTGGGGCGAGAGCCTCGTACGCCGCCATTGGCGGGTGCTCCGGCGTCGGCTCTCGGTTGCTCATCGTGTTGGAAGATTGGGAGGAAAGGGCGGATGATTTGGAGGAAGAAGAGGAGGCCATGGCGGAGTAAGAGGGTTTTTTGGCTAATGGAGGAAGATGGGGGCTGCAAACTACTCAGATGAATTTAGATGAGGGGAATAGTGGGAGGTGGTTCAATGCCGTAGCGGTTTCCCAGAATGTGGTGCCAAAATTGTCAAATCATGCACTTCGGAGAAGTTGAGAAGACAGGGCATCATGATGAGGGGGTGGCGTGACGATGCTGCTCTGCAACGCGTAACCTGATATAAAAAAAAGGGGGAAGAAAAAACATCAACAGAGTGGTTTTGGAATTATTATTGCCAAAACCAGGGGGGCATGTGTTATCGCCATATTTTGGCCAAAGGAGGAGATGGGCCGTAATCAAGATGGTCTTGGAAGATACATATATGCAACGTGTTGTTGAATCGGCCTTGTGCGTGGATTTGGGCTAAATTGCCCGTGTATCTTATATTGTAGTAGGTTCCGTTTCGGTTTAAGTAAGAGATAGAGTTGTTAGGGTTATTCCAAAGATAGAAAGTCTCCGGACTATAAATATGTACCTAAGGTTATTGAGAAAAGGAGGACAATCACGTTCACAACAAACACAATCTCGGCGCATCGCCACCCCTTGTTTCTAGGGTTTCTTTCGGGTAAGTGTCATGCTGCCTAGATCGCATCTTGCGATCTAGGCGATTCGCTATCGCTATTTGGTGTTACTCGTACTGAAGCCTTGTTGATGGCGAGTAATACTATTACCATAGATTTGTTTAGGTTAGCATCGGTACTTTTTGCTATGATTGTTTAGTTATGCTACCTCTAGTTATCTCGCTGCCTTTGCACCTTTTCCCGGGTGTAAGGGTAGCATCTTGCTTGATCTTTATTCAGTCGATTTGATCCGTTATAGTTTTGCCTTGTTTTCCAAGGTTTAGTTTGATATCCACGTAGTCAGGCCTTGCAAACGGGTTGAACGATCCAGTAGTACGTGAGGATATGGTTTGCTAATTCGAGAGGAGTTGTTCCGGGAATTGACTTTACGTCGGTTGTTAGGCCTTCTCTAGGGTTAGTTTTCTATCATCTTTTGTATTTACCAGGCTCAATTACGTGTAGGATGTTCCAATTACGTGGTGAAAACGTTAAACTGTCGTAGATCGATTTAACTTGTATTGATGAAGCAAAACCCCATGTTATCATAGATCTAATGCAGAACCATGGGATAATCGGCTCCAGGAGCCGATTCACAGGGAAACCTGGGAGCCGGTCACGGCTCGAATTTTACGTATACTTGTTTACCATGCAGGAAACTGATCGAAGCAATCCATCACCTTCCTGACCAGGTATAGGTCAGGTGGCACGCCCTCGAATCAGCCAGGACGTGTGCCGGAGTTTTGCGGGCCGTTGCCCGAGGGACCAGGGCCCACCAGCAGTTCTGGGAGCCTCCCGGCTCTTCGTGTTGCTCGTCGCTGCTCGCCGGTGGGTTTTGACAGGCAACACATTCTGGCACGCCCGGTGGGACATTCAACAGCATCTGCATCAACATCCGACGCTGCGATGGGGGACAGACCGGTCACGTACGACGATCTGCCTGAGGAGCACAAGGCGAAGTATGATGATATCAAAGCTCTCTTCGAAGCCGATCTCATCGTCTCTTTTGAGAGGACCCGTAAGCATGGCATCAGGTGGAAAGGGTTCTCACCCGAAGGTGCTCTTGATGAGGTGGATCTTTCTGTTCCTTCAGAGGAGCGCACCAGGGCTCTGCGACAGGAAGTCAACTACATGGTGGCTCATTCTCTTCACCGCCATTCTGAGAGCCTAGTCATCCCGGAGGCCTTCTCTCCGGTATGATGCGTGAGTAGTTCCACCTTGGACTACATGTCCATGTAGTAGCTAGATGGTTGTGTCTCCTCCTTGTGATTTCATGCATAGATCTTGTGAGCTCCATTCGTGATCAATATCTAATCTATTTGTAATCATGCATATTGTGTTTGCAGGGATCCGATGGATATTGAGATTATTATGTCAGTTTGGTTAATGGTTTTGTCTATTTGATTCTACCATGTCTGTGTTGTTTGTGATCTTGCATGCTCTCCATTGTTAGTAGCTATCTTGGCCGAGTAGTTGCTAGTGACAGAAATCTCTTCGTTTATAGATGTGGTGTTCATGCCTCTAGTTTCCAAGGAAAGTGATAGAAATCTCTTCGGTTGTAGATGCGGTTTTGCCACCAGGGAGAAAACAACGGTTTCTTGTTCATGGAACAAGTGGATTGTTTACCTTACATACTTTTCTTAAAGTAGTTCGTTGTATGTTGCTTGCAACTTAATACTGGAGGGGGTTCAGAAGATAACCTGAAGGTAGACTTATAGTCATAGATGCAGTTGGATGGCAGTCTATGTATCTTATTGTATTGCCCAATCGAATCTTATAGGATCTTTCTGACTAGTATTGCATTGTTATGCATTGATCAGTTTCTATCAATTGCCCTGCTGTAATTTGTTTACCCTTCATGCCATGTTGTTTATCTAAGGAGAGCACCTCTAGTGAACTATGGACCCCGTTCCAATCTTTACCATTGATACATCTTTCGTTGTTACTGTTTACTTGCTGCAAACAACCATTAACTTCCACACCATATAGTTAATCCTCTATTACAGCAAACCGATGAGCTTAATAACCTTACTGTTCGTTGGGACAAAGTCTTGAGTTTGTGTTGTGCAGGTTTTCACGTTGCTTGCAACACCTTTGAGACGTTTTCTTCCTCCTTCTGGTTCGATAACCTCGGTCTCTACTGAGGAAAAACTTGCTGATGTGTTCATCACACCTTGCTGTTGGGGTTTCCAACGAAGTGCACCACGCACATCCAACACTGATGCGGCCTCCATGGCCACCGCCTCCTTGGCGGCGACATGGTGTATGTGGCGCACCGCCCATTGATCGGCCACCGTGGAGGCCGCTTCGGCCACATGACCTTCCTCCTCGAAGACCAAGACATGTGCCTCGCTCATGCGCCTTGCCAGCAACGTGGCCACATGGCCTGGGAAGCGGGTGCGGCACATATCACGGATCTTGGTCCAGTTGGTGATCTTGCGGTGAGGCATGGCTGCTGGTGGCTAGCACTTTTTCGGCTGCATGTTTGCTCTTTCGTTGGGCTTGTTGTCTTCGCCGCGCTGGCGACCGTCTTCTATAGACTATGGTGAAGGCGTGAAACGGCCGGAAAGGCATGTGAAATTTCCTGGCCACGGGAAATAAGGCGTGTGCAGGAACGATGACGGAAAACGCGGCCGGCATTGATAGCCGACGTCACGTCGCCATTAACGTTTCATCGCGAGAGTGTCAAGCGGTGACAGCGAGAGAAAGGCAGACAAATATGTCACACCATTTGGCGTGGTCGGCCGAACAGGCTGAACCCAGTGCAAAAGTGACCACAACCGGATTCAAAACGGACAGATATACAGACTAGACCGAATGGGTCAACCATGTAGAGATGCCCTTAGAGACTGATTAATTCCACTGGTTCGGCAGGGAGGATATGGCCGGGCACGTAATAGAGCAGTCGCATCAGTCATGGTGGTTGTGTGACGGAATACTAGTATTTTGTAGTAGGTACATGAGGTGTAGCTCGTTCTCAAGTCTTATCCATGGAAACTGCCCATGTGCCCATGACGTGTAGTTGGAACCATGCACATATCATATATAAGCGAAACAGAGAGCCAAACAAACTTGGCTTCTGAAATCATGAAAGAGTTGAATTATAAAACACCGTCATAATTAAGGACACTTTGAATAGTAATATCTCATTTTGGGTATACCTAAATATTTATTTTGGGTATAATCACAATACAAATTAGTGTATAAGATCTACTTATAATTAAATAATTAAGTTTTACGTGCACGGACGATAGATTTGTAAGTAGTAATAATTTTTTTTTGACTCTTTCAACTCTGGATCGAGGAGGATAAGGACCCGTTATTGGCCTTAGCGGCAAGTTCCAACTTCTTCAGACCTACCATCTGGATAGGCTAGAAACAATTGACGTGCGATCGAGATTCTCTTTGAATTATCGATCCGTAGATTTGGAAGCTAGGGACCGACTAGTACTGTATTTGAAAGTGCCTGTCTGCGAGGAACACACAATTTTATTTTGTGCTGACGACCAACGACGACTATATTGGAAACTTATTAGCTACGTTCCCTGGCTTTGCCGGCATCAAAAGATGATGGACCTTGCATCTAGCTAGACTCTCCATGACACTACATACAAGCATCATGGAATCAAATGGAAAAACATTATCTTCTACTACTACTACTCACTTCTTCGTTTTAAAATAGATGTCTCAGATTTATTAAAATAGATGGCCTATGAATTTATTAGTGGCCTATTAGTAGAGACTGTTTCCACTGGTGGTCAGCATACGGCAGGGCACAAGCAGTCGTATAAGCAGTCAAGGTTGCCCGACATATATATTGATACTTTTTTTGTTTTGAGATAGATGGTCCTGGAATAATACTATTTTGTTGCATGACGCGTCGTGTTGGAAGAGAGCCAAAAAAAAAAAAACTTGGCTACTGCAGAAACCATGCATGCATGAATAATGAGTCATATATAAGCGCATGCACTTTGTTGTATATGGGACATATTATATAGTTATCTTATGTGTGAACAAAAGTTTTTGGTACCACGTGAAAAATTATTTAAGTCGTATACTGTGTCTGTGTGTGAGGAAAAGTGTTGTGACGCGTACACACCATTTTCTTAGTTACAACCAAACAAGCACGAATTAGATCTAATTAATGTTAAGAAGGGGATGGTATCCGTGTCCGATGCCTGCTATATATACAGGACACACCAGCATGCACCACTTACCTCATCTCCCTAGCTGAGCTCGAATCGAATCATGGAGTTCAATGCCTACTCCACGGCCCTGCTTGCCCTCTCCGTCCTCCTCCTGCTCCGCTTCCTCGTCGGCAAGAAGAATGCCAACAGGCTCCCTCCGAGCCCGACGGGCATTCCCTTCTTCGGCCACCTCCACCTCCTGGACAAGCCCTTCCACGCCACTCTGTGCCGCCTCGCCGCGCGCCACGGGCCCATCTTCTCGCTGCGCCTCGGCTCGCGCAGCGCCGTCGTGGTATCCTCGCCGGCGTACGCCAAGGAGTGCTTCACGGAGCACGACGTCACCTTCGCCGGTCGCCCGGACCTCCCATCGCTGACGCTCATCTCCAAGGAGTACGGCGGCGCCGTGCTCAGCACCCTCAGCCATGGCCCGCAATGGCGGACCCTCCGCCTCGTCGCGGCTGTGCACCTGCTCTCCGCGCATCGCGTGAGCTGCATGTCCGACGTAATCTCCTCCGAGGTCCGCGCCATGGTGGTGCGGCTGCGCCACGCAGCCGCGGCCTCCCCTCGCGTGCAGCTCAGAAGGAGGCTGTTCGAGCTCTCCCTCAGCGTGCTCATGGAGACCATCGCGGACACCAAGACAACTCTTGCCAATTCCGATGATGATGTCGACTACACCGAAGCCGGAACAGACATGTCCATGGAGGCCAGGGAGTTCAAGAAGGAAGCGGACGCCATCAACGAGCACCTTGGCACGGCCAACCTCTGGGACTACCTCCCTTTCTTGCAGTGGTTCGACGTGTCCGGAACCAAGAAGACGATCCTAGCCGCGTCGAGCAGAAGGGACGCGTTCCTGCAGGGGCTCATCGACTCGGAGCGCCGCAAGGTCGACAATGGCGATGGCGGCGGCGAGAAGAAGAGCATGATTTCCGTATTGTTGTCGCTGCAGAAGAAAGAGCCAGAGGTGTACACCGATAAAATGATCATGGGTCTCTTGGTCGTAAGTTCCTTCACTTCCTCCTCATGCATGTTTTAACGAGGCTGTAAACCAACCTCACAATTAAACTCAACAGACAATCTTACTAATATTTTAGTATTGATTAATTTGGTGCAGAATTTATTCACGGCAGGAACGGGGACCACTTCAATTGCTGTAGAATGGGCGATGTCCCTACTAGTCAACAACCCAGAAGTGCTCAAAAAGGCACGGGCGGAGATCGAGGCATCGGTCGGAAAATCCCGTCTTGTCACGGCCGAGGACGTACCGCGCTTCACCTACCTTCGGTGCATCATCAACGAGACCCTCCGCCTCTACCCACCCGTGCCGCTGCTGCTGCCACACCAGTCAACTGCGGACTGCAAGGTCGGAGGCTACCATGTCCGGAAAGATACGATGATCATGGTTAATGCATATGCCGTCCATAGGGACCCGACCATGTGGGAGAACCCCCATGAATTCAGGCCGGAGAGGTTTGAAGACGGCAAGGCCGAAGGGCTGCTCTTGATACCATTTGGGATGGGGAGGCGTAAGTGCCCCGGGGAGGCAATGGCTTTGAGAGTGGTAGGGCTTATACTAGCGGCGCTGATACAGTGCTTTGACTGGGACCAGGTGGATGGCGTGCAGGTGGACATGACGGAAGGACTAGGGACATCGTTTAGTGCTCCCAAGGCCGTGCCATTTGAGGCCATTTGCAAGCCGCGTAAACTATAAGTGATGTGCTTCAGTAGATTCGATGATCTTCGTGGCATTGCTTATGTTCCGTTAATGAAAGGGGAGTTAGTAGTAAGCGTTTAGTAGTACACATATAGATGACAAAGATATTGCGGCTGTGTTCAATGTAATATGAGTATATTCATAATATTGATCGGTATGTTTTTGTTTAATTTGCTCATCATGTACCGTCGTTATAATAAAAAAAGAGAATTTCTTATTTGACATTGCTTAAAATATTTATATCCTATTTGACCCTCCAGAAACTTTTTCTTCCCTATATAACACAAGACTAAAATTTCTTTCTCTATATGACACTCAAGTACAATTTGAAACCTACCAGTGTTAACTTGAGATGTAAGATGCTTTTGCCCCCATACATTATGCGAGAAAAAGTACTTTTCAAATGCAACAATATATCTGGTCATCATGGTTAAATAACCAAATGAGAGAACACATATTCAGCCACAGAAGCAATTTTAATTCCAAAACATGCACTAGTGCAAAACGGGGCATTAGTCCCGGTTCGGGAGGGCCATTAGTCCCAGTTTTCTAACTAGGACTACGGGTTCGGGACTAAAGGTCCCCCTCTCTAGTCCTGGTCCCTCCCCGAACTGGAACAAAAGACGCTCCACGTGGCTATGGTGCAGAGCGGGGGGTCGAGGATAATTAGTCCCGATTCGTATTATGAACCGGGACAAATTGAGCTCTGCCGCGGCAGCGGGTGGCTGTGCGGCAGCAGGTTCTGCCGCGGCAGAGTTTTGGGGCATTTTTCTGCCGCGGTAGAGGAGGGAGAGTGAGCGAGGTTTGGCGTTTGTTATAGGAACCATTACAAAACATTGTCATGAATATAGAGATCGAAGAGTGAAATCTTTCTTCGTGCTTTGGTCGAACATATTACATACAGTACGCACGTTCATGCATATACACAATATAATTTCTCTTACACGATCCTTGTTGTATAAATACAAGTTCTCGATGGTATTCTCGTTGGATCTATGACCTTCTTAACTAAGAATCCCGCTAATTCCTCTTGAATAGCTCGTATGCGATCCTTCTGTAAGAGACAGTTCTGAATCCCCGAATCCGTTCAATCTAATTTAAAGAACGGGATCAATATATATGAATGAAACTCAACACAATTGATGGTAATAAAATAAGGTTATAAACATTGTTGACGTACTTCAAGTTGTTGCCTAGCTCTGTTTTTATCATAGGTCGTCTGACGAATGAACTCGCAAACGTAGTATCCACATAAATTGCAGGCGGGGGTTTGCGCATGCGGGTGAGAAATGCGGGGGAGAGGGGGTTCCCCGGGTGGGCTTGCTAGGCTGCCAGGCTTGCTGGGCCAAAAGGGTGGCGCCTGCTTTTATTTTTTTCTCTTTGCCTTTTTCTTTTTCTAATATGATTTTCCAAATGACATTTGAATGGCTTTTTCAAATCCAAATGAATTCAATCCTTCACAAAAATTTTGTATGGTGATCCTAGTATTCAAAAGTGTGTCAACCACATACATCCAGTCAAAAAATTGTTTTGAGGTCATTTTTAATAGAAATTTAACATGATTAGGTTACAGTTCTTAAGATGAGGCCATTTTCACTCAAACCATGATGACATGAATTATTTTGACCAGACATTTTGAGTGAATGTAACCTAATAGAACCATTTGGATGTAACCTAATAAAATTTTTCAAAGTTTTTTGAGTGAATGTAACCTAATAGAACCATTTGGATTATTAGGTTACATAAAAATGGTTCTATTAGGTTACAGTTCTTAAGATGAGGTCATTTTCACTCAAACCATGCCCCATACATATATAATAAAAGGGGTATCAAAATGCCATGATGACATGAATGCAATAACATGATTTTGCATTTGATGAAATTTGGGATGTTACAGTTCTTAAGATGTCTGGTCACGCCAATAAGCTCCAAAGCTTGGGAATAGTGATTCCTAATGCATTGGGAATTCATCATGTCCTCCAATCACTACCCCCCAAGTTACAATAACTTTGTGATGAACTACAACATGCAGCGCATTGATAAGTCGTTACCAGAACTCTTCTCTGTGTTGTCCATGTGGTGACTATCAAAATCAGAACGCTTACTCTTCCTAAAAAATCCTTCACACCCACCTTTTTTGGTACGGTTTCATGTGCATCTATAATTGTTGGACCAAGCATGAATAAAGAGGGGATATTATGGAAGACAACGAACAAGAAGAGGATGACTATAACTATCCTATATTCCCTGAATACGGTGATACTACAATGAAAGACAATGAAGAGGAAGAAGCTAAAGAATGTGCATCAGATGAGCCCGCTGATGATCTTAGCCGGGCCATTGCTGATGCAAAGAGAGACTTCGAAAGAGAAAAGGATAGGTTGAAGTTTGAGCAGATATTAGAAGATCACAAAAAATTGTTATACCCAAATTGCGAAGATGGCCAGAAAAAGATGGGTAGCACATGTAGGGGTTCGTAACATGGAAAACAAAAAATTTCTACCACATGCACACAAACAAACCAAGATCTATCTACTAGATTGTAGCAACGAGTCGATTAGAGTACTCACCCTCGAAGATTCCAAAGCGGTTAACGATAGCAGATTCTCATGGGTGATGTAGTCGTACACTTGCTGATCTCGATATCGCGTAGACGATCCTTCCGGCGCTGCGTTCCGGCAGCGCTTCCGCAGTCGGTCACACGTTCGATACTCGATGAAGACCTTCCTCTCCCTTGTTCCAGCAGGCAGCGGATGTTGTAGTTCTCCCCTCGTGATTCCGGCAACATGACAGCGTGGTGTCGGAAGTAGAGGGAAAATCATGCAGGGCTTCGCCTAAGACGGAGCAGGTCATGGTGGATCTAGGGTTTCCGGCAATCTAGGGATTAGAAGGCCGGAGAGGAGGAGGCGTGGCCAGCGGCGGCTAGGGAGGCGACGGCGAGCCGGCGACGGTGCGGCGGCGGCGAGCGACGGCGGCGGCGCTGTGGGGCGGCGCGGCGGCTAGGTGGGGAGGGGCTGGTGTTGTCTCTCCTTGGGGCACCCCCTCCCCTCTATTTATGAGAGGGAGGGCAGCTTGGGAGAGATGAGTTTGAACCTTCCCCAACTCCCTCTCCTTGTTGGCTTGTGGTGGAGGGAAAGAAGGATTCTTTCCTTCCTCCACCAGGATACATTGTCCCAGCTTGATTTCTTTCTTGCTAATGCCCAACCAAGTGACCTAGGACATGATTCAATCATTCCACTTATCCATGACACATCATGTACCCTTCCCCTTCCGGTCCGGTGAACCTTCTAGACCCTTCTAGAACCTCTCCGATGAAATCGTCGGAATCATTCCCGAACTCAGGAATTAGACTTTCCTTATATGAATCTAATTCTCCAGACCATTCTGGATCTCCTCGTGATATCCCGGATCCCATCCGAGACTCCGAACAACATTCGTTATCCCTACTTACATTCCATATCTACTAAACAACATCGAATCCTTAAGTGTGTCTCCCTACGGTTCGTGAATTACGCGGACATGACCGAGACACCTCTCCGATCAATAACCAATAGAGGAATCTGAAAATTCATATGGATCCCACATATTTCTATGATTACTTTTCAATCGAATAAACCACTTACATACGAGACCAATTTCACTTTGTCTCGCGATAGTTTACCTATCCGAGGTTTGATCGTCGGTATGTCTGCATACCTAGTTCAACCTCGTTACCGATAAGTACTCGTTTCTCATTCCCGTGATATGTGATCCCTTGTGATCCAGTCACATGCTTGCAAGCTAATTGGATGATATTCCACTGAGAGGCCCCAGAGTATATCTATACGTCATATGGATGGACAAATCCCACTCTTGATCCATGTGCCTCAACACATACTTTCCGAACACTCAGTGCCACCTTTATAGTCACCCAGTTACAGTGTGGTGTTTGATGTCATCAAAGCATCCTTCCAGTGATGGTGATTAGCACGATCTCATGGTCGAAGGAATTAGGTTACTATGTATCAGAAATCTTATAGCAAACAAACTAATTAAATGACTTGATCTTTATGCTATGCTTATCTATAGGAGTATGTCCATCACACCAATCTCGTAATGATTTGATCTTGTTGTTAATAACATCTCAATGTTCATGATCGGTAAACCACGATCATCTATTAACCAACAAGCTAGTATTACAAAGAGACTTTACTGGGGACTCTAATTTTAGTTTACGAATCACACAAGTATTAATGTTTTCGGTTAATACTATTATAGCATGAATGTAAACATTTATCATAAACACAAAGATATAATAATAACCGGGGATGGGGATGTCGTAGAAGAAAACCACAAAGATTTATCATAAACACAAAGATTTATAGCATGTCGTAGAAGAAAACCACAACACTAGATGGGGATGTTAGTGATGTGTAACAATGTATTAAATCTTTTATGTAACTATATGTGTATTGAATCTCAAATAGTTTTGTATTAGTTATTCAAATTCAAGCACTTTTCATGTTGAAAGTTTTGTCAGATTCGAAAATATGCGAAAGACATGAGGTAATGCATTTTTAGTTGAAAATAGCAAAATAGTTAATAGTTTGAATAGTTAGAATAATTACTTTGGAAAACATAAAATGGTTTTGGACTAGTTATTCAAATTCAAACACTTTTCATGTTGAAAGTTTTGTTAGTTTCGAAAATATGCAAAAGATATGAGTTAATGCATTTTTAGTTGAAAATGACAAAATGGTTAATAGTTTGAATAGTTAGAATAATAATTTTAGAAAATAGAAAATGGTTTTGAATTATGTATTCAAATTCAAACACTTTTCATGTTGAAAGTTTTGTTAGATTCAAAAATTGTAGAAGTTATTCAAATTCATATTCAAACACTTTTTAACTATCCAAAAGATGGCAGATTAGGAAATAGTATATGAATTATTATATTTTTAATGGGTAGAATATATTTTTGTGATCATTTTGGTATATAATATGTATTTTAAATAATAAAATATGTTTTTCCAAGATTTATACTAAATAGAATATTTGTTAAACAATAAATTATTTTATTTAATTTGTATAACAAAGTATGATAATAGGTTATAGATTTTATTTTTCTGAAAATTTTGATATATAATACATAATTTTTTCAATTATAGTATGATAGATATTGATTTTATAAATTTTACTTATTTTTTGGATTTTCTAGCAGACATATTACAAAATATCCATTGGTCTGAGTTGCAACCACCAATTCGGACTAAAGGTCAGCCTCGCGCGTGAATTCTAGCGGGCGGTCGAAAAACCTTTAGTCCCGGTTCATAGCTATAACCGGAACTAAAGGGGTATCTTTAGTCTCGGCTACAGCTACAGACAGCGACAAACCCTCCCCAGTTGCAGCTAGCAACCTGGACTTGGGGAAAATCGAGCGAAACTTCGTACCGCCATTGTATGCAAGGAGGTGGAGCACGCGCCATCGCCAGCAACCGCCATGCCGCCGCTAGCAATCGCAAGGAGGAGTCAAAACCGTTAGCTTCATGCTCGCTGATGAGACTGAGGAACCTTCGCTCTGTCATCGATCTACAGGGAGGAGGAGGGCGCCACACCTTCGCATGTAAAGGAGGAGGAGGCTGCTGCCGATTTGCAAGGAGGTGGAGGGAGAGCGCCGCCATTTTCTGCAAGAATGAAGAGGAGGGCACCGCCATCACTGCAAGGAGGGCACCACCGGTACCACACACCATTGTCTTCAAGAAGGAGGTGATCTCGCTCTCCCTCTTTTTGATTTTTACATTAATTTTTAATAGTTTACCACATTTTGTAGAATATGCTAGTTTATATAGATATGCTAGTTTATTTTGTTGAATATTTCTATTTTATTTCGTAGAATATGCTAGTTTATTTTGGGTGGATTTAGGTGTGGGAATATTCAATAAACCATAAAATATAGGATTTATGTGGATTTAGATATGCTAGTTTATTTTGACGATTTAGGTGGATTGTTTAGGATTATTGCTTAGAAAAGAGAATTATTCAAGATTATTGCTTAGAAATAGGATTATAGGATTATTATTTATGATTATTTAGGATTATTTCTTAGGAAATAGGATTATTTCTTAGAAAATAGGATTATTACTTAGAAAATAGGATTATTGATTAGTCTTTTATTGTGATTTTTTGTAACACTTACGATTTTTTGTAATATAGTTTTATTTTATTATTTTAATAAAATAGTCTTTTATTCATTTATTGTAAAACATTATATTATTATCTATATAAACAAAATTCTCATTATTATTTATTCATTTAGGGTTTAGGATAGAAAGTAGAAATAGAAATAGGATTTTATAGAAATGTTATGTTAATACAAAATTGTTTTATTTTTATTTTGTATTAGTTAAGCAATAGATGGTAGAGACGGTGAACGACCCGTGTTAGATATTATACATGAGGTTTAAGGTTATTACGATGAAGCAGACAATGGTGGAGATGATGACTCACAATATCTATACTTGACTAGTAATGGAATGGAGGTAGAATAAAGAGATGAAGATTGCGTGACGACTTAACAAACTTTGGTGAGGTATATTAAGCATCACTAGTAGATGGATGAATTGATTTGTATATATATATATATATATATATTAGTGAATGTTTCTTATCTTAGACCTCCGTATTGGGCCAGTCTTTTAAAAAGAAATGAGGTTCGAACAGAAATATGACCGACGGTGTGCATCTTACCATTGAATTAGTCTCTGAGTTAGGCGAAGCGTTGGAGCCAAAACGAATGCAACTTCATTTGTACATCAATGTGGAGTGATGGTTAGGGAAATCATCCCGATCACCACTCGAGATTGGAATAAGACAGCAAAAGGAAAGGAAGTTGGAGATAGCTTTGTCGACGACGGAGCCAAATATTGTCTTTGGAAATCGCTCATGACACATTTCACCCTACCAGTCTTGCAAACTGATGGTATCACACATGAACTAGCGTTGAAAGTCAAGGCGTGGGATCTTAAGAAGATGGACTCACAATTCCACAGCTGGCATAAAAGATTATATCAAGATTATGTCAAGGACAAAAAAGCTCCAGAATTCACTAGCGCATTAGAGAATCAGCGGGATAACTGGGCCGCATTTGTGGAGTACAAGGATTCAAAAGAAGCTAAGGAAAGGTCGGAAATAATAAGATAAATGCTTTGAAAAAGAAATATCACCACAATATGGGGAAAAGTGTCTATAAGAATGTTATGCCTAAGTAGGAAGAAACTGAAAAAACCCTGGTTGCTAAAGGGATCACTCCAGCTACACATGATTGGCCCTTGAGGTTAAGAAATTGGTTACTTGGGCATGGGACATCGTACGACCCACAAACAAGGGACATTATTGCAAAAAAAGAAATTGCTGTACCCAAGGATGCACTTGTTAAAGTGATGAAAGAGGTTCAAGA
Organism: Avena longiglumis; assembly: GCA_030063025.1. NCBI lineage: Eukaryota > Viridiplantae > Streptophyta > Magnoliopsida > Poales > Poaceae > Avena > Avena longiglumis. The sequence goes on from CP125973.1 coordinate 45,729,541, forward strand.
GGGGAAAATCCATCCCGAGAGAGAGAACGATGAGCCGACAAAGGCCCTCGGAAATCCTGAAAAGTAAGGACGAACACGAGGCCTTAGACCTTCTTTTCCATGGAAGACTGGGTTTCCTCAGGACATTGAAACTTATAGAAGCTGATCAAGAAAAACAAAGCGCCGGCAAGCGGAGGAGGCAGAGCGGTTGGCGAAGGTTGAAAGAAAAATGAGGAATTTCAAGCCATGTTGGAGCTGCAGTAGGAGAAGATTAATGAGCTTAGAGGACTGGGCCGACATCAAAATGCTACATTCGATAGTACGGCCAACCCTCATGATAAATGTTAGAAATAAGCATTTCTTCCGTGAAGATGATATATCTATTGACCTTGAAGAATTTTTTCAGTCATACAATGTAGACACCCTCAATAAATCTCCCATTAGTAGCTATTGTCTATAAGTGATATATTTCTATAACTAAGTCTCTCTAGCTCAGCTATATTTTTATGTAATTATCCTCACTTTATTCTTTTGAACACTATTATGCAGAATGAAGATTCTCAAGTGTGAAAGATGCGGAATCTTTGATGTTGGGCTCGTTGACCCATATATAGTTAATTTTAAAACGATATGAGACCATCCCCAGGACATAGAGGAAATCTTGCTAATATTTCTAAAGAACCAAAATTCCTGTTTGGAAGTAGTATTTCCTTACAACTTCGGGTGAGTGTTACTATCTTATATACATTCACTTTTGCTTACTCGATGTTAAGTGTAATTTATGAGTTATGAATGACTGCGTATATAAAGGTCTGCAACTTCCACTGGATTCTACTAATCATTCAAATTGACGATGGAAGAGTTGATGCCATGGACTCATTAAATAAATAGCATGAAGAGTACAAAAGCGTGGTTCTGATGCTCCAGAGGTAATTTCAATCATTATCACACTATATTGGCTCCTTTCGCTCATTCTGTGATATATCAAATAATTAATAACTCATTTATTTGCCAGGCAGGGTTTGGAAACTATTTATCAAGGAAGTCGGTGAATAGAAAGATCAGCTAACTTTTCGACGGAACAAGGTAAGTAGTCCTAGATAGATAGGTCAAAGCATATCTTTAATTATAGTTTCAATATCATTATCATGATTGATTATTATTCGATTGAATTCTATTCTTGTAAAGTGCTCGAGGTAGCCACCAGGGACTAATTTATATGAATAATGTCTGCGAGTTCCTTTGCATATCGACCAGTGAGATGAGGAGAGATTAAAGACAAGTTGAAGTACGTAAACAATATATTCACCATTTTATTTTATGACCATCAATTGTGTTGAGTTTAATTCATAATTTTTTATGATAATTGATCTATTCATATTTATCTCCTTCTTTAAATATTTAGGGGACAAGCTCCTACAAGAGAACCGCCTACGAGCAATACAGGAGAAATTGGCAAGATTTTTTCTTATAAATGTCATAAATGTAAAAGGAGGATATTATTGCCGCTAATGCCTCCATGTAATTTAATGATTTCCATATAACTTATGATCTCCATGTATATACCAAGTTATATATATGTATGCTTGTAAGAGAAATTGTATTATATATGCATCAATATGTGCAGTATGAAAAAGGAGAATATTATTGCCGCTAATGCCTCCATGTAATTTAATAATTTCCATGTAACTTAATGGTCTCCATGTATATACCAAGATATATATATATATATATATATATATATATATATATATATGCTCGTAAGAGAAATTATATTATATATGCATCAATGTGTATAGTATGTAGTAGCATAGAATATGTATACGAAAACTTGGTTGAAATAAAAACACAAAATAAAAAATAATTAAACACAAAACACAAAATAAAAAGGAAAACATGAAACCATAAACCCTAAAATCCATCTCCTGCCGTGGCAATCGATTGCCCCAAAATGCTGCCCAGCGCATTCGTGAAGCAACATGAAGGGCTTTTTTTTCCGGTTTGTAACATAATCGGGACCGAGGGTGGCTCTAGTCTCGATTTGACAGTTCCAGTTGGACAAACGGGACTAGAGACCGCCCCGACCTAGGACAAGAGGTCCGTTTTCTACCGCTGATCAATTATATTTGATACACCACATATATAAATAAATGCTTTTCAACATAGATTCAATAACTAAAGTATACATGTATTTTCTCAGTTATGTCTTTGTCAGTCTTTACAACATAGAGGACGACGACCCGTTATTAGCCTTAGCAGCAAGAATTTTCAAGACGACCCGTCGTTGGAACGAAGGAAAGAGGTGCAGTCGCTATCTTCACCTGATCTTGCTGAGAAGCGGAAGATCGGACAATAATCTAGGCTTTCTTTTTGAATAGTTTTCATTGTTTTACCACACATGGTAGATTTGGAAACCATCTTGGAATGGGCTCCATCTTGGAAAGTGCCTTTCCCTGCGAGAGGAAGAGACAATATTGTGGCCATGACCATGTATGACGACGACGACGACCGCAGTCAGGTTCCCTGGCTTCCTCGACGCCTCTTGGTGGTGATACGTCAAAATATTATATTGCGAGCAAGTAGGTGTGTTGTCAAAAGATGCTTATTTCACAACCATGCATGAATGCTATCTCTAAGGCCCTTCCTATTACTCTGTAAATTTAGCCTTGGTCAAGATTAAACGTTGTTAGATTTGACCAATTATATAAAAAAATATATATACAAATATCAAATTTATACTAGTATAAACATGATGAATTATCATTTAATATTATATTCATTTGGTATTGTAGATTTCGGTATTTTATCACATATACTTGTTCAAATGTTGCAAAGCTTGACTTTGACCGAGACTAACTTGCGGAGTAATATGAATTGCTCGTTTGAGTAATTAAGTACACATCATATATATTAGTAGTACTAAACTTAAACTACAGAATTATTAAACCACCAGCGTGCATGTTTCTCCATTAAAAAAGGATGAAGTTCGATGCTCTAAATAACCAACAAATTGGGCACTTGTCTTTTTAACACAGCTTACAATTTTCGAGTTTTCTCTATAATTTTTTGCCTAGTTAATTAATCTTGAGTGTTGGAGGAGCAAAGACGGCGGCATGGCTTCAGCTCGCGCTAGTATCATGGTCACTAGCACTAGGTGCTCTATGAACCTATTTATAATTTTATTACTTTTAGTTTTCTTTTGTATTTTTGTTGATGATTATTAATAGATGTCAGCAGATCACCATCACCTATCGCCGATGCACAGCCGACTCCGCTTCTCCACCACCCCTCGCCTCCACGGTTGGCTAGAGGGAAAATGCAGCAGAGTCGATCAACACCTGCATGAAGACATGAACTGCGTGCAGTTTTATTCAAAAATACAACAAGAGTCGTCACCGCCCCCAAATCCACCCAGAGTAGTTTAAGCATGGCTGGGTACGAACCCTAACCTCCACATTAGGCCGCAATGACGGAGCTCCAGCATCTATGGGCAGGAGGCCCACTACCGGCATAAAGCCACTAATCCTAACCCTAGCTACTTCGGCACCACTCCCTTTCCATCTCTGACCGACTAATCCGGTGGGAGTACCTGGGAGGGGGCCGCTCTTCATCCAGCCTCGTTCAGGAGCAGACACTACAGGAATGGGAAGCTACGCCGACGGCCGGTCGCTACGCCGACGGCCAAACGTCGGGGCCGTCGGCGTAGCCATCGTCCAGGCCAGCCCCGCCAAGCAGCCGTCGGCGTAAAATTGCCCTCGGCATATTCTATGCTACGCCGACGGCTGCCCTCGGCGTAGCTATTTTTTATTTTATCTCATTAAACTTTGAAAAATCATAACTAAATCATTCTAATTCGGAAAAATACAAATAATATATCAAAATTTGCAGAAAAATAAGACCTATCTATCTACACTCAAATATTACACATTTATAAATAAAATTAAGTAAAACATAAGACATTATATATAGTTTAAAACGGGCATAAAAAATTCAAAAACGATCGAAACAATGCGAAACCTTCGCGTGGTGTTATATTATGTGACATAGTTAGAAGGAAAAATATCAAACTTGGTATATTGATTATGTCTCAAAGAAACCTTCACAAAATGACCTATCTCATTCGAGGTTTCTTGACTTTCGGGTCAAATGACCAATGTTATGGCTAGAATCAAGGCATAGTTTGTGATAATGTGCCCATATTGTGCATACACATGCATAATGGGATGGCGAACAATGTTGCAGGAGGAAGTTTTCGTCGCACCAAAAAGCCATTTCCCATTTTCCGAGCATAAAAAACGGTCGGTTTTGTGAAGCAACCACCAAATGGCTAATTCAAAATACTACCACCACATTTTACAAAAATACTATACCACCTTATACGGACAATGTACCAACAGGGGGATCAGAAACCTTTCCGTCCACCTTTGGTGAAAAAGACAAATTCCTGCCGAATCGGTAGGAAGTGGGTCAGATATGAACTACAGGTACATGATCCTATGCTCATGTTTTTTTACAAAAATCATTTTTAGGTTCACAATATGCTATTTTATCAAAGATCTAATGAAATTTTAGCGAGGCTCTGCCCCGAGCTAAGAATCTTTATGTCCGCCGTTCGACAAAGTTTGACGATAGTTTAAAACGGGCATAAAAAAAATCAAAAACGATCGAAACAATGCGAAACCTTCGCGTGGTGTCATATTATGTGACATATTTATAAGGAAAAATAGCAAACTTGATATATTGATTATGTCTCAAAAAACCCTTCACAAAATGACCTATCTCATTCGAGGTTTCTTGACTTTCGGGTCAAATGACCAATATTATGGCTAGAATCAAGGCATAGTTTGTGATAATGTGCTCATATTGTGCATACACATGCATAATGGGATGGCGAACAATGTTGCAGAAGGAATTTTTCCTTTTCGTCGCACCAAAAAGCCATTTTCCATTTTCCGAGCATAAAAAACGGTCGGTTTTGTGAAGCAACCACCAAATGGCTAATTCAAAATACTACCAACATATTTTACAAAAATACTATACCACCTTATACGGACAATGTACCAACAGGGGGATCCGAAACCTTTCCGTCCACCTTTGGTGAAAAAGACAAATTCCTGCCGAATCGGTAGGAAGTGGGTCAGATATGAACTACAGGTACATGATCCGATGCTCATGTTTTTTTACAAAAATCATTTTTAGGTTCACAATATGCTATTTTATCAAAGATCTAATGAAAGTTTAGCGAGGCTCTGCCCCGAGCTAAGAATCTTTATGTCCGCCGTTCGACAAAGTTTGACGATAGTTTAAAACGGGTATAAAAAAATCAAAAACGATCGAAACAATGCGAAACCTTCGTCTGGTGTCATATTATGTGACATATTTATAAGGAAAAATAGCAAACTTGATATATTGATTATGTCTCAAAAAACCCTTCACAAAATGACCTATCTCATTCGAGGTTTCTTGGCTTTCGGGTCAAATGACCAATGTTATGGCTAGAATCAAGGCATAGTTTGTGATAATGTGCCCATATTGTGCATACACATGCATAATGGAATGGCGAACAATGTTGCAGGAGGAAGTTTTCCTTTTCGTCGCACCAAAAAGTTATTTCCCATTTTCCGAGCATAAAAAACGGTCGGTTTTGTGAAGCAACCACCAAATGGCTAATTCAAAATACTACCACCACATTTTACAAAAATACTATACCACCTTATACGGACAATGTACCAACAGGGGATCCAAACCTTCCGTCCACCTTTGGTGAAAAGACAAATTCTCGCCGAATCGAGGAAGTGGGTCAGATATGAACTACAGGTACATGATCCGATGCTCATGTTTTTTTACAAAAATCATTTTTAGGTTCACAATATGCTATTTTATCAAAGATCTAATGAAAGTTTAGCGAGGCTCTGCCCCGAGCTAAGAATCTTTAAGTCCGCTGCTCGACAAAGTTTGACGATAGTTTAAAACGGGCATAAAAAATCAAAACGATCGAAACAATGCGAAACCTTCGTGGTGTCATATTATGTGACATATTTATAAGGAAAAATAGCAAACTTGATATATTGATTATGTCTCAAAAACCCTTCACAAAATGACCTATCTCATTTGAGGTTTCTTGGCTTCGGTCAAATGACCAATGTTATGGCTAGAATCAAGGCATAGTTTGTGATAATGTGCCCATATTATGCATACACATGCATCATGGGATGGCGAACAATGTTGCAGGAGGAAGTTTTCCTTTTCGTCGCACCAAAAAGCCATTTTCTATTTTTCGAGCATAAAAAACGGACGGTTTTGTGAAGCAACCACCAAATGGCTAATTCAAAATACTATCACCACATTTTACAAAAAAACTATACCACCTTATATGGACAATGTCCCAACAGGGGATCCAAACCTTCCGTCCACCTTTGGTGAAAAGACAAATTCTGCCGAATCGATAGGAAGTGGTCGGATATGAACTACAGGTACATGATCCGATGCTCATGTTTTTTTACAAAAATCATTTTTAGGTTCACAATATGCTATTTTATCAAATATCCAATGCAAGTTTTCCTTTTCATCGCACCAAAAAGGCATTTTTCATTATCCGTGCGCAAAAAGGGGATTTTCTAAAGCAACCACCAAATAGCTAATTTAAAAACGAAGGATTTGTGATTAGTTGATATGGATATCATATTTGGATTCCTCTCATTTTTCTGATCAATTTAAACATATTATTTGTTGAATTTCGATTTACAGATTTAAAGATATTAAATAAAAAATACAAAAAAATAAAATTATTATATTTTTATTTGAATTCAATAATATTTTTACTTATTCATTAATATTTACTTAAATAATTGTTTGTAATTTCAAAAAATACAAACATGTGACATGATGATATAAGAGTTAATGAGATTGATATCATAGTATTGACACCAATGTATGAATTACTTTGCGGAAACGGATTCTGAAGGAACGAGAAAGTTAAGCGTGCTGAAGCTGGAGTAGTATTAGGATGGGTGACCTGATGGGAATTTTGACTAAGACTAGAATTTAATTAAATAGTAAGTATAATTAGTGTTAAAAATGTTCAAAGTAGGAGATTAACAAGTGAAACAATTCAAGGAATAAAAAAATTGAGAAAATAAAATAAAAAAATTATTATTTTTCAAAAAAAAATTCAAAAAAAAATATTTTTGCAACCGGTCGACAGGCTATGCCGACGGCCGCTACGCCGACGGCAAAGCCCTCGGCGTAGCATACGCCGACGGCATTTTGATACGCCGACGGCTTGACTGTGCTCCGCCGAGGGAGATCTTTGTCGAGGAGGCTACGCCGAGGGCTGCCCTCGGCGTACCATACGCCGAGGACATTTTGGCCTACACCGACGGCCTTTTGCCCTCGGCGTAGCGCGCGTGTCCCGTAGCGAGAGGAGCACTACTGCACTAGGGCGAGAGATATGAAGTCTAAAACTAGCCATGTGTAAATTAGTTTTACTTGTAGAAACTTGCTTCATTTCGAGGTGGCAAGGAGACGGAGTAAACTTGAGATGCATCTAGAGTCGATGACAGCAAGCATGGATGAAACAGAAAAAATGCCCGGAAAATAGAATCTTCAATACGTCTATGGACAAGTAGTGGTAGGTGTAGAATTTGCAATTGCATGGTCTTGTATTATACTCTTCTTGTTGATGACGTTGACCTTTTGACCTTGCATCAGCATCAGGAAATATGGTTGTATGCATCCACCCACCCAGCTCTGGGGTTTTAACCTTTTCTTCTTTTTAGAAAGAAAAAAAACTAGTATTTGCATACCAGTTGTGGTTGCACGAGTGGCCTATTAGTGGCACTTAGCGACTGATTCCACAGCTGGTCAAGACGGAAGATATGGCCGGGCACTAGAGCTAGCAGTCGCATCTATCGGTCATGGTTGTCTGACGGAATACTACTATTTTGTAGTACATGATGAGGTGTGTAGCTAGCTTGTTCTCATGCATGTGTTGGAAGTCTTGTCCATGGAAACTGCCCATGTGCATGTTTGACGACCCATGACGTTTTGTTGGAACCACACGTATCATATCAGGGAAGAGAGCCAAAGAAAACTTCGATTCTGAAACCATGAAAGACTTCAAATTATAAAACACCGTCATAAGCGCACTTTGAATAGTATCTCATTTTGGATAATACCTAAAAATTTATTTTGGGTATGCATAAAAATCTGATTTCTCTTCTTGGAAACAATAAAGGCGATGCCCTCATATACCTTGTATATCATGTGTTATAATAATGGTGTGTCATAATACTGGTGTATGATACTATCTATATAATGGATAATATCGTGTAGTAATATATCATTGTTGTCTCTATTCAATTAATTTCAATGCAAATTAGTGTATAAAATCTTACTTATAATTAAATAATCCAATTTTACGTGCTATGATATTGTACTCCAACTGCATGCAGTTGACGTCTCAAAAAATAGATTTGAATCCAACCGCTGCGTACATACCGGGATAAATTTTGACAATTTCAACTCTCAAATAAGGAGGAGGATGACGAGACCCCCCCCCCACACACACACACACACACACACACACACACACACACACACCAATTTTGGCCTTGTTCCAACTTCCACGGAATGAAGCCATGTAGAGGTAGGTGCAGTCGCTCTCTCTTCAGCTCATCAAATAAGACCTAGCTAGGTATACGATCTAGACAAGCTAGGCTAGAAATAATTGACGTGCGATCGAGACTCTCTTTGAATTATTATCTGTAGATTTGGACCTTTTTTTTGGAAGGGGGGACCGATCGACTACTGTATTTGAAACCATATATGTGCACAGTTGCTCCATCTTGGAAAGTGCCTGCCTGCGAGCGAGGAACAGCATTGGAAACTTAGGTTCCCTGCCTTGGCCGGCGAGTGACACATCAAAAGATGCTGGAATAGAGTCCATGACTACAAGCATGGAACGAAATGGAAAAATTGTCTTGGCATTATCTTCTACTCTTCTTGATGACTTTGACCTTATATCTTTGTATGCATCCACAGATGCAGAGACGAGCTCTAGGCGTTAAACATTTCTTTTCAGCAGAAAAGAAAGAAAAAACTATTTGCATGCATGAGTGGCCTATAATTTATTAGTGGCCTATTAGGGACTGTTTCCAGTACTGGTCAGCATACGGGCAATAGAAGTCGCATAAGTCAGGGTTGTCCGACACGACGACATTGATCCTGGAATACTATTTTGTTGCATCACGACGTGTTGGAAGTAAGCCAAAGAAACTTTGCTACAGAAACCAGGAATAAGTCATATATAAGCGCACTTGGACACAAAATTCTTTTCTTTGGGCGTGCCTAGAGTTCAATTGTGTAATTAACATGTAACTACGTCTCCGTCATCTGAAATCGTCCCAGCTACTATATAAACAATTTTTAACCTCGTGAAAAAGAATATCTTATTTGAACAAAAGTTTGGTACAACGTTGAGAAAATCAAATATACTGTGTGAACAAAAGTGTTGTGATGCGTAAACCATTTTCTTAGTTAATTACAACCAACATGCAACTTTCGAACCTATCACGAGTTAGGTCTAATGGTGACACTATAGGAAACACCCCAGACGCCGACGGCCATATGCTACGCCGACGGCTTTTTATTGAGGCTGTCGGCGTAGCGTTGGGAGTCGGGCGGGCCAGCGAACGGGCCGTCGGCATAGGAAAAAATAGCTGTCGAAGTAGACGGGCCGTCGGCATAGTAGATAGGCCATGATGGTGATGCAATGACGTTAATGCTACACCGGCGGTATTTCCCCTTTTTGTCATTTAATACTAGAAAAATCATAACTTCATTCTAATTCATAAAAATACATATACTATATCAAAATTTGCAGAAAATAAGATCTATCTAAATGAACTCAAATATTACATATTTTTATTGAAAAAAATATAGAAAATTACATATACTTTGTATAACATATTTTTTATTTTCCGAGTGCAAAAACAGGGCATTTTGTGAAGCAACCACAAAAATGCTAATTTAAAATGCTGCCACCCCATTTTTTTAAAAATACTAGACCAACTTACATGGACAATTTTCCAACCGAGTTATCTCAAACCTTTTCATCCATCCATGGTGAAAAAGACAAATGTCTGCCGAATCGGGAGGAAGTGAGTCTGTTCGAACTAAATGACATGAACTAATGCTCATGATTTTTTGAAAAAAATCATTTTTAGACTCACAATATATGTTTCTTCAGAGATACAAGCAAGTTTTGGTGAGTCTCATCACATATCTTCATGCCCGCCATTTTGACCATGTTTTGAAACATAAAATTATGAAACGGGCATAAGAAATTCAAAAACGGACCGAAAAATATAAATCCTTTGCGTGGTGTTATATTATGTGACACAGTTGCAACGAAAGATACCAAACTTCGTAAATTGATTATGTCTCAATAAAACCTTTACAAATTGACCTATCATTTTTGAGATTTCCTGGTCATCGGGTCAAATGACCAATGTTATGGCTAGAATCAGGGCATATTTTGTGATATTGTTCCCATATTGAGAAAGTTTTCCTTTTCATCGAAAGCCATTTTCTATTTTTCATTTTTCGAGCGCAAAAACGTGATATTTTATGAAGCAACCACCAAAATGCTCATTCAAAATGTTACCATCCTATTTTTCAAAAATACTAGACCACCTTACATGGACAATGTCCCAATCGGGGTACCTCAAACCTTTTCGTCCATCCCTGGTGAAAAAGAAAAATGTCTACCGAATCGGTAGAAAGTGGGTCCGGTTTCAACTACAGGTATATGATCTAATACTTATGTTTTTTCAAATCATTTTTTAGACCCACAATATATGTTTTTTCAGATATCCAACACAACTTTTAGTGAGGTTCGTCACATATCTTCATGCACGCCGTTTTGATCATAGTTTGAAACGGGCATAAGAATTTTAAAAATGGTTCAAACAATATAAACCCTTCGCTGGTGTCATATTACGTGACATAGTTGCAAGGAAAAATAAAAAACTTGGTAAATTTATTTTGTCTCAAAAACCTTCACAAAATGACCTATCATATTCGAGGTTTCCTAACTTTCGGTCAAATGAGCAATGGTATGGCTAGAATTAGGGCATAGTTTGTGATACTATGCACATATTGTGCACGTATGTGCATCATGGGATGAAGAACAATGTTGTAGGAGAAAGTTCTCCTTTTCGTCGCACGAAAAAACCATTTTCCATTTTTCGATTGCCAAAAACATGGTGTTTTGTGAAGCAATCACCAAAATGCTTATTCAAAATGCTACCATCCCATTTTTCAAAAATACTATACCATCTTACATGAACAATGTCCCAACCTGAGTATTTTAAACCTTTCCGTCTATCCCCGGTGAAAAACAAATGTCTATCGAATCGGTAGTAAGTGCGTCCAGTTTAAAATACAAGTATATGATTAAATTCTCATGATTTTTGAAAAAAAAAATTTAGACTGACAATATGATGTTTTTTCTGAGATCCAACGCAAGTTTTAGAGAGGCTCATCACATATCTCCATGCCCGCCGTTTTGATCATAGTATGAAACGGAATTTTTTTGGAACATGCATAAGAAATTTGAAAACGGTCCGAACAATATAAATCTTTCGCATGGTGTCATATTATGTGATATAGTTGTAAGAAAAAATACCAAACTTGGTAAATTGGTTATGTCTCAAAAAACCCTTCACAAAATGATCTATTATGTTCGAGGTTTTCTGGCTTTCAGGTCAAATGGCCAATATTATAGCTAGAATCAGGGCATAGTTTTGTGAGACTATACTGTAACATCCCAAAAATACTAAACTTGGATTATCAAATTATAATCCTCACATTTAGGGTTAACAAAAACTTTTCTAAATAAAATTATGAATGCATGCATATGTGTATGCATTGATTTTGAATTCTTTTAAACCCACCTTGTTTGTTTGTTTCATTGCTTGTAAAATGTTTCTTAGGTGAAATAAACATCATCTAAAACATTTCCCACACTTTTTCTAAAGACAAGTAAATCAAAACACATATATGAAGTGAATGGTCACTTTGACCAATTTAACTCCCTTGCCTACTTTGGCTGTCTCAAACTTTCAAAACCTAACAGAAACTTTTCTGGATCTTTGCACCCCTTGATTGTACTCATAACAAGGTATCAAGGCCCACTTTGTGATCATCCAGAAACTTTCAAATGCATAGTTTAAATGACAATTCAAAATTGAATCTTTATCATATGGGAAGATCCCACTTTTTCAAAAACCACTCAAACAAGCTCAACTTTCAAAACCCAAGCATCTGCAGACTCACCAGCACCAATCTAGCAAACCCACCAAAATTCATTTCAAAATTCAAAACTTGATTTCACGCGGCCATTTCATCAAAAAGGTTGCAGACACAAATCAAACAACATCAAACACTATTGTGAGCAGTGATTCTTGCCTAACTGGTTCCCCATTTAGCTCACACACAACTCAGTAGATCATCTAGGAAGATTAGCCAGGCACTAGGACCACTGTGAGCTTGCCATTGTCATCAATGGTGAACAGCCGAGCACCCCCTTGTCACCCCATTGTGGACAGCAGGCTAGAGGAAGAACTAGCTGTGCCAACCTTGTCTAGGAGGCAGCCCACCGTCCACCGCCACTCCCTGTCCCAGCCACGAGCGTTGCCAAGCCCTGGACCACGCGCACAAGCCGCGCCCAGACCATGCCGAGCATGCGCCAGAGCGCCACCCTCGACCAGCGTCCACAGACCACGCGCCGCTCTCACCGCGTGCACACACGATCACCACCAACCCAGGAGACCGCCAGACATCCCCGTTTGCCGCCCCGTGCCATACATCCACCGCCCGCCGTCGAAGACGCGCCTCTGCCGCGTAGAGCACCGCCCGTTCCAGACCAAGCCGCACCTCCCCATGCCTCGAGACCATGTCGTTGAGCATCGCCAGGAGACACCGCACCGTCCCCTACCCTTGCCCATGCCTTTAGCCGCCTGTAACCTCTCCCCCGACGAGCTCACCGTGCACCCCGACGTTCCCCTCGCTCGACTATAAATAAAGGCCACCCCCGCACGATTTCTTCACACCATCTCACTCCCCTCTCCTCACTGATCGTGCCACACCGTTCTCACAGCAAGGCGAGCACCACCTCGCCGGAATTTCATCGGAGCCCGCCGCCTCTGGAGAAGAAGGGATCCAGCGATTGGAGCCGCCCCAGGAGAAGCCACCGGTACCAGGAGGTTCGCCGTCGTCGACTTCGTCGTTCGCCCGCCTCGCCGACCCTCGCCCGTACCCTGGTGAGCTCCCAGCACCCCTCACTGGCCGCGCTAGGTTTCGTTCTCGCCGGAGTTGTCTCGCGTCGACGATGACCCCCAGCCGTTAGATTAGAACTAGATCGAACGATCCACCTTGCCCCATACCGCTTCGCCCAGCCCCGTGTCACTGACGAGTGGGGACACCCACTTAATCAGCCTGCGGGAGCACTGCGCTTAGCAGGCCGGCCCAGTAACTTTTCCCGCGCAGCCCAGCGATTCAAATTAAACCTTTTTCTTTTTAAATTCAAACACACTTCTGTACCCAACTTCAAAAATCAACCCAGACCGATTCAGTGCATCAAATTGGATGAAACCAATTTTGTTGGAAAGTTCTGTGAATGCTGAATCCAAGCCCGTTGGATTCAAGTAATTTGGATCTGTAGATCACCCATAGTAAAAATAACAAGACAGAAGCTTTTTTGCATTCAAACATTTTTCAAATTTAAACCATAAAAGCTTTTGAGTTGTTTCCAACTCTCAAAAATCACATTTAACCATACCTTTCAGAATATATAAAAATATATAGGTTTACTTGCAGAAATAATGTTCAAGTAATAAAAGAATGCTACATAAGCATTTCTAGCCACTTTAATTAATTAAAATAAAAGGGTAAAACCTTATTAAATTGTGACACCACTTTAAATCACATTCCCATGGACTACAATATGTGGTGATGACATGTGTCAACATGATCCCATGTTTGGTTTGGAGAATATTAAATCTTAAGTAGTTTTTCAATGAGTAGAAATTAATTTTCTAAAAATAAAAAGAATCAAATCAAGCCTTAACCTTGTAAGGTTAGAGATGATGTTAGATCATCTATAAGACCCTTGTGTGTGATGATTGCAAGTAGTTAAGTATTGTTTGGTGATTGTGTACCTCGTATTTACTCATAGACGCCAGTACCGACCAAGGCTACGAGGAGGAAGGAGGATACTACGAAGAAGAAGCCGAGGAGAACTTCAACCACTGCTCTGCACAAGGCAAGCTAGTAACCTTGCAAGCTAACACTTGCAATTTAGCAAGCTTATATTGATATTGATGCAAGCTAACACTTGCAAGATACCTACTGATGCAACAAACCCCTACTTGTTACTATGCCTTAAGCATATGTGATCATACCCATTTGATAAACCAATCCTAGTTTTATGTGCAAGCTTCTCACTTTATTTTTCTTTATCAAAGCTTACTTAGAGTGTACTTAAGTGACTAGTAGATTTTGGAAAGATGCTGAAGGTTGCATAAAGAGCATAAAAGTTGGCCTAAGCTAGAAACCTTGATATCAGCCTAAGATATAAGGTTGGACTTAGTGAAACTCCACTAGTTACCACCCCTCATTAGTACTACCCCCACCTGTAGATGCTAGTGCTAAGCATAAAATTTGATCAACTTTTAGATGGGAATACTTGGTGGAAAAATGGCTATGAAAACCTTGGAATGATGGATCATTCTATTGAAATGTTTTGGACATGTGTTTCTAAACACTTGATGATTCTGGTGATAAAAATGTTGAGGCATGAGCCTTAGCCCTTTATAAAACTGATGGTTGTCTGGATGCGATACCATTCCAATTTTAGCGTATAACCACAATACTCGAATATTGGGTAGGGCTTGACTGGAAACTTATATACCTTAGTATTAGTTCCCTCATGGCCAAGGTCTAAGCTGAGGCTACCTTGTGAAGATTGTCCACCTGTGCAGTACCCAAGATGACAACTGGTCATGGTTGGGAGGCCAAACTCACAGGACAGGTGCTTATACTAGGGCGTGTAATTGAAAGGTTAGGATTGATTATCCGTATACTGAGTATGGTGAATTCAGGATTTGTTCCTGACGGATGTATCGAATGTTGTGGTGAAAGTGTACAATCTCTGCAGAGTGTCAAACTATTCGAATAGCCGCGTCATGATTATGGACATGAGTTGCCATCTGTTCCCCGCGGACTTTTCAAAATGACTTGTGAAATGAATTGAGATTTTGACTTGACCACAACAGAGTTGTGACTTGAAATACAAGTTCCCACTTAGGATTTATAAATTTATGACTAGCTTCAGAACCTAGTAGAGATAAATCTGGCTTTTGCAAAAAAACCCTAGAGCCTAGTGTCCCATTATCCAAAAAACCCCTTTACTTGTTAGTATTAGTTTGCGAGTACTTAAAGAGTACTCATGGCTTTGTCCCTGGCTATTCCCATGGCCAGACTATGAAGAGGAGTACCTGGAAGATGGACCCCAGGAAGGTTACGACAACTAGGATCATCTCCCATCGTCAGCATTGCCTGTGACCCCGAAGATGGAGCTTCGCCTACGCTACCGTTATTATTACGTATTCCGCTGCTTGATGTTGTTTTAAGAACTGGATCATGAGATCCCTATTTGTGTCAGAACTTATGTATCGTTTGTAATGGATGAAATACTATGGTATCCAATTCTGTTATGTCTCGCAAAAATGGTAATCCTAGGATTGCGATGTATGGCATAACAGGCATCTAGGATTGAAAAATCCGGGTGTTGACAAGTTGGTATCAGAGCCATCCTGACCATAGGAGACCCTAGTTAGATTGGACGTTGAACCAAAAAATTAGTTTCAAAACCAAAGAACAAAAATATTTACGAAAACTTATTCTCATTCTTACCTCTTTAATTCTTTAATAAAACTTCATGTTCCTCAAAAACTCTTGCACAATAGATAAAATTTTGACACACTTGATCACTCTGCTAATCTACTCATCCTCTATTTTTATAGATGGACGTGAAGTACAACAAGTTTTACCAACTTGGGAATGGAGGAGACCTTATCTTTGAGAGGGATCTGGATCAGCTTTCGGAACTTCTGGAACGTCCGCATCCCGAGTTCTTCGGAGCTCAGCTCAATGATCAAGGAGGAGAAGATCTGCAGTGGCTAATTGTTGCAAGTCTCCGAGGAAAGATTGAACCTCCCACTGCGGAGGGAATTCAATTTACCTTGAGGGAAAACAACTGGCTCGATGGACTTGCCAGAGCAATGCAGGAAGGTCTTTCCCGTCTTTGTGGGCAGAGCATCAATCAGATCAAGGGTACTCGCTTTGAGTTTTGCCCAAGGCATGATGCAAATGGACAACCATTGGAAGCCCCATACCACCCCGAGCTGAAGACTCAATTGGACCACCTGAGCTTCATGATGTATGATCGTCAGCAGGAATTGGACAACTGCCGTGACTATTGCAACCACAAGTCTGCCATCATCAAGACGAAGGACCAGACCATCGCCATGCTAGCAAAGGATCGCAAGTCTCGCCACCGTCAGCTCGACAAGAAGGAGCGCATTATTGCCCGTCTTCGCCATCGCATCTCATCTCTGGAGGAGACCATCCACGAGAGAGACATGCAGTTAGAGGAAAGGGAGAAAGCCGGAGAGGATCTTCGTGGAGACCCTTACTCCTATCTCAGCGATGACGACGATTTTCTAGAGGATCAGGCCATGGACTTCTTCACCGATGAGGATGATTTCGCCTTCATCGATGATGCTGAAGATGATGAAGCCACAGACTCCGAGGAGTAGTAGCACTGAGCACTAGCGTAGTGAGTAGTAGTCGGTCCCACTGTATCGTAGTTTCCAGAATGGTTCTTAAAACCATCTGTTTTTCCTTGCTGTGGTGTGCGTTGTATCGAGTGAATGAATGAATGAATGAATGAATGAAAAAGCAAGTTGCTAGAAAAACCTGAGTCAAACTCTAAAAATTTTTCAAAAACCCAAAACCTTAGAAATTTCCCTCTTTTCTCATGATCTATATCAATCTTCAGATGCCACGTGGAGGAAGTGGTTCAGCCCCGGACCCGATGTTGCAGATCCTGCAAATGTTGACTTCGACATGGTGAAAGAGCGGAACGTCAAGCCAACCTAGCCACTCTGCAACAGATAGCCCAACTAGCCCACAACAACCAAGGCCACGAAAATCAGGACAACCACGGATCTAAGCTCAAGAATTTCCAGAATACCAACCAACCCGTTTTCACCAAGTCAGAAAAACCCCTAGATGCAGATGATTGGCTGCAAACCATGAAAAACAACCTAGAAGTCGCCGGAGTGGAAGCCAACGAGAAAGTCCTGTTCGACACCCATTATCTAGCCGGAGATGCCTGGGCATGGTGGAACAGTGTTCGTGCAATGACCGGAGGCCAGATGATGACCTGCGAGGAATTCAAGGTCAAGTTCAGCAGAACCCATGTGCCACCAGGTCTGATCAAGAGAATGAGAGACGAGTTCAGAGAGTTGAAGCAAGGAAGGATGAATATAGTGGAATACCGTGACAAATTTTTGTCATTAACTAGGTATGCCCCGGACGAGATAGACACCGAAGCCAAGAAGAAAGAAAGATTCCTGAATGGTCTGCATGACGAGATGCAGACATTGTTAGTCAATATCCCCTTTGTTGATATTGAAGCCCTTGTCGACTCTGCTATCCAGATGGAAGGAAAGATCAACCAGGCCAATGAGAACCGCAAGCGTCACATGATGCATCAACCAGGAACCCATCAGACCCCAAAGTATCGCCCCAACCCATCTCCAGGATTTGCCCTAAGAACCAACAGACCCCCTATTGTAGGGGTTCGTAGCATGGAAAACAAAAATTTGCTATCGCATACAAACAAACAAGCCAAGATCTATCTACTAGATTGTAGAAACGAGTCGATGGAATAACTTACCCTCGAAGATTCCAAAGTGTTTAACGAGAGCGGATTCTCGTGGGTGATGTAGTCGTACTCTTCCCGATCTCAAGATCGTGTAGACGATCCTTCCGGCGCTGCGTTCCGGCAGCGCTTCCGCAGTCGGTCACACGTTCGGTACTCGACGAAGACCTTCCTCTCCCTTGTTCCAGCAAATGGAGGTTGTAGCACTCTCCTCGCGATTCGGCAAAGACAACGTGGTACCGGAAGTAGAGGGAGATCCCGCAGGGCTTCGCCTTAAGCCGGAGCGAGTATGGTGGAGTATGAGAGAGAGAGCTATTAGTGTTCTAGAGATTAGACACACCAATTAGAAGGATCTAAACCGAAGGCTAGGGCAATTAGAAGCTCTAAACCAAAACGGCTCTAAACCGGAGATTAGAGGATAGGAACTTGTGTGTCTAGAGGAGGAGGCCCTGCCTCCTTTTATAGGGAGGGGGCGGCCAAGGGAGGAGTCCTCCCAAGTCGGCCTTGGTTGGCGCGCCGGCTTGGAGGGACTCCTCCCCCAAGTCGGTTCCAACCACCTCTTGCTTCTTTCCCACAGTTTCTTGTTTTAGCCGTTTGACTTTTAAACTGGCCATTTGACTTTTCTGTTTTAGGATTCAATTTAATCCTTTATTTGGAACAGCAAGAACACTTAGTACATGATGCAATCATTCAATATGTAATGACACATTCATGTACCCCCCCGAGTGCCGGACAATCCGGAACCTTCTAGAACATTCCCGATGAAAACACCGGAATCATTCCCGAACTCCGAAACGGGACTTTCCTTATATGAATCTTATTCTCCGGACCATTCCGGATCACCTCGTGATATCCCGGATCCCATCCGAGACTCCGAACAACATTCGGTCTCTTTCTCATAATACCACAACTACTCAAAACAACGTCGAATCCTTAAGTGTGTATCCCTACGGTTCGTGAATTATGCGGACATGATCGAGACACTTCTCCGAACAATAACCAATAGAGGAATCTAGAAATTCATATGGCTCCCACATATTTCTACGATTACTTTGCGATCGAATGAACCACTTACATACGATACCAATTTCCCTTTGTCTCACGATAGTTTACTTATCCGAGGTTATGATCATCGGTATCTCTGCATACCTAGTTCAACCTCGTTACCGATAAGTACTCTTTTCTCGTTCCCGTGATATGTGATCCCTTGTGAGCCAGTCACATGCTTGCAAGCTAATTGGATGACATTCCATCGAGAGGGCCCAGTATATCTATCCGTCATATGGATGGACAAATCCCACTCTTGATCCATGTGTTTCAACCAATACTTTCCGAACACTCAATGCCACCTTTATAGCCACCCGCCACGGTGTGGTGTTTGATGTCATCAAAGCATCCATCCGGTAAAGGTGATATGCATGATCTCATGGTCGAAGGAATTAGGTTACTATGTATCAGAAAGCATATAGCAATTGAACTATTGAAATGACTTGATCTTTATGCTACGCTTATCTATAGGAGTATTCCACCATATCATTCTCCTAACGATATGATCTTGTTGTTGATAACATCTCAATGTTCATGATAGGGAAACCACAATCATTAATCAACCAACAAGCTAGTGAAGTATAGAGGCTATACTAGGGACTTCAAATTAAGTTTACAAATCACACAAGTATTAATGTTTCCTTGTTAATACTATTATAGCATGAATGTAAACATTTATCATAAACACAAAGATATAATAATAACTACATTTATTATTGCCTCTAGGGAATATCTCCAACAGTCTCCCACTTGCACTAGAGTCATCTAATCTAGATTACATGGTAATATTCCGAACACCCATGGCAGTTTGGTGTTGGTCATGTTTTGCCCTCGGGAGAGGTTTAGTCAACGGATCCGCCACATTCAGATCTATGTGTACTTTGCAAATCTTTATATCCCCATCCTGGATATGTTCTCGAATAGCGTGAAAACGCAGCTTGATATGCTTGACTTCTTGTGTGACCTTGGTTCTTGCGATTGGCTATGGCGCCCATGTTATCACAAGAGATAGACATTGGGTCCACAAGACTAGGAACCACACCCAGCTGTAATGAACTCTTTCATCCATATCGCTTCTTGTGAAGCCTCCGAAGCAGCCATGTATTCCGATTCAGTTGAAGATCTCGCCACAACGCTTTGCTTTGCACTCCTCCAGCTAACTGCTGCACCATTCAAAATAAATACGTATCCAGATTGTGATTTAGAATCATCCGGATCGGTGTTCCAACTAGCATCGGTGTAACCATTAACAACGAGCTGTTCATCACCTCCATAAGAAAGAACCATATCCTTAGTTCTTCTCAAGTACTTAAGGATGTTTTTGACCGCTGTCCAATGATCCACTCCTGGATCACTTTGATATCTGCTAGTTAAACTAACAGCATATGCAATGTCGGGTCTAGTACATAGCATGGCATACATTAGAGATCCTATGGCTGAGGCATAGGGAGTCTTACTCATCCTTTCTCTATCTTCTGCCGATGTCGGACTTTGAGTTTTACTCAAGGTCATATTGGGCAACATGGGCAAGAACCCTTTCTTGCTTTCTTCCATTCCAAACCTCTTTAGAACTTTGTCCAAATATGTACTCTATGACAATGATATTTGGTGTTTCGATCTATCTCTATAAATCTTTATGCCTAATATATAAGCTGCTTCGCCAAGATCCTTCATTGAAAAACTATTATTCAAATATTCCTTGACACTATTAAGAAGGTCTACATCATTCCCAATCAACAATATGTCATCCACATATAGTATTAAGAATGCTACAGAGCTCCCACTCACTTTCTTGTAAATACAAGCTTCTCCATAAGTTTGTATAAAACCAAAACTTTTGATCACCTTATCAAAACGTTGATTCCAACTTCGGGATGCTTGCTTCAATCCATAGATGGACCGTTGAAGTTTGCATACCTTGTTAGCATCTTTAGGATCGACAAAACCTTTGGGTTGCATCATATACAACTCTTCATCAATATCTCCATTGAGGAATGCTGTTTTGACATCCATCTGCCATATATCATAATCATAATATGCAGCGATTGCTAACATAATCCTCACAGACTTTAGCTTCTCTACTGGTGAGAAAGTATCATCGTAGTCAACTCCTTGAATTTGTCGAAACCCTTTTGCGACAAGTCGAGCTTTATAGACAGTAACATTACCATCAGCATCTGTTTTCTTCTTGAAAATCCATTTGTTCTCGACAACCTTTCGGCCATTCGGTAAGTCCACCAAAGTCCATACTTGGTTTTCGTACATGGATCCAATCTCGGATTTCATGGCTTCTTGCCATTTATTGGAATCTGGGCTCATCATCTCTTCTTCATATGTCTCGGGATCATCGGTGTTGTCCACCAACATGACACTCATAACGGAATCATACCAATCTGGAGTGGTACGAGTTCTCGTTGACCTCCGAGGCTCTGTAGCTAATTCAACCGAAGTTTCATGATCACCATCATTAGCTTCCTCTCTTATTGGTGCAGGCACCACAGGAACTTCTTCCGGTGCTGCGCTACTCGCAATTTCGAGAGAAGGTTCGACAACCTCGTCGAGTTCTACTTTCCTTCCAGTCACTTCTTTCGAGAGAAATTCCTTCTCTAGAAAGGATCCATTCTTAACCTTGAAGATTTTGCCTTCGGATCTATGATATAAGGTATACCCAATAGTTTCCTTCGGTATCCTATGAAGACGATTTTTCCGCTTTGGGTTCAAGCTTGTCCGTCTGTAACTTCTTTACATAGGCTTCAGATCCCCAAACTTTAAGGAGCGACAATCTAGGTTTCTTCCCAAACCATAATTCATACGGTGTCGTTTCAACGGATTTAGACGGTGCCCTATTTAAAGTGAATGCGGCTGTTTCTAATGCATAACCCCAAAATGATAGCGGTAATCTGTAAGTGACATCATAGAACGAACCATATCTAAGAGAGTTCGATTCGACATTTGGACACACCATTACTGTGTGGTGTTCCGGTGTCAATCGTGAAAGTATTCCGCATTTCTTCAAATGCTCACCAAACTCGTAACTTAGATATTCACCTCCACGATCAGAACGCAGAAATTTAATCTTCTTGTTACGTTGATTCTCTACCTCACTTTGAAACTCCTTAAACTTCTCGAAAGTTTCGGACTTATGTTTCATGAAATAGATATACCCATATCTACTCAAGTCATCCGTGAAGGTAAGAACATAACGATAACCATCATGATGCTACACTCATTGGTCCACACACATCGGTATGTATGATTTCCAATAAGTCCGTAGCTCGCTCCATCATACCAGAAAATGGAGTCTTAGTCATTTTTCCCACCAGACATGCTTCGCATCTTTCAAGTGATTCAAGAAGTCCATCGGAATGGAGTTTCTTCATACGCTTCACTCCAATGTGACCAAGACGACAGTGCCACATATAGGTCGAATTATCGCTTGATTTCAAACGTTTAGCGTCAATGTTGTTGATATGTGTATTTCCACTATCGATATTCAATAAAAATAGACCATATATCAAAGGTGCATGTGCATAAAACATATTACTCATATAAATCGAACAACCATTATTCTCTGACTTAAACAAGTAACCGTCTCGCAATAAACAAGATCCCGATATAATGTTCATGCTCAACACAGGAACTAAATAACAATTATTTAAGAATAAAACTAATCCCGATGGTAGATGAAGGGGTAGCGTGCCGACCGCGATCACATCAACCTTTGATCCGTTTCCCACGCGCATCGTCACCTTGTTCTTCGCTAGCTTCCGTTTATTCGCAAAGACTGCTTCGAGTTACAAATATGAGCAACTGAACCAGTATCAAATACCCAGGCACTACTACGAGTACTAGTGAGATACACATCAATAACATGTATATCAGATATACCTTTCTTCTTGATGTTGCCGTTCTTCAAATCCGCCAAGTACTTTGGGCAATTCCGCTTCCAGTGACCTTCTCCCTTGCAGTAAAAGCACTCAGTATCAGGCTTAGGTCCAGCCTTGGTCTTCTTCGTCGGCGTGGTAACTTTCTTACCACCCTTCTTGAAGTGTCCCTTCTGCTTAGACTTGCCTTTCTTGAATTTGGTGGTCTTATTGACCAACAACACTTGGTGCTCTTTCTTGATCTCCACTTCTGCAGATTTCAACATGGCAAAGAGTTCTGGCAACGTCTTGTTCATGTTCTACATGTTGTAGTTCATCACAAAGTTCTTGTAACTTGGTGGTAGTGATTGGAGGACACGGTAATTCCCCAAAGCATTAGGAATCACTATACCCAAGCTTTGAAGTTTGTTTGCGTGCCCAGACATCTTAAGAACATGCTCACTGACAGAGCTGCCCTCTTCCATCTTGCAGTTAAAGAAATTTTCAGAAGCCTAGCTTTCCATTGCCGCATGAGTCTCAAAGATCAATTTGAGATCCTCGACAATATCATATGGGTCTGAATTCTCAAACCTTTTCTGAAGCTCCGATTCTAAACCATACAAGATAGCACCTTTGAAGTGTGAGATCGAGTCTTCCGAGTGAGGTAAACATTCTTTACTTCATCGGTAGCATCACCGCAGTGGGTCACCCAATGGTGCATCCAAAGACATTGGTCAAATTACCACCTGTGAGGACAATCCTCAAATTGCGGAACCAATCCAAGGTTGCTTCCATTGTTTTTCAACTTTTCTTTCTCTAGGAACGCATTAAAATTGATGGTAGGGGATGCCATTGATCTACAACATATTTGCAATAGTTTAGACTAAGTTTATGACAAATTGAGTTCAAATTAATAATAAAATTAATCTAGGTGAACTCCCACTCAAAACAATATCCCTCACATTGTTTTAGTGATCACACGAACCAAATCCACCACATCAACACCGATCATCACGAGAGTTGATATAGTTTCAATGGCGAACAATCGTCATGTTCATCATATCTACTATATGATTCATGCTTTACCTTTCGGTGATCCGTGTTCCGAGACCATGTATGTACATGCTAGGCTCGTCAAGATCAAACCTTAGTTTCCGCATGAGCAAATCTGGCTTGCTCACGTTGTATGCACTTGCAGAATCTAACATGTGGCATCCCGCAAAACCACTACTAGAAAATCGCGTTGAATTTGTGCATTGCATCGTCATCATCATGCATTGTTTGCTTAAAACTATTTTTGCAAAGTCCGATTTGTTTCCAAACGCCTCGTCTTTATTCAAACGCCAAAAATCCGGGTCGCCGGAATATTTTTGTTTGCCCGGTATCGGTTTGCAAAAGCCTTGTTTGAAATAAATAAAAATATTTATTATTTTAGCGGGGCAGTCGAACGGGCCGATTGACCCGAACGGCCGCCCCAGAAATTAAAATGGTCCAACTACACCCGCCCTTCCAAATCCTAAACCTACCCATCTTCCTACCCAACCCTCCCCTCCACATCACCCCAACCAATCCCGTTGCGCCACCTCACTCTCACCCTCCCCCCTAACCAATCAAACCCTGCCACCTACCCCACTCCCTCTCTCCACCTAGGCTAAACCCACCCCACTCACCCCACCAAACCGATACACGCACACACGCCTGGGCCCCAACCGACCCACCCACGCGCCCAACCCCCCACGCCTGCCCCACCCCGTGGCCCGCCACCTGCCTGGGTCCCACGTACCTGCCCGCCCCACGAGCCTCCCACACCGTGCCTTCCTCCTTCTCTCGCTTCCCCAGTGCCCGCTCAGCTCCGCCAGACGCCTTAGCGACCCGTGCCGCCTCGCTAGCGCCGCCGCCTGCGCCTCTCGCCGCCACGCCCACCTCTCCCTCCTCCGCCCGCCCGCACCTCCCGCCGCCGCGCCTCCTACCGCCGCCTCCGTCCGCGTCGCCCCTCCACGACCTCGCCACCGCCACCAGCCTCCCGCCGCCGCCTCTCTCCACCTCCGCTCCCCGCTCGACGTCGCGCCAGCCCGCGCCCCGAAGTTTCCGTCCTCGCCGCGCCCAACCCCGCCTCCTCTCCAAAGCCGGGCCCCGCCCAGAGGCCTCCCTCCGCCTGGCTCCGCCAGCCTCTCCACTCGCCGCTCGCCCGACGACTCGCCAGCCCGACGCCGCTGCGCTGGCCGAGCTCCGCCCGCCGCCTGTGCAGCCGCCGCTCGCCTGCCGCCCCGCTCGCCGGAGACCGCTCCTCGTCGGCTCGCCGACCTCGCCTCAAAGTAGCTGCCTCCGCCCGTGAGCAACCACCAGCGCCGCCCTCCACCGCTGCTAGCGCCGCCGCCCACCTCCTTTTTCCCCTCCGGCCGCATCGCGTGCCTCTGCCGCGGGCCTGTGAGCTTGCCCTGTTCATCCGTGGTCGACCTCCTCTGTTGCTTCTGCCCAGCTTGTGCTGATCTTTCCGGCCATACTTTTGCTATGTGTCTGTCTAGCCAAGTTCAGATGATGGACGACCCCGACGAGAATCACCCATGCCGAGATCTTCCGTAGATGAATCGACAAAGGTCCGAGGCGACAAGATCTTCCCGTTGACAAGGCCACCGACAAGATCTTCGACATGCGTCGCCATATTCGCAGGCCACTTCGCGACACCCGGGGATCGACACAAGACTGGAGCACCCGGGCCTCCTTCATGGAATCGCCAAGGTCTACTGACGCCAGACGCCCGAAGCCGAGGACCCGACAAGAACCCCCAACACGGACACACCGAGTTCTCCATCGAGGAAACCAAGGCCGTCGACGTGGAACCAAAGAGTGCCGAGTACTTCTTCGCGGGCGCCAAGACCGACCCGATGCGCGGGCCCGACAAGATCGGCCCCAACCTGGGTGGAGCCGGAGACCGCCAAGTACATCTTCCCGGAATGCAAGATCTGCCCCGTTACGAGAACGAGAACGATCCCACGAGACCGATCCGTCGAACTCGACCCGAGACCACGGACCTCGAACCCGGAACCCCGGAACCCCAAGACCGTCGGGACCCCTAATGTGTGAACCCCTTCTCGAAACCCTATTTTTATAACATAATACAACTTGTCGCATAATAATTGTCTTGCATGCATACATTCATGTGGTTTGGGGGCCTTACGCCGATTCACCTAATAATTAAAGATGGGGCCCATATGCGGGCAAATCTAGTCTCATATTGGCCTCATTTAAATTTGTGTAGCGAACCGGTGCCATCTTTTGTCTTGATAATGCAACATTTAAATTGCGGGTTAGCTAAATAACTTGAACCATCTAATTAATTATCGGGACCCCGGTTCCGCCTAATCTGATCTAATTGTATCACACCTTGTCATGCCATGCATCATACATGCATCATGCCGATCTTCTGCCGTTGTATTAAATATTGCATCCGGTGTTTATTCTAGTGTTTTGCTTCTTCGCGGATAAGGCCGTTGAGTTGATGTGAGCGTCGCCCCGATCTTCGGTTGATCCTTCGACAATGTTTTTCAGGCGAGCATCTCCCCCTTTCTACCTATCTTACTTTCATCGTATTTACTCCCTCCTGTTGACCTATTGCTATCTGTGTTGCGATGCTCTAGTTTTCGTACCCGTGATATTCCCTTGCAGCCCTATATTGCCTTGGACACATCCTATTACCTGTTGTTTGGTAGATAGTTGGACTTGCGCGTCGTAGTCGCTTGCTCAAGTGTTGTTGCATGTTGTCAAGTGCCACAGTTGTTGATGAATTGCCGCATGTTGATGTTGGAGATGATCCTAGCTTTACTTATCGTTCACTTTAATTCCTGTTTAACAACTAAAATTGAAATAAGCAGGCATCGGTGGGTGATAGATAATATTTGGTTTCGAACGCCCACTTGTGTCCCGTAAGACCCCGAGTACTTGATACTGTTCCTTGATTTATCGCTATCCACATCCGGGAGGTATATGGGACCCCCGAGCGAGCTTGATTCATTCTTATTTCTTGGGGCCACAAACTAGTTTGAGGTTTTATTTACTATCCTGTACTTATGCCATGCTACTTATGTATTTAAATTGTGCTTGATAGCACATCTGTTGTTTAGGATCGTGGCACGATTCGCGGTGTCGACAAGCCCAGCTTTTGGGTTCCCGATCGTTCTGACCGTCCCCACAACCTTGAGTCCGTCTCAAGCTTGCTTACCGTTATGGTCTACTTTAAGGGTGGCCCCCTGAAATATTTCTGAATCCTGTGATTGTTCAGTCGTGAAAGCCTCGTTGGGTTTTGATTTGGTTTTTCCGAGGTTGATCGAGCGTGTGTTGCTATTGGTGCACCCCGGCCGGGTAAAACTTTCTGAAAGCCGTGTCCGCGGATATGGACGACTTGGAGCACAGTATCTCGATCATAGACAAGCATAACTAAAGTTTATTGCTGTAAATTTGGCTTTATAATGACTAGTAATCAGCTTCACTATAATGGAATGGCTAAATAATACTGCCCACAATTGCTTGTTTGGAGTGTCGCTTGTGACCATTGTACCTGACTAGTAAGTATTGCAACTACAACGGAGTGTCTAAATGAAAGTACCAACAACTGCTGGGTTTACGGGTTATCTCATGCCAGTTGTATCTGACTAGCAAGTGTTGCCACTATAACGGAATGATTAACTAAAAGGGCCCACTGCTTATTTCATCAGGACGATTATCTATACCTGACTAGTAATTGCTGCAACGACAACCGAATAAGTAAAACTGCCAACGGTGTGAGTTCCTCGGTTGACTTCCTCGTTTGGTCTCGAGGGGGAAACACCAGGATGGGTTTGTTTGGTGTTAGCTTCAGGTTGGATCCGGATAGGTCATTCTCACCCCCTCTGATAACCGCCAGTTGTATCGAGTCTCTATAGGTTGTTAGTGCATGCTGCCGCTGGCCGATCCACCATACCTATGTAGGCGAGGACCGTCAATTCTAGCCTCGCTGCAATCGCCTCAAGATCGACGCTCCTCTTTTTCCTTTGCCTTTGTCGACACCCCTTTGTTTAAGCAGGTTTTGAGATCGACGTCGTAGAGTGGTTACCCTTCCGCTTGGCACGGCAGGTTATGGACGCCATTGGTTATTCTTCGTGGCTCTTAGCCCCATTTGCATCTTGTCCGTAGTGGACGCCTGTCGCTTTTCAAGGTGATTTGGATCTTTGTATAGTATATCGTATTCTTGACTCTTTGAGTCTGTTATATATATCTGCTCTGTGGGTCCCATCGAGGACTGTGTAATGTTATTATTGCTTTCCACCCGAAAGTGCTGGTGGGCACCTTTGAATCGCTTTCTATCACGGGTTTGGCGAATTTTGCTCAAACTTGCATAGGTCTGATTCGAGGGTGTTCTGAGTGGTATCGAGCTCGAAATTACGATACCCACAAGTCCAAATCAGAGGATAACCTAGCTAACGGCCGAAGTAGAGTGTCCAAAACTATTTTTGAAAATCGGTTGGATAGTTCTGATTAGGTCTGATTTTTATTCCTTACCCCTCTGCTGTTCTCCTCTTATCTCTACGCGTTTTGAATCCGCTCTCATCTCTTTCTTCGAGTCCAGGAATTCTCATGGTTGGGTTCCGTCGTACCTTCAGGGTTTCGCTTCCTTCTTTGATAACGGTGTTCCACATCCGGTGTTCATGCTGCTTGAGGAATCCGTCTACTGTGGTAACATTCTTTGTTCCTTGCTTGTGCTATCCGGTGTTCCCGACGCGACGACATCATCTACGCCAGATCCGATGCAGAGTCTGCATCCCTCCTTTGTTTCCGGACCTCGAAGTGTCGAGACCTTCAGTCTGATTCCGAGAATGGTTGCACTCTTTTCGACTGATTGTGCAGAGTAATAGTTTGGGTGCGTGATGGATTGGCCCCCATGCCGACTACCCTTTCTATTCGCTTTTGTACATTGAAGTGGATGAGAATGCATCGGTTCCCTCTTTCCATCGAAGCTAGAGGTGGCTTTATTTGTTGATACCTCTACCTTCGACCTTTTGCTCCGGAGTGTTCTCCCGACGTTCACGGACAACGACCTCTTGTTAGTGGTGTCGCGAGGATCTACACGAAGCGAGGAGATGCAGATCGCCGACCTTCCTTCCGGTACCATGAGGCGGATCTCGAGGGCGAGATCCATTGTTAGTGGTGTCGAATTGTGGCATCCCGCAAAACCACTACTAGAAAATCGCGTTGAATTTGTGCATTGCATCGTCATCATCATGCATTGTTTGCTTAAAACTATTTTTGCAAAGTCCGATTTGTTTCCAAACGCCTCGTCTTTATTCAAACGCCAAAAATCCGGGTCGCCGGAATATTTTTGTTTGCCCGGTATCGGTTTGCAAAAGCCTTGTTTGAAATAAATAAAAATATTTATTATTTTAGCGGGCAAATAACAGGCCGATTGACGACCGCCCCAGAAATTAAAACGGTCCAACTACACCCGCCCTTCCAAATCCTAAACCTACCCATCTTCCTACCCAACCCTCCCCTCCACATCACCCCAACCAATCCCGTTGCGCCACCTCACTCTCACCCTCCCCCCTAACCAATCAAACCCTGCCACCTACCCCACTCCCTCTCTCCACCTAGGCTAAACCCACCCCACTCACCACACCAAACCGATACACGCACACACGCCTGGGCCCTAACCGACCCACCCACGCGCCCAACCCCCCACACCTGCCCCACCCCGTGGCCCGCCACCTGCCTGGGTCCCACGTACCTGCCCCGCTCCCCACGCGAGCCTCCCACACCCCGTCTTCTTCCTCCTTCTCTCTCGCGCGCGTGCCCCGCTTCCCCCAGCGCGCCGCCTCCCGAGCCCCTTGGCGCAGACGCCCTCAGCGACCCCGCCTTCTGCTGGCCGCCGCCTCCTGCGCCTCGTTCGCCCGCCCACCTCTCCTCCTCCGCCTCCGCACCTCCCGTCGCCCGGCTCCTACCGCCGCCTCCTGCCGCGTCCACGACTCGCCACCGCCACCAGCCTCCCCGGCCGTGTTTCTCCTCCACCCTCCGCTCCCGCTCAGCCAAGGCTGCCGCGCCGCCTGAGTTTCCTCGCCGCGCCTCAACCCCGCCTCCTCTCCTCGAGCAGGCCCGCGCCGCCAGAGGCCTCCTCCGCCCGTCCTCGCCACCGCCATCAGCCGGCCTCAAGCGCCACCGCCGCTCTCCGTCGCGGCGCTTGGCCTCCGCCGGCCGAGCCGCCTCCCGGTCCGCCAGCCTCCACTCGCCGCTCGCCTCCGACGACCTCGCCAGCCCGACGCCAGCGCCTGGCCGAGCTCCGCCCGCCGCCTGTGCGAGCCGCCGCTCCAGCCGGCGCCCGCTCGCCGGAGACCGCCTCGCCGGCTCCTGCCGCCACCTCGCCAAAGTAGCTGCCTCCGCCCGTGATCAACCACCAGCGCCGCCCTCCACCGCTGCTAGCGCCGCCGCCCACCTCCTTTTTCCCCTCCGGCCGCATCGCGTGCCTCTGCCGCGGGCCTGTGAGCTTGCCCTGTTCATCCGTGGTCGACCTCCTCTGTTGCTTCTGCCCAGCTTGTGCTGATCTTTCCGGCCATACGTTTTGCTATGTGTCTGTCTAGCCAAGTTCAGATGATGGACGACCCCGACGAGAATCACCCATGCCGAGATCTTCCGTAGATGAATCGACAAAGGTCCGAGGCGACAAGATCTTCCCGTTGACAAGGCCACCGACAAGATCTTCGACATGCGTCGCCATATTCGCAGGCCACTTCGCGACACTTCGCGACACCCGGGGATCGACACAAGACTGGAGCACCCGGGCCTCCTTCATGGAATCGCCAAGGTCTACTGACGCCAGACGCCCGAAGCCGAGGACCCGACAAGAACCCCCAACACGGACACACCGAGTTCTCCATCGAGGAAACCAAGGCCGTCGACGTGGAACCAAAGAGTGCCGAGTACTTCTTCGCGGGCGCCAAGACCGACCCGATGCGCGGGCCCGACAATATCGGCCCCAACCTGGGTGGAGCCGGAGACCGCCAAGTACATCTTCCCGGAATGCAAGATCTGCCCCGTTACCGAGAACGAGAGAACGATCCCGTCGAGACCGATCCGTCGAACCCTGGACCCCGAGACCGGACCCTGGACCCTGTCGAACCCCGAACCCCGGAACCCCAAGACCGTCGGGACCCCTAATGTGTGAACCCCTTCTCGAAACCCTATTTTTATAACATAATACAACTTGTCGCATAATAATTGTCTTGCATGCATACATTCATGTGGTTTGGGGGCCTTACGCCGATTCACCTAATAATTAAAGATGGGGCCCATATGCGGGCAAATCTAGTCTCATATTGGCCTCATTTAAATTTGTGTAGCGAACCGGTGCCATCTTTTGTCTTGATAATGCAACATTTAAATTGCGGGTTAGCTAAATAACTTGAACCATCTAATTAATTGTCGGGACCCCGGTTCCGCCTAATCTGATCTAATTGTATCACACCTTGTCATGCCATGCATCATACATGCATCATGCCGATCTTCTGCCGTTGTATTAAATATTGCATCCGGTGTTTATTCTAGTGTTTTGCTTCTTCGCGGATAAGGCCGTTGAGTTGATGTGAGCGTCGCCCCGATCTTCGGTTGATCCTTCGACAATGTTTTTTAGGCGAGCATCTCCCCCTTTCTACCTATCTTACTTTCATCGTATTTACTCCCTCCTGTTGACCTATTGCTATCTGTGTTGCGATGCTCTAGTTTTCGTACCCGTGATATTCCCTTGCAGCCCTATATTGCCTTGGACACATCCTATTACCTGTTGTTTGGTAGATAGTTGGACTTGCGCGTCGTAGTCGCTTGCTCAAGTGTTGTTGCATGTTGTCAAGTGCCACAGTTGTTGATGAATTGCCGCATGTTGATGTTGGAGATGATCCTAGCTTTACTTATCGTTCACTTTAATTCCTGTTTAACAACTAAAATTGAAATAAGCAGAGGCATCGGTGGGTGATAGATAATATTTGGTTTCCGAACGCCCACTTGTGTCCCGTAAGACCCCGAGTACTTGATACCTGTTCCTTGATTTATCGCGCTATCCACATCCGGGAGGTATATGGGACCCCCCTGAGCCAGAGCTTGATTCATTCTTATTTCTTGGGGCCACAAACTAGTTTGAGGTTTTATTTAATATCCTGTACTTATGCCATGCTACTTATGTATTTAAATTGTGCGCCAGATAGCACGCTGTACTGTTTAGGATCGTGGCACGATTCCGCGGTGTCGACAAGCCCAGTTTTGGGTTCCCGATCGTTCACGTCCCACAACCTTGAGTTCGTCTCAAGCTTGCTTACTGCTATGGTCTACTTTAAAGGGTGGCCTGAAATATTTCTGAATCCTGTGATTGTTCGTGGAAAGCCTCGTTGGGTTTTGATTTGGTTTTTCCGAGGTTGATCGAGCGTGTGTTGCTATTGGTGCACCCCGGCCGGGTAAAACTTTCTGAAAGCCGTGTCCGCGGATATGGACGACTTGGAGCACAGTATCTCGATCATAGACAAGCATAACTAAAGTTTATTGCTGTAAATTTGGCTTTATAATGACTAGTAATCAGCTTCACTATAATGGAATGGCTAAATAATACTGCCCACAATTGCTTGTTTGGAGTGTCGCTTGCGACCATTGTACCTGACTAGTAAGTATTGCAACTACAACGGAGTGGCTAAATGAAAGTACCAACAACTGCTGGGTTTACGGGTTATCTCATGCCAGTTGTATCTGACTAGCAAGTGTTGCCACTATAACGGAATGATTAACTAAAAGGGCCCACTGCTTATTTCATCAGGACGATTATCTATACCTGACTAGTAATTGCTGCAACGACAACCGAATAAGTAAAACTGCCAACGGTGTGAGTTCCTCGGTTGACTTCCTCGTTTGGTCTCGAGGGGGAAACACCAGGATGGGTTTGTTTGGTGTTAGCTTCAGGTTGGATCCGGATAGGTCATTCTCACCCCTCTCTGATAACCGCCAGTTGTATCGAGTCTCTATAGGTTGTTAGTGCATGCTGCCGCTGCCGCTTCAGTCCACCATACCTATGTAGGCGAGGACCGCCGAATTCTAGCCTCGCTGCATCGGCCTCGATCGACGCCTCTTTTCCTTTGCCCTTTGTCGGCACCCCTTTGTTTAAGCAGTTTTGAGATCGACGCGTTAGTGGTTACCCTTCCGCTTGGCCCGGCAGTTATGGACGCCATTGGTTATTCTTCAGGCTCTTAGCCCCATTTGCATCTTGTCCGTATCGACGCCTCTGCTTTTCAAGGTGATTTGGATCTTTGTATAGTATATTCGTATTCTTGACTCTTTGAGTGTTGTTATATATATCTGCTCGTGGGTCCCATCGAGGACTGTTGTAATGTTATTACTTTCCTTTCCACCATTTAAAGTGCCTGGTGGGCACCTTTGAATCGTTTCTATGCGGGTTTGGCGAATTTTGCTCAAACTTGCATAGGTCTGATTCTGAGGGTGTTACATAACACACCCGATCATCACGTGGTGCTTCGAAACAACAAGCTTTAGCAACGGTGCTAACTAAGGGTGAACACTTTATGATTTGAAATTGATGTGCATGAGGGATCATCTTATAATGCTACCGTCGTCTACTAAGCAATACAAGATGCATAAAGGATTAACATCACATGCAATTCATAATATGTGATATGATATGGCCTTTTCTTCTTTGTGCTTCCGATCTCCATCTTCAAGCACGAACATGATCTCCATCATCACCGGCATTGCATCAAGGTCAATGACGCTTCTTCATTGTTGTCGTCCACCTGCTTCAACTATTACAACTACTTTGAATAGACACGCGGGTCTTAACATAAATTAAAGACAACCATATGGCTCCTGCCCGTTTCCAACTTACAATAAGGAACATTGCATACATCAAATATAATCACAATCATGGCCATATCACATCACTGCACACCCCTGCAAAACAAATTTAAACGCCTCTACTTTGTTTGCATGTTTTACGTGGTTTGGGGCTTTCAATAAGTGTCGTTCTAACTTACGAACATGAAACACAACATTGATACTAGCATTGTTAATCACCCGTTGTAAATTCGATCTTAACTATGCTAGGAGAAACAGGCACCCGCAAAGCCACTTACGCAATACAAGTTGCATGTCAAGCGTGGAGCAAGTCTCATGAACGATGTCATGTAAGGTTAGCCCGGGCCGCTTCATCCCAACATACCGCAAGATGCAAAGTACACAAGAAGCAATCGACAATAAAAGCATCAACGCCCACAATGACCATTGTGTTCTACTCAGGCAAGATCTACATATAGACACGGCTCGATACCATTTGAGGGATTCGTAGCATGGAAAACAAAAATTTTCTATCGCATACAAACAAACAAGCCAAGATCTATCTACTATATTGTAGCAACGAGTCGATGGAATAACTCACCCTCGAAGATTCCAAAGTGTTTAACAAGAGCGGATTCTCGTGATGTAGTCGATTCTTCCCGATCTCAAGATCGCAGACGATCCTTCCCATGCTCCAAGAATAGCGCTCCCGCAGTAGGTCACACGTTCGGTACTCGACGTAGACCTTCCTCTCCCTTGTTCCAGCAGGCAGCAGAGGTTGTAGCACTCTCCTCGCGATTCCTGCAGTACAACGGCGTGGTACCGGAAGTAGAGGGGAGATCTCGCAGGGCTTCGCCTTAAGCCGGAGCGAGTATGGTGGAGTATGAGAGAGTCCCTCGACGATCTAGGGTTTAGACACTCCGAGGAGGGGGATAGGCCGGCGGCTAGGGTTACATCTAGGCGGCGGCTGAAGGGAATATGCCCTGAGAGGCAATAATAAATTGTTTATTATGTGTATTCCAAGTATATGATAGATGTTTATTTTGCATGCTATAATTGTATTAATACGGAAACGTTAATACATGTGTGTTTAATAAACAAACAGAAAGTTCCTAGTTAAGCCTCTCTCATAAACTAGCTCGTTGATTAACAAGATGATCAAGGTTTCCTGATCATGGACATTGGATGTTGTTAATAACGGGATCACAACATTAGTGTAATGATGTGATGAACATTCATCCGAAGTATAGCATTACGATCATAGTCATTGAGTTTATATTGCTATAACAACTTACGAAGTGATCCTAATCCTTAGACCATGAGATCATGTCAATCACTAACACCTAAGAGTTTCTTGATAACATCAAACGTCACACCGTAATGTGGTGATTATAAAGATGGGTTCAGAACTAATAAAGTGTTATGTTGAGGCTCATGGATCGAGAGTGGAATTTGTTCATCCCGATGACGGATAGATATACTCTGGGCCCTCTCGGTGATATCACATTGATTAGCTTGCAAGCAAGTGATTTGATCACTAGAATGTTATATCACGGGAACGAGAAAAGAGTGCATGTCGGTAACGAGATCAAACTAGGTATGGAGATACCGATGATCGAATCTCGGACATGTAATATATCGTGAAACAAAGGGATTAAGATACTAGCGTAAAAGGTTCCGACGATCACAAGAAAGTCATCGTTGAATGTGTGGAGTCGATGGGTCTCGATCCCGCTTCTGATTATTGATCTGAGAGGGGTCTCGATCATGTCCGCATTATTCACGAACCGTAGGGTGACACACTTAAGAGACACCGACATCCAATTGGAGCAAAAGTTTCATGCCGAAAGAATAAACAAGCGCAGGAATTTATTTCACTAGATACCGAAACAGGTTTTCGGGTGAAATTGCATAAAGTGGTTATGCATGTGAAATAGAATTCTAGCAAGGGGTTATTTGTGAATGTTTGTCATTAAAGTAATTGACAAAATTCTGAATAAAATAAAAGAGTTTTATTTAATGAGAGTTTGCATTAAATTTGGTGGAAATTTAATGGGATCTTTGAGTGGGATTTTGAGTGGAGGAATTTGGAGGAGTTTTGTGAGTGGAGTGTCCACCCACATGAAGAGGGGAGGGCAAGGGGGCAGCCCCCATGCGCCGGCCCCCCCCTTGGGGTTCCCCCCCCCCCCTCCTCCTATAAAAGGAGCCCCTCCTCTCACTTCTCACTCACACCTCCTCGTGAAGGATCTCTCTCCCCCTCTAGAATTTATCCCCCATGGTCTCGGACTAGCGAGATACATGTTCCCGGTGGCTATTCGGCAAGAAAGAGTTGTGCTTCCGCTGCATCGCTGGAGCGAGGAGGCGGAGGTTGCTCGGTGCCTCGAACGTGTGTGCGAGCACGGATGCGCCGCTGATTTGCGGCTCTAGTACTTCCTCTCGATCTTGAGATCGGCAAGAGATCGTCTACATCAACCACGAGTTTGGACTCGTTAAACTTTGTCGGTCTTCAAGGGTATGTTCTCTACGGATATACATCCCCGTTGTTTGTATCTAGTATAAATAGATCTTGGTATATAGTTCACATCGTAGGAAAATTTTTGTTTTCTATCTGCGAACCCTTCAAAGGGTATCGAGCGGATCTATGCGTAGATACTTTACACGGTAGTACACATATGAGTATGTGGGCGATGATGATCATGTTGTTGCTCCTTTCTTGTGATTTTGGATATTGGTGGCATAGTGGGATGAAGCGGCCGGACAAACTTTACATGTCCTCGCACATGAGACCTGTTCCACGCTTGACATGCAACTAGTTTGCATAAGTGGCTAGCGGGTGTCTGTCTCTCCTACTATAGTCAATATCTATTTTGCAAGCGAGTTGTCAACAATTTGATTATCCTCGTTAGGTTCATGTTCGTAGGTAAGAACGGTTCTATCTCGAAAGCCCTCACCACGCAAAACTTGCAATGGATAAATTAGAGGTCTAGTTTAGATTGTTCTTTGGGCTAGTGTTATGATATGGTAGTGTTGTAAGTAGAAGTATGAGATGATACTCTTACAACACACATAGCGTAAAATCCATAGACTGGATTTACACATATAGGTATGATAGTGATCATACCACGATGCACATGATAGAGATCATCTGCGGGAACCATATAATTTCACTAATAAACATATGATGTTTGATTGCATCTTATATTGCTTATTTAGCGCTTTGTTAAGAATAATACGATGATCCTCATTTAAATATCAAGATAAGAATGTGTTCTTCCTTTAGTATGCACCGATTATGTTTTGCCGCTCCAAGACATCACGTGATGATCGGGTGTACTTGGATCCTCGACCATACTTGGTGTAAGACAGTTACACATAAAAATACTAAGGTTCTAACTTGGCGAGCCTAGCATGTACAGACATGGCCTCGAACACGTACCGAAAGGTTAATCATGAGTCATATAATTGATATGATGCCCATTTGATGCTCGCCTTTGAAGCTATACCGACTCACGTGATGATCGGACTTGGTGTAGTGGATTTGGTTCATGTAATCACCAAAAGGACACGAGGGATGTCGCTTTTGAGTGGGAGTTCATTCGTAATATAGATTAGTTGAACTCAATCTATCATACACTTAGTCTAAACTTTACAAATTCTGTTGTAGATGGCACCACCGCTTTTAATTTCAATGCGTTCATGGAGAAAGAGAAACTAGCAACGAACGGTAGCAACTTTCTTGAATGGGCCATGAATTTGAGGATTCTCCTCTCTCACGCACAAAAGCAATATGTGCTAGAAGCGCCGTTAGGCCCCCCACCTTTGATGATGCCCCGACGAGGAGAAGAATGTCTATCGACTCGTCAGAGGACCACAACTTAGTTCATTCGGCATATTGTATGGGCTAGAGCCGAACTTCAAAGCGTTTCAAACGGCAATGCTTTTGATACAATGGGTGAGTTGAAAATGATTTTACACACATGTCTTTGAGAGAGCTACAATGCTTCATAAAAGTTCTTTAGCTGCATGATGGAAGAGAACAGCTCCGTTAGTGAGCATGTACTCAAGATGTCGGGCTACGCCGATAAGCTTGTGTCCTTGGGAATAACGATTCCCATTGACTTAGGCATCCATCGTGTTCTTCAGTCTCTGCCACTAGCTATAAGAGCTTCGTGATGAACTATAATATGCAAGGCATGAAGAAGTCTCTCCCTGAGCTTCACAATGCTTAAAACTGCGAAGTGGAGATCAAAAGGAACATCAAGTGTTGATGATCAATAGGAACACTGGTTTCAAGAAAGACAAGAAGGAAAACGGAAGGAATTAAGGCGGCAAGCCTGCCGCGCTGAAAAGAAACCCCGAGTTGGACCTAAGTCCGATACCGAGTGCTACTATTGTAAGAGGATCAGCCATCGAAGGCATAATCGCCCCAAGTATCCGGCATAAGAAGGCCGGCAAGGCAAACAAAGGTATATATGATATACATGTTATTGATGTGTACTTGACTAGTGCTCGCAGTAGCACCGGGTATTTGATACCGGTTCAGCTTAATATTTGTAACTTTCGAATCGAGGGTCATGAACAGCGACCGCTAGCAAGGGGTGAGGTCAAGATGCGTGTCGGCAATGGATCAAGTGTTGATGTGATCGCCGTCGGAACGCTACCTCTCCACTTACCGTCGGGATTAGTCATAAACTTAAATAACTGTTATTTGGTGCTTGCACTGAGCATGAACATTGTATCTGGATCATGTTTGATGCAAAGTGGTTTTTCATTCAAATCTGAGAACAATGGTTGTTCCATTTATATGAATGAAATATTTTATGGTCATGCACCAATGTTGAATGGTTTATTTCTGTTGGATCTCGATGATAATGTTACACATATTCATAATGTTGATGCTAAAAGGATTAAACTTGATGATGATATATCCGCATATATGTGGCAATCGCCGTCAGGTCATATTGGCATTAAACGCATGAGGAAGCTCCATTCGGATGGACTTTTGGAATCACTTGATTATGAATCATTTGATACATGTGAGCCATGCCTTATGGGCAAGATGACTAGAACGCCGCTTTTCGGTTCAATGGAGCAGGCGATGATTGGAAATCATACATTCGATGTATGTGGTCCAATGAGTGTGTCGGCGAGGTGGATATCGTTATTTTGTTACTTACGGATGATTTGAGTAGATACGGTTATATCTACTTGATGAAACACAAGTCTGAAACCTTTGAAAAGTTCAAGGAATTTCGTAATGAAGTGGAAAATCATCGTAATAGAAAGATCAAATTTCTTGGTGCGACCGTGGAGGTGAGTATCTAAGTTACGAGTTTAGCACTCACATGAAAGAGTGTGGAATTGTTTCACAACTCACACCGCCGAACACCACAGCGAAATGGTGTGTCGGAACGTCGTAATCGTACTTTATTAGATATGGTTCGATCTATGATGTCTCTGACGGACTTGCCGTTGTCATTTTGGGGTTATGCACTAGAAACTGCTGCATTCACTTTAAATCGGCACCATCTAAATCCGTTGAAACGACACCGTATGAATTGTGGTTTGGAAACAAACCTAAGCTGTCATTTCTTAAAGTTTGGGGTTGCGATGTTTATGTGAAGAAACTTCAACCGGATAAACTCGAACCCAAAGCGGAAAAATGCGTCTTCATAGATACGCTAAGGAAACTATTGGGTATTCCTTCTATCACAGATCTGAGGGCAAGGTTTTGTTGTTAAGAATGGATCCTTTCTAGAGAAAGAGTTTCTCGCGAAAGGTGTGAGTAGTCGGAAGGTAGAACTCAAGAGGTTGTGGAACCTTCTCTTCAAAGTATGGCGAGTAGCTTGGCGCGGAAGTTGTTCGGAGTTGGCTCCACTGTTGAAGAGGGAACTAATGATAATGATCATGAAACTCCGAAAGAGAGTACTCGAACCTCGCAGTCAAACAGACGCGTGCAGCTCCCGAGT
The DNA here is from genome assembly GCA_030063025.1 of Avena longiglumis. NCBI lineage: Eukaryota > Viridiplantae > Streptophyta > Magnoliopsida > Poales > Poaceae > Avena > Avena longiglumis. The sequence continues at coordinate 45,769,260 of CP125973.1, forward strand.
CAGAAATCTGTCATAAATTTCATGGTTGATGAAAATAATGACCTGCGACGTATGAAGAAGCGATGATGAGCCCGGATTCCAACAAATGGTTAGAAGCCATGAAATCCGAGATGGAATCCATGTATGAAAATCAAGTTTGGAACTTGGTTGAATTACCTCACCACCGAAAGGCCGTGGAGAACAAATGGATTTTCAAAAGGAAAACGGCTGATGGTAATGTGACCATCTATAAAGCTCGACTTGTCGCAAAGGGTTTCGACAAATTCAAGGAGTTGACTACGATGAGACTTTCTCTCCGTAGCGATGCTAAAGTCGATTAGGATTATGTTAGCAATTGCTGCATATTTCGATTATGAAATATGGCGATGGATGTCAAAACCGCTTTCTCAATGGTAATATTGAAGAAGAGTTGTATATGATACAACCAAAGGGTTTTGTCGATCCTAAGGATGCTAACAAGGTGTGCAAGCTTCAGATCCATCTATGGATTGAAGCAAGCATCACGAAGTTGGAATCTCCGCTTTGATGAGGTGATCAAAGAGTTTGGATTTGTCCAAACTTATGGAGAAGCTTGTATTTACAAGAAAGTGAGTGGAGCAATGTGGCATTTCGATATTATATGTGGATGACATATTATTGATCGAATGATATAGAACTTTTAAACAGTGTTAAAAGTTATCTAAGCGACAGAAATTTTCAATGAAGGACCTAGGTGAGCGTCATACATATTAGGCATAAAGATCTATAGAGATAGATCTAGGCGCCTAATAGGGCTATCGCAAGTACATACCTTGATAAGATTTTAAAGAAGTTTAAAATGGACGGAAGTAAGAAGGGTTCTTACCTATGTTGCAAGGCAAGACATTGAGTAAGACTCAAAGTCCGCTTCAAGGAAGAAAGAGAGATAATGGACAAAGTCCCCTATGCTTCAGCCATAGGCTCTATAATGTACGCCATGCTATGTACAAGACCGGATGTGGCACACGCTATTAGTTTGACTAGTAGGTACCAATCGGATCTAGGTTCGGAACACTGGATAGCGGTCAAGAATATCCTTAAATACTTACGAAGAACTAAGGATATGTTTCTTGTATACGGAGGTGAAGAAGAGCTTGTCGCTAAGTGTTATGTCGACGCTAGCTTTGACACCGATCCGGATGACTCAAGTCTCAATCCGGATACGTATTTCTCATGAATGGCGGAGCGGTTAGTTCGAGGAGCTCCAAACAACCTGTGGTAGCGGGATCAACAACGGAGGCCGAATATGTTCTCGCTTGAAGCGGCAGAAGCGCTTTGATGAAGGAGTTCATATCCGAACTAGGAGTTGTGGCAAGCGTTGGACCCAATGGTGATCTATTGTGACAACAATGGTGCCATTGCCAATGCCAAAGAGCCAAGGTCTCACAAGCATTCCAAGCATATTAAGCGGTTTCACTCCATCCGCGAGCATGTCAAGGATGGAGATATAAAGATTTAGAAGTACATACGGATCTCAATGTAGCAGATCCGTTGACTAAAACTCTCCCAGAGCAAAACATGATCAACACCGAACTCAATGGGTGTTAGATATATCACTATGTAACTAGATTATTGTCTCTAGTGCAAGTGGGAGATCAAGGGAATATGCCCGAGAGGCAATAATAAATTGTTTATTATGTGTATTCCAAGTATATGATAGATGTTTATTTTGCATGCTATAATTGTATTAATACGAAACGTTAATACATGTGTGTTTAATAAACAAATGTAAAGTTCCTAGTTAAGCCTCTCTCATAAACTAGCTCGTTGATTAACAAGATGATCAAGGTTTCACGATCATGGACATTGGATGTTGTTAATAACGGATCACAACATTAGTGTAATGATGTGATGAACATTCATCCAAGTATAGCATTACGATCATAGTCATTGAGTTTATATTGCTATAACAACTTACGAAGTGATCCTAATCCTTAGACCATGAGATCATGTCAATCACTAACACCGGAAGAGTTTCTTGATAACATCAAACGTCACACCGTAACAGGGTGATTATAAAGATGGGTTCAGAACTAATAAAGTGTTATGTTGAGGCTCATGGATCGAGAGTGGAATTTGTTCATCCCGATGACGGATAGATATACTCTGGTCCCTCTCGGTGATATCACATTGATTAGCTTGCAAGCAAGTGATTTGATCACTAGAATGTTATATCACATGAACGAGAAAAGAGTGCATGTCGGTAACGAGATCAAACTAGGTATGGAGATACCGATGATCGAATCTCGGACATGTAATATATCGTGAAACAAAGGGATTAAGATACTAGCGTAAAGGTTCCGACGATCACAAGAAAGTCATCGTTGAATGTGTGGGAGCAAGATGGGTCTCAGATCCCGCTTCGATTATTGATCCGAGAGGGTCTCGATCATGTCTGCATTATTCATGAACCGTAGGGTGACACACTTAAGAGACACCGACATCCAATTGGAGCAAAAGTTTCATGCCGAAAAGAATAACAAGCGCAGGAATTTATTTCACTAGATACCGAAACAGGTTTTCGGGTGAAATTGCATAAAGTGGTTATGCATGTGAAATAGAATTCTAGCAAGGGGTTATTTGTGAATGTTTGTCATTAAAGTAATTGACAAAATTCTGAATAAAATAAAAGAGTTTTATTTAATGAGAGTTTGCATTAAATTTGGTGGAAATTTAATGGGATCTTTGAGTGGGATTTTGAGTGGAGGAATTTGGAGGAGTTTTGTGAGTGGAGTGTCCACCCACATGAAGAGGGGAGGGCAAGGGGGCAGCCCCATGCGCCGGCCACCCCTTGGGGTTCCCTCCCCTCCTCCTATAAAAGGAGCCCCTCCTCTCACTTCTCACTCACACCTCCTCGTGAAGGATCTCTCTCCCCCTCTAGAATTTATTCCCCATGGTCTCGGACTAGCGAGATACATGTTCCCGGTGGCTATTCGGAAAGAAAGAGTTGTGCTTCCGCTGCATCGCTGGAGCGAGGAGGCGGAGGTTGCTCGGTGCCTCGAACGTGTGTGCGAGCACGGATGCGCTGCTGATTTGCGGCGCTAGGACTTCCTCTCGATCTTGAGATCGGCAAGAGATCGTCTACATCAACCACGAGTTTGGACTCGTTAAACTTTGTCGGTCTTCAAGGGTATGTTCTCTACGGATATACATCCGCCCGTTGTTTGTATCTAGTATAAATAGATCTTGGTATATAGTTCACATCGTAGGAAAATTTTTGTTTTCTATGCTGCGAACCCTTCAGCGGCGGCTTGGGGCTAGGGTTTAGAGGTGTAGGAACTTGTGTGTAGGAGGGGAGCCCTGCCCCTCCTTTTATAGGTGGAGGGGGACGGCCAAGGGGAGGGGAGTCCCTCCCCAACTCGTCTTGGTGGTGCGCCGGCGGTGGGAGGAGGAACTCCTCCCCCAAGTCGGTTTCCACCTCCCTCTCCACTTCCCAAAAATAGCCGTTTGACTTTCAAACTTGGCGTTTGACTTTTCAAACTAGGATTTGAATAAACCCTCTATTTTGTTCAGAGATGACACCGAGTACATGATGCAACCATTCCAACTTGATATAACACATTCATGTACCCTTCCCATCCGGAGTGCCGGACATTCCGGAACCTTCTAGAACATTCCCGATGAAAACACCGGAACCATTCTCCAACTCCGAAACGGGACTTTCCTTATATGAATCTTATTCTCCGGACCATTCCGGATCTCCTCGTGATATCCCGAATCCCATTCGAGACTCCGAACAACATTCAGACTCTTTCTCATCATTCCATAACTACTCAAACAACGTCGAATCCTTAAGTGTGTCTCCCTACGGTTCGTGAATTATGCGGACATGATCGAGACACTTCTCCGAACAATAACCAATAGAGGAATCTGGAAATTCATATGGCTCCCACATATTTCTACGATTACTTTGCGATCGAATGAACCACTTACATACGATACCAATTTCCCTTTGTCTCACGATAGTTTACTTATCCGAGGTTATGATCGCTATATCTGCATACCTAGTTCAACCTCGTTACTGATAAGTACTCTTTTCTCGTTCCCATGATATGTGATCCCTTGTGAGCTAGTCACATGCTTGCAAGCTAATTGGATGACATTCCACCGAGAGGGCCCAGAGTATATCTATCCGTCATATGGATGGACAAATCCCATTCTTGATCCATGTGTTTCAACCAATACTTTCCGAACACTCAATGCCACCTTTATAGCCACCCAGTTACGGTGTGGTGTTTGATGTCATCAAAAATCCATTCGGTAAAGGTGATATGCATGATCTCATGGTCGAAGGAATTAGGTTACTATGTATCAGAAAGCATATAGCAATTGAACTATTAAAATGACTTGATCTTTATGCTATGCTTATCTATAGGAGTATGTCCACCATATCATTCTCCTAATGTCGTGGTATTGCACGGCAGATGCTACTGGGGGTAGCTTACGTAGAGGGAGCAAGGCGACGTAGGAGAATCCGGGAGCGAGATTGGCACACGATGTACCCAGGTTCACGTCCCCTCGGTGGAGGATCGCTACGTCCTGCTATCAATCCAGTATATGATCATAGATTGGTTTACAATGGAGCAGCCGGAGGCGGTGGGGGAGACTAGATCTAATATGACGTACCCCGTGGGGGTGCCCCTGGTGGCCTTATATATGCAGACAGCTAGGGTTTACAAGTATTTTGGTGGGCTTTCTATTGGAGTCGCCGTCTTGGGCCTCGATGGCGCCACTGCTCAGGTCCAAGATGCGCCGCCAGATTCGTAAGTCGACCCGCTCTGGGCTTGGCTTCAGTCGGCTCGATCCAGCTGGCGAATCTGCTTCGTGGGTATACCCCGATTGGTATTCCCCCATCAGTAGTCCCCGAGCGCGTTGTTGATTCGACGCGGGCTTGAGGCAGGGCGCGGAGAGTCTTGACGATGGGTCGTGGCGAATCACCCTGGTAAAGCCAACGTGGTAGCCGATGCCCTTAGCAGATTGCCGTGCCGCTTGAACTCCATGATTTTGAAGGAGCAACCAAGTTTGCACAAAGAGATGGAAGATTTTCGAATGGAAATTAGTAAGTGAAGGATTTTTGGCTAGCATAGAACTTCAGCCCACTTTGATCAGTCAGATTAAAGAGACGTAGAAGGGAAATGCCAGTATCGACGGAATCAAGCGTCGTATCGGTACAGGCAAAGTACCCGGATTCACCGAGGACGAAGAAGGAGTTCTGTGGTACAAAGGACGCCTTTGTGTACCATCAGATTCTGAGTTAAAAGAAGTTATCTTGAAGGAGGCTCATGATACTCTTTATTCTATCCATCTCGGAGGAACTAAGATGTATCAAGATTTGAAAGAGCAATTTTGGTGGCATAAGATGAAGAGAGAAATCGGAAGCTATATCGCCAAGTGTGATATATGTCAGCGAGTCAAGGCCGGACATCAAAGACCCGCTGGATTGTTGCAACCTTTGCAAATTCCGGAATGGAAATGGGATTCTGTAGGAATGGACTTTATCACTGGACTACCTACTTCTAGTAGGGGAAATGACTCTATTTGGGTCATAGTGGACAGATTGTCCAAAGTCGCCCATTTCTTGCCCGTCAAAACCACCTATCAGAGTTTGAAGCTAGCAGAGTTGTACATCGCTAGAATCGTTAGTTTGCATGGAGTCCCCAAGAACATCGTATCGGATCAAGGAACTCAGTTTACCTCGAGATTCTGGAAGAAAGTCCAAGAAGGTTTAGGAACCCGCCTAGATTTCAGTACCGCGTATCACGCTCAGACCGATGGACAAACGGAGCGAGTAAATCAAATACTCGAAGATATGCTTAGAGCATGTGTGCTAGAATATGGATCCAAGTGGGAAGACTGTCTGCCGTTTGCAGAATTTTCATACAACAATAGTTACCAAGCCAGTTTGCAAATGGCCCCATTTGAATTCATGTACGGAAGGAAGTGTCGCACCCCTTTGAACTGGTCGGAAGTAGGAGAGAGTCAGATTTTCGGACCCGACATCCTATGAGAAGCAGAAGAGAAGGTTCACAAGATTCGTGAGCACCTCAAGACAGCCCAATCCCGACAGAAGAGTTACGCCGACAAGAGACGTCGAGACCTCGCCTTCAACATAGGAGATTTTGTTTATCTGAAAGTGTCGCCATTGAAGGGAATGTAGCGTTTCCAACTCAAGGGAAAGTTAGCCCCCAGATATATCGGACCTTTCAAAGTTCTGAACCATCGAGGAGAAGTATCGTATCAATTGGAACTACCAGAAGAGATGTCAGCTGTGCACAATGTGTTCCATATCTCGTTACTTAGAAAGTGTCTCGAAGTCCCCGAGAAGACCGAAGTGTTCAAGAATATCGATCACCGGACCATAGAGATAAACGATGACCTGACCTATCCCGAAGTACCCATCCGTATTTTGGAAGAAGCCTTTCGAACTACCAGAACCCGAAGCATCAAGTTTCTCAAGATTCAGTGGAGCAACCACACAGAAGAGGAAGCTACCTGGGAGCGCGAAGATCACATCAGGACGGAGTTTCCAGATCTCTTCAAATCCTAGGTAATCTTTTCATCCTTTTCAAATCTCGGGACGGGATTTTGTTTAAGGGGGGAAGGTTTGTAACATCCCAAAAATACTAAACTTGGATCATCAAATTCTAATCCTCACATTTAGGGTTAATAAAAACTTTTCTAAATAAAATTATGAATGCATGCATATGTGTATGCATTGATTTTGAATTCTTTAAACCCACCTTGTTTGTTTGTTTCATTGCTTGTAAAATGTTTCTTAGGTGAAATAAACATCATCTAAAACATTTCCACACTTTTCCTAAAGACAAGTAAATCAAAACACATATATGAAGTGAATGGTCACTTTGACCAATTTAACTCCCATGCCTACTTTGGCTGTCTCAAACTTTCAAAACCTAATGTAAACTTTTCGGATCTTTGCACCCCTTGAATGTACTCATAACAAGGTATCAAGGCCCACTTTATGATCATCCAGAAACTTTCAAATGCATAGTTTAAATGACAATTCAAAATTGAATCTTTATCATATGGGAAGATCCCACTTTTTCAAAAACCACTCAAACAAGCTCAACTTTCAAAACCCAAGCATCTGCAGACTCACCAGCACCAATCTAGCAAACCCACCAAAATTCATTTCAAAATTCAAAACTTGATTTCATGCGGCCATTTCATCAAACAGGTTGCAGACACAAATCAAACAAACATCAAACACTATTGTGAGCATTGATTCTTGCCTAACTGGTTCCCCATTTAGCTCACACACAACTCAGTAGATCATCTAGGAAGATTAGCTAGGCACTAGCACCACTGTGAGCTTGCCATTGTCATCAATGGTGAACAGCCGAGTACCCCCTTGTCACCCCATTGTGGACAGCAGGCTAGAGGAAGAACTAGCCGTGCCAACCTTGTCTGGGAGGCAGCCCACCGTCCATCGCCACTCCCTGTCCCAGCCACGAGCGTTGCCAAGCCCTGGACCACGAGCACAAGCCGCGCCCAGACCATGCCGAGCATGCGCCAGAGCGCCACCCTCGACCAGCGTCCACAGACCGCGCGCCGCCCTCACCGCGTGCCCACACGATCACCACCGACCCAGGAGACCGCCAGGCATCCCCGTTTGCCGCCCCGTGCCATACAGCCACCACCCGCCATCGAAGACGCCGCCTCTGCCGCGCAGAGAACCGCCCGTTCCAGACCAAGCCGTACCGCCCCATGCCTCGAGACCATGTCGTTGAGCATCGCCAGGAGACACCGCACCGTCCCTTACCCTTGCCCATGCCTTTAGCTGCCTGTAACCTCGCCCCCGACGAGCTCACCGTGCGCCCCGACGGTCCCCTCGCTCGACTATAAATAGAGGCCACCCCCGCACGATTTCTTCACACCATCTCACTCCCCTCTCCTCACTGATCATGCCACACCGTTCTTAGAGCAAGGCGAGCACCACCTCCCTGGAATTTCACCGGAGCCCGCCGCCTCTGGAGTAGAAGGGAGCCAGCGATTGGAGCCGCCCCAGGAGAAGCCACCGATACCAGGATGTTCGCCGTCGTCGACTTCGTCGTTCGCCCGCCTCGCCGACCCTCGCCCGTACCCCGGTGAGCTCCCAACACCCCTCACTGTCCGCGCTAGATTTCGTTCTCGCCGGAGTTGTCTCGCGTCGACGATGACCCCCAGCCGTTGGATTAGAACTAGATCGAACGATCCACGTTGCCCTATACCGCTTCGCCCAGCCCCGTGTCACTGACGAGTGGGGACACCCACTTAAGCAGTCTGCGGGAGCACTGCGCTTAGCAGGCCGGCCCAGTAACTTTTCCCGCGCAGCCCAACGATTCAAATTAAAGTTTTTTCTTTTTAAATTCAAACACACTTCTGTACCCAACTTCAAAAATCAACCCAGACCGATTCAGTGCATCAAATTGGATGAAAAAATTTTTGTTGGAAAGGTCTGTGAATGCTGAATCCAAGCCCGTTGGATTCAAGTAATTTGGATCTGTAGATCACCCATAGTAAAAATAACAAGGCAGAAGCTTTTTTGCATTCAAACATTTTTCAAATTTAAACCATAAAAGCTTTTGAGTTGTTTCCAACTCTCAAAAATCACATTTAACCATACCTTTCAGAATATATAAAAATATATAGGTTTACTTGCAGAAATAATGTTCAAGTAATAAAAGAATGCTACATAAGCATTTCTAGCCACTTTAATTAATTAAAATAAAAGGGTAAAACCTTATTAAATTGTGACACCACTTTAAATCACATTCCCATGGACTACAATATGTGGTGATGACATGTGTCAACATGATCCCATGTTTGGCTTGGAGAATATGAAATCTTAAGTAGTTTTTCAATGAGTAGAAATTACTTTTCTAAAAATAAAAAGAATCAAATCAAGCCTTAACCTTGTAAGGTTAGAGATGATGTTAGATCATCTATAAGACCCTTGTGTGTGATGATTGCAAGTAGTTAAGTATTGTTTGGTGATTGTGTACCTCGTATTTACTCATAGACGCTAGTACCGACCAAGGCTACGAGGAGGAAGGAGGATACTACGAAGAAGAAGCCGAGGAGAACTTCAAACACTGCTCTGCACAAGGCAAGCTAGTAACCTTGCAAGCTAACACTTGCAATTTAGCAAGCTTATATTGATATTGATGCAAGCTAAATCTTGCAGGATACCTACTGATGCAACAAACCCCTACTTGTTACTATGCCTTAAGCATATGTGATCATACCCATTTGATAAACCAATCCTAGTTTTATGTGCAAGCTTCTCGCTTTATTTTTATTTATCAAAGCTTACTTAGAGTGTACTTAAGTGACTAGTAGATTTTGGAAAGATGCTGAAGGTTGCATAAAGAGCATAAAAGTTGGCCTAAGCTAGAAACCTTGATATCAGCCTAAGATATAAGGTTGGACTTAGTGAAACTCCACTAGTTACCACCCCTCATTAGTACTACCCCCACCTGTAGATGCTAGTGCTAAGCATAAAATTTGATCAACTTTTAGATGGGAATACTTGGTGGAAAAATGGCTATGAAAACCTTGGAATGATGGATCATTCTATTGAAATGTTTTGGACATGTGTTTCCAAACACTTGATGATTATGGTGATAAAAATGTTGAGGCATGAGCCTTAGCCCTTTATAAAACTGATGGTTGTCTGGATGCGATACCATTCTAATTTTAGCGTACAACCACAATACCGAATATTGGGTAGGGCTTAACTGGAAACTTATATACCTTAGTATTAGTTTCCTCACGGCCAAGGTCTGAGCTGAGGCTACCTTGTGAAGATTGTCCACCTGTGCAGTACCCAAGATGACAGCTGGTCATGGTTGGGAGGCCAAACTCATAGGAGAGGTGCTTATACTAGGGCGTGTAATTGAAAGGTTAGGATTGATTATCCGCATACTGAGTATGGTGAATTCAGGATTTGTTCCTGACGGATGTATCGAATGTTGTGGTGAAAGTGTACAATCTCTGCAGAGTGTCAAACTATTCGAATAGCCGCGTCCGCGGTTATGGACAGTTGGAGTGGCCATACTGTTCCCCCGTCAGACTTTTCAAAATGACTTGTGAAATGAATTGAGATTTTGACTTGACCACAACAGAGTTGTGACTTGAAATAAGAGTTCCCACTTAGGATTTATAAATTTATGACTAGCTTCAGAACCTAGTAGAGATAAATCTGGCTTTTGCAAAACAACCCTAGAGCCTAGTGTCCCATTATCCAAAAAAACCCCTTTACTTGTTAGTATTAGTTTGCGAGTACTTAAAGAGTACTCATGGCTTTGTCCCTGGCTATTCCCATGGCCAGACTATGAAGAGGAGTACCTGGAAGATGGACCCCAGAAAGGTTACGACAACTAGGATCATCTCCCATCGTCAGCATTGCCTGTGACCCCGAAGATGGAGCTTAGCCTACGCTACCGTTATTATTATGTATTCCGCTGCTTGATGTTGTTTTAAGAACTGGATCATGAGATCCCTATTTGTGTAAGAACTTATGTATCGTTTGTAATGGATGAAGTACTATGGTATCCAATTCTGTTATGTCTCGCAAAAATGGTAATCCTGGGATTGCGATGTATGGCATAACAGGCATCTAGGATTAAAAAATCCGGGTGTTGACATATACCCATATTATGCACGCATGTGCATTATGGGATGACGAACAATGTTGCAGGAGGAAGTTTTCTTTTCGTCGTATGGAAAAGTTATTTTCTATTTTCTGAGCGCCAAAACAAAGCGTTTTATAAAACAACCACCAAAATGCTACAACCCTATTTTTCAAAAATATTAGACCATCTTACATGTACAATATTCCAACCGAGGTATCTCAAACCTTTCCGTCCATCCTTGATGAAAAATACAAATGTTTATCGAACCGATAGGAAGTGGGTCTAGTTTGAACTACATGTACGTGATCTAATGCTTATAATTTTTTGCAAAAATCATTTTTAGCCTCATAATATGATGTTTTTTCAGAGATCGCATGCAAGTTTAGCGTGGATCATCACATATCTAAGAATGTTTATGCCCTCCATTTTGATCAGTTTTAGGAAAAAATATTTATTTTTATTGTCATTTGAATTTAAGATTATTATTAATTATTCAATTTTGTTTACTTAAATAATTGTTTGAAATTTTAAAAATAAAGACGTGTAACACTATAGTGTAAGGTTTAATGGAATTGATATGATAGTATTATCAACAAGGTCTAATTTTTTTATTAAAAGTTTGTCCGAAAGGAACAGAGAAGTTAAACGTGCTATGACAGGAGTAGTGTTAGGATGAATCGATCGATGAGAAAGTTTGACCATTAGTGTAATTTAATTGAAGATTAAGCATAATTAGAGTTTAAAAATTCGCTTATAAGATTAACTGTGAAAAATTAAAAAAAAATAGAAAAGAAATTTAAAAATTTCTTAGAAAAAATAAAAATATAAAATATGAATAATAATAATAATAACTAGGCCGACAGCTAAGCCATCGGCGTATCCTAACAGCCGTCTGGGTGAGTCCCATGTAACTATGCCGTCAGCGTAGCCATATACGCCGACTGCTTTATTACGCCAACGGCCACCATTGGTATAGACTATGCCGACGGCAATTTAGACTATGCCGTCCGCGTAGTTACGTGTTCCTGTAGTGTAAGCGGGGTGCTGAGATTTAGAAACTTTTTGGAAACTTGAGAACTATGAAATCCATCGTCAAACTTTAAGCCCGGCTAGCAACCCCACCCCGGATCGGACTTATCACTATGAAATCCATCATCAAACTTTAAGCCCATTTGAGGCCATTTGCAAGGCGCGTAAACTATGAGTGATGTGCTTCCGTAGATTCAATCATCTTCGTAGTATTGCTAATGTTCCGTTAATAAAATGGGAGGCAATAGTAACCGTTTATTAGTAGTAGTACACACATAGATGACAAAGATATTGCGGCTGTGCTCAATGTAATATGAGTATATTCATACTATCGTTCAGTATCTTTTTGTTTGCCCATCATGTACCGTACTTACAATGAAAACGTCCTTTATCAATAATTTATTTTATTTTTCCTAATGTTTATATATCATATTTGTTTCTTCAAAATAAACTAGTACTGAAAACAATCCAAACAAGCTAGCGCGCTCGCTTTTATAGGCACGGTCAATCACGGTGTGAATGGAGGAGACATACATCATCCAACGTCCTCTGTTTAGCCCTCCAAGACTTGTCATAAAAATTAAGTACTTCAATCTGACCTTAACTTTATTATGGATAGCCTTCGCTCCAATTGCTCCGCCCTCCACCATCACCATGAAGAAAAGTTTTGTCACAAGAGTTGAAGTAAGTTTCCGATGATCTACACTAGCCTTAGCCTCCCTTCAATCCCTCCCTATATGGGTGTCGACCGCCCCCTTGGCCAATCCGACTAGGGGGGAAGTAGTGTCCCGGTTGGACTCCCTCCCACCAAATCGACTTAGAGCATCTCTACTTGTTGGAGGGCCCCAAGCCAAAATCCGGTAAAAAAATTCACCGGATGGATAAATTTTTCAGCCTAAGAGCCTAAGGACCTAGATCATGCCGAGGATCCGGTAGAACTGGGCGTCGTAGTCGCCATCATTGACGCTGTTATCGTCGCTAGGCGGGTGGCAGCTGCTTCCCTGGCCCGGGTCGCTGACTCGTGCGGGCCAGCTGCTCAGCCTGCCTTTGTCGGAGTCGTTGTCGTCTAGGACGACGATGTTGCTGCTGTGACGGGCCTAGCGATTGGCGGCGCGTAGGAGCGCCCGCTGGCGGGCTGCCTCCTCCCACTCGTACTCCGCTTTGGACCAGGCGAGAGAGTCGACGAGCCGCATCATCGGCACGTCATCGTGGGAGGCTTCTATCGCCAGCCTGAGGACGTAGTTGTCCTGCTCGTCCTCCGGCGTGTCCACCGGCTCCCTCTTCGGCTGGACGAGCCGGAGTCGCCCGGAAGGAGGAGAGGGTTGTGGCGGCGGTGAGGCTTGGGGACAACTGATGGTGATGCCATGCATGGTCTGTGGGGGTTGGCAACGCGTCGTAGCCCTCGCCGAAGAGGGCAGAGAGGACGTCTCGCGCTTCATTGGTAGAACCCACAACGCGTCGCGTCGCGCCTCGCCGGAGGAGCGGGAGGCCGAGGAAGACGGGGAGAAGGCTAGGATCCCATTCTCCTTGGCACCCAGGAGCTTCCACGTCGGCACGAGGAGCTCACCAGCATCCTCGCTGGGTACGTGAGACGGGGCAAGTGATACGCCCAATTTGCATCACCATTCTATATCATAATTTACCTCTACTCATTGATATTTGTCTTATTATGAGGTATTACTTATGGCTTTTCATCTATTTATGCATGTTGGATGATTCTTGGAGGATGGACTGCCGGAGTCTGGATTCTGATGGAAAAGAAGGCGTTTCAGTGCAATTTCGCGAAGATCAGAAAAATACCAGAAAAATATGGAAACATATTATTTTACCGGAGGAAGACTGGAGCCAGAAGGAGGAGTGAAGGGGGGCTGCAGGGGGCCCAAACCCCCCTAGGCGTAGGCCAACCTGAGGTCGCGCCTGGGGTGGGTTGGCGCACCTGCTCGGCCTCCGACTCTCCCCCTTCGCCTATAACTTCCCTTCGGAACCCTAATACAGAGGGGGGGACCACAGATAGATTTCCGCCGCCTCTGGGGGGCGGAAAACACCGAGAGAGAAAGATCTCTCCGTGACGAGGTTTAATCTCGTCAATGCCCATTGTTATGAGCTTGGGTTTTGGAGAAGATGGGGATGCTGGAGATCGCGGAACGGTTAGCAAAAAAGCAACACGGGGACACGAGGTTTACCCAGGTTCAGGCCCCTGGAGGGAAAACCCTACTCCTGCTTGTCTTCTCTTGATTACGGCGGAACCGAAAGTTACAGGGGTGCGCAGATGTAATCTGGCGTGGAGGTGTGTATGCGGTGGTATGAAGTGCGGATCTGTAGATCTGTCTATTGTGTACCCAGCGTGCCCTCCTCGTTGGACCCTTCTAGCCTTTATATATGGGGAGGCTAGGTCTCAGTACCGATACGATTTGGTTACAAGTTGTATTCAAACTATAGTCTTGAGCTTTCCTTTTCTTGTGCGCTTTGGAGTCTGTGTCCATATGAGCTTCATATCAGCCGAACCGTCATAGGCGTCATGGACCCTGGCAGGTCGTCGAGCAGGCCTTCCATCGGGCTGGACCAGGTATGCTAAAGTCGTGTACCCGTAGGGTATAACCATGTCAGTAGCCCCCGAGTGTTCAGTCGAATCGTAGATTCGGCTGAGGACTCTTCAATCTTTTTGTCACATCCCAAAATTTTCCAAATTTTGAAATGTGAAAAATAAACAAACAAAAGAAATAAATGTTGAAATTTAGGGTGAGAAGAAACTTTTTGCTTCTAAATGGAAACATCAAAACCCTACTTAGACAAAATTTGAATGAAAGAGCAACAAATAAATATTCAAAATATCAAATACATTCTTACTTAGAATGTATCTTGAATTTAAGGCACTTGGAAAAGTTGAACCAAAACCCTAAAACCCTAATAAAAGAAATCATCTCCAAGATCCCAAAGACTATGTCTTTGCCCCATATAAAAATTTAGCAACATCATTCCTAAATAGTCAATAATGGTAAACAACAATATTACAAAATCATGGGAATTTTATGGGCTTAAGTACCATATTCAAATTTTATTAAATAATGCCAATGTGCCACACTCAAATTTTAAATGAATAATAAGTCATAAAAATATTTGAAATTCTCAAATTGGACTAAATAACCAACTCATATTTTATATAAAACCTTCTGAAAAGTTTTGGAGGATTTGAATCAAATTGAAGTTGAATCATTGATTTGAATAAAACAGAAAATGAAAAAACAGGAATAAGAAGAAAAATCCTACAAGCTAAACCAACCTAGCCTTGCCGAGCAACCCATCAACGATCATCCTATATCCATTATGTAGTGAGCCTGAATATCGGACGAGATTCTATTAAGAAGGGTAGATTTGTCACAGAGCAATTTTTGGGAGTTTTCAAAAACTTTTATCTAATAACGAGAACTAGAAAATTAAATTTAAATAATTAAAGCTTAACTATAATTTACATGTAGAATGGTTTAACATGAATTAAAATGAGCGTGTTTATAAATTTCATTTTTATTTGTCCCCTAAAATGGATTTTACTTTTATTTGTTTTAGCATATTAAAATATGCCATTTCGAATTTATTTTATTTGCTGGTTTCTCTCTATTTTTTTTTCTCTCCAAAAATCATTTTGGCTAATCACGTGCGTATACGTGCGTGTGCATGCACGTTATGCTGGTGTTGCACCCGTAACCATCCATCTCTTTGTTTGTTTTTTAATTTCTTCTTCACTAAGATGCATCGAATCGCACACGTAGCCTCTTATTCTTTTCTTTTTTGGCAACCAACGAATCAATCAGTTTTAGACCCATTCTCATGTCATCAAGGCCTGCAGGTTGCACGTCTCAGCCGAACAAGGCCTCTTCTTCCAGCAAAGCTAAGTTGCCCAAGCGTAGCACAGTTAACTAAAACGCATGAACTCATAAACTTCTGCCGTTACATTTTAATTATTCTCTTTACTCAGACATTGATTATCCATTTTAGTCACGACATCTAAAGCGCAGGACGTTCTATACAAATACATCAGTTATTCCATCGTCTAGCAATGCACACACCTCCAATTTTCACCCGCCCAGTTGGCCAAGCAAATTCTGCCAAGCCGCTGCTCCCGTTCCATCGATTTCAACCACGAGAGGCCAAGCTTCTGCACCACCAGCAGCACAAGGGCACGGAGGGCTGACTCGTGTACTAAAAGGACGAGACGCGGATCGCCGTAGACGCACTTCGCCTACGTTTATCTCAGTTCATCATCTTCGTCCGACGATCGTGTCGTACTCGGTGAGCTTTGGCACAAATCCTTTTAACCACAACCTATCCGCACCTATGCCTATGTCCTAGACATGATTTCTAGCTATAGATTTTTAGATGACCGTGGTGCCGATGAACCGAATCTAATGGCATAGGCATATTAGACCACCATGAACACGCCTTATGATCTTGAGCCCAACACGAAAAACCATCCAAAGAGCACTAGAAATCCAGAACTGGCGTTAGTTTTGATCTGAAATTATTTTGATACACATATGTATTCAACTGATCAGGAACAGGTTATTACGTTTCCTGTAGCGGCATATGTATTTCTATTTTCGGATTTTTTTAGACATAAGAACACACAAACTTGCAAAAATCATATCTTTAGTTCTGTATATCCAAATTTAGCAAATAATATGCCTATGGATTCACAAAAACGAGTAGAACACAGTGGAGCCATAATTCGGTATTTTGAGTCTTTTGATATCACGTTTTATACAGAACCATTTGTGGAGTATTTTGAGTATAAAATTGTTGTGTGAATTATTTTTAGGTGAATCCTTTTGCAAATGGTTGTAATTTGAACCCTCTGTACAGTAAGACCAAAATATAATTTTATTCTAGTATAAATAAGATCGTGGCAATTATTTAGTGAGAATGACATTTCCAAGTGTTAGAAAATATTGCTAATTGCTACAATTGCACAAATGGTTGCATTTGTAATCTTGAAAATATAAAATGTTTAGAAATCACTTAGTAATGTTCAGAACCTTGTTATAAAAATTTGTACAATAAAAATTGCCATCTTGCATGTTTGCATACTTTGCATGATTTTGTGTTGCCATTAGTGTTGATCTTGTGTATGTTTTGTCTTGGTTGTTTTGCTTGATAGATTGTGTTGATTGTCAAGTGTGTTATTTAAGAGTGTACCAACACCACCAACTACTAAGGCAAGTGACACTATCATCCATGTCCTACTATTTTCATTACACTTAGTGGATTTTTGTAACATGCATGAAAAGGATTACTATATTTTATGCTATGCTAAACCTAATAGGATACCCTACATATCCCTTAGTGGAAACAATGTAGTTGTAGTATGCTTAGCCCTGCTATATATTTGGGATGGGATACATGATATGATTATATGAAGAGTTGAAAAGTTATATGTTTTATATAATAAAACAAGTACTCAATGAACCACCTGGGTGGACAAGGATACTCAAGATTGGACAAGGTGGCAACAAAAGGAACCATGTTTATATGGCTATCTCTTTTGTATGTGCACTAGAAGAAAACCACCCAGGGACTTAGAGATTGAACATGTTTCTCGTACAGTGGCTTCCGTGTACAGCCACATGCTAAATGGGCTCTGGCTTAGTCAACTACATAGTGGAAGTCCCATGCATTGGCATCTTCAGGTTAACTAGATTTGTGTAAGGGAGTAACCCTACATTTGTGCCTGGTAGACAAGCTAGCATTTTGTATTGGGAGGACTCCTATGGAAAGACTTTGTCACATTCTCGATCTGCCGGTACTCCATTTTGGTGAGTACTTACCCAGCGGCCACTGGTGGCGTCAAGACGAGATTGTGTCATGTGGGTAAAGTGTACAACTTCTGCAGAAGATAATAAAATCTAAGTACTTAGCCGTGTCCCCGGTTATGGACAATACTGAGCAACTAAGGCCTGAAGCTATGGAAGATCTCGACACTCTAATTTCTAAAAGAAAACTTTTAAAACTTGATGCACTTGGGGTTACCAAGGAGCTCAAGAGATTTTGACAAAACTTGATGCACTTGGGGTTACTAAGGTGCTCAAGAGATTTTGACAAGGACTTGAACACTTGAGTTTTTACCAAGGAGTTCAAGAGATTTTTGAAAAGGAGATTTGACAAAGGACCAAAACCATTTTGAAAAGATAGGATAAATTTTGCTTTATGCAAATGAGCCTAAAACTCTACTTAGCCAAATATGCATGTAATGTTAGGATCCACTTATATTATACTTAGTAGTGAAACTTGCCAATACAATTCAAATGTATTGACCCTTGTGGCTGTAACTTGTAATGTTGCAGGTTTGATTATTTTAGTGAAGATTGTTTGATTAGGATTACAAAGTCTACAACCAACATCTGCCTGTGGCACTTTGAAGATGAAGGACCCCATGACTATAGTTATTCCGCTGCAATGTATGTAATAGCCAAATAAGCTATGTATGATGTAATAAAATTATGTTATTCCTGGTTATAAAGTTATATTATGAACTTTGTTTCTTGATATTACATCTTAACTGTGGATGCTAGCTATTGATCCAGGGACTAGCATTGTAAACACAGGGGACACCACCTTATTAAAGGTTGGGACCTCTACAGATGGTATCAGAGCATTGTGTTGCCTGTAGGATTTGTAAACCTAGGATTGGACAAAAACCCTTAGAAAAATAGGAATTGTACTTGTTCCAAAAACTTATTTACAAAAACACTTGTAAACTCTTTCCTCAACCATTTTGGTTTCAACTCTACCTCTCTTCTTCTTCAACTTGATGGAACAACCTACCCCATGGCCAAAGACTACACCATGTGCAAAGGACTTCTTCAACATTTTCAAATCTAATGACTTCAACTTCTTCAACTCTAATGACTTCAACATCTTCAGCATATTCACCAAGGACTTCCAACTTGGATATCACTAAGGACTACTAGTGAAAACCAAGTGACATTAGATTGCCTACCAAAGACATTGATATCAAGTTAGAGTATGGATCATATTGTCCTATGAGGTATGATTATACTAAGTAGTTATTTTCAAGAAAACTTGATGTTTCCTTCAACTCATGAGTTAAGCTCATAAGTTGTTAAGTGATTGGTTGCTTGTTGAATGTTTGATGGTTTGATTGTTGGATTGAACTTGATTGTTTTGAGTTGTGTGTTAGGACTTCTTAAAAACCTATCCACCAATACTTATCCCTATCAAACCAACAGATGCCTCCCCGTCGTGCCAACCCCAACCAAAACAACAACATCACCCCTGAGATGCAGCAGATGATGGCAGCTCAGACGCAGTTGATGCAACAGATGACCACATATATACAGAATCAGAACAACAACAATAACAACAACAACAACAACAATAACAATAACAATCAGAATAATCCTCCAGCACTTGACATGCTCACCAAGTTTCTGAAACTTAGGCCTGCAAGATTCTCTGGAACAACTGATCCAATGGAAGCTGATGATTGGTTACGTTCGGTGAACAAAGACCTAGTGACGTTGGTTGCACGATGAAGAAAAAGTAAGGTTTGACATTTCTGCTTGAAGGACCAGCAACATGGTGGGACAACTTTCAAATCACCACTCCCCTTGAAGATGTGACTTGGGCTATTTTTGAAGATGGATTCAGAACCACTCACATCTCACCTGGAGTAATGTACTTGAAGAAAAAGGAGTTTCACAATCTGAAACAACGACACCTCAGTGTGGCTGAGTATATTGAAGAATTCAACAATCTGGCACGCTATGCACCGGATGAAGTTGATACAGATGCTAAGAGAAAGGATAAATTTCTTGAAGGACTTAATGATGAGTTGAACCTGCAGCTAGCTGTTGCCTATGTCCCAACTTATCAATCACTCTGTGACAAAGCCACAATATTGGAAAACAAGATGAATCAAGTTGAGAACAAAAATAGGAAACATAAACTCAAGAACTATTCATGATCATCAAAGAAGAAGCATTCATACGAAAGAGCAATGAAGATTACGAACCACATCAAGTATCCGTAACAACAATGAAAGTGAGAATAATGGAAATGATAATCGACAATGGAGATGACCTTGGTCGAACCAACATGACACATCTGAAAAAAAGGACATTAGCCAGTTGCAATGCTATAATTGTAAGGAACTTGGACACTATGCATCGACTGTCCAGAGAAGAAAAGAAAAAGGATGCGGAAGAGCCAATGGAAATGACTCCAATGTGACCCAAAAAGGACATGTGAACCACATTGACCTGAATGGAAACTTTGAAGAGATAGAAGAAGTGGATGTCAGGATTTATAAAACTCAGAAGAGTCAAATAAGGATTCCTTGTCTGATTATTGAGTTGAACTTTTAGCCAAGAGAGCTATCAATGTAACCCTATGAGACTTTATTTTTAAGGGTGGTAGTACCCTAGTTGCCTTGAAGCCAACTTGTAACCTTTAGCCTTCCCAAATCTCGGGACGAGATTTCTTTTAAGGGTGGTAGCCTGTCACATCCCAAAATTTTCCAAATTTTGAAATGTGAAAAATAAACAAACAAAAGAAATAAATGTTGAAATTTAGGGTGAGAAGAAACTTTTGCATCTAAATGGAAACATCAAAACCCTACTTAGACAAAATTTGAATGAAAGAGCAACAAATAAATATTCAAAATATCAAATACATTCTTACTTAGAATGTATCTTGAATTTAAGGCACTTGGAAAAGTTGAACCAAAACCCTAAAACCCTAATAAAAGAAATCATCTCCAAGATCCCAAAGACTATGTCTTTGCCCCATATAAAAATTTAGCAACATCATTCCTAAATAGTCAATAATGGTAAACAACAATATTACAAAATCATGGGAATTTTATGGGCTTAAGTACCATATTCAAATTTTATTAAATAATGCCAATGTGCCACACTCAAATTTTAAATGAATAATAAGTCATAAAAATATTTGAAATTCTCAAATTGGACTAAATAACCAACTCATATTTTATATAAAACCTTCTGAAAAGTTTTGGAGGGGATTTGAATCAAATTGAAGTTGAATCATTGGATTTGAATAAAAACAGAAAATGAAAAAAACAGGAATAAGAAGAAAAAATCCTACAAGCTAAACCAACCTAGCCTTGCCCGAGCAACCCATCAACGATCATCCTATATCCATTATGTAGTGAGCCTGAATATCGGGACGAGATTCTATTAAGAAGGGTAGATTTGTCACAGAGCAATTTTTGGGAGTTTTCAAAAACTTTTATCTAATAACGAGAACTAGAAAATTAAATTTAAATAATTAAAGCTTAACTATAATTTACATGTAGAATGGTTTAACATGAATTAAAATGAGCGTGTTTATAAATTTCATTTTTATTTGTCCCCTAAAATGGATTTTACTTTTATTTGTTTTAGCATATTAAAATATGCCATTTCGAATTTATTTTATTTGCTGGTTTCTCTCTATTTTTTTTTCTCTCCAAAAATCATTTTGGCTAATCACGTGCGTATACGTGCGTGCATGCACGTTATGCTGGTGTTGCACCCGTAACCATCCATCTCTTTGTTTTTTTTTTTTTAATTTCTTCTTCACTAAGATGCATCGAATCGCACACGTAGCCTCTTATTCTTTTCTTTTCTAGCAACCAACGAATCAATCAGTTTTAGACCCATTCTCATGTCATCAAGGCCTGCAGGTTGCACGTCTCAGCCGAACAAGGCCTCTTCTTCCAGCAAAGCTAAGTTGCCCAAGCGTCGCACAATTAGCTAAAACGCATGGACTCATAAACTTCTGCCGTTACATTTTAATTATTCTCTTTACTCAGACATTGATTATCCATTTTAGTCACGACATCTAAAGCGCAGGACGTTCTATACAAATACATCAGTTATTCCATCGTCTAGCAATGCACACACCTCCAATTTTCACCCGCCCAGTTGGCCAAGCAAATTCTGCCAAGCCGCTGCTCCGTTCCATCGATTTCAACCACGAGGCCAAGCTTCTGCACCACCAGCAGCACAAGGGCACGGAGGGCTGACTCGTACTACTAAAAGGACGAGACGCGGATCGCCGAGACGCACCGCCACGTTTATCTCAGTTCATCATCTTCGTCCGATCGTGTCGCATACTCGGTGAGCTTTGGCACAAATCCTTTTAACCACAACCTATCCGCACCTATGCCTATGTCCTAGACATGATTTCTAGCTATAGATTTTTAGATGACCGTGGTGCCGATGAACCGAATCTAATGGCATAGGCATATTAGACCACCATGAACACGCCTTATGATCTTGAGCCCAACACGAAAAACCATCCAAAGAGCACTAGAAATCCAGAACTGGCGTTAGTTTCGATACGAAATTATTTTGATACACATATATGTATTCAACTGATCAGGAACAGGTTATTACGTTTCCTGTAGCGGCATATGTATTTCTATTTTCGGATTTTTTTAGACATAAGAACACACAAACTTGCAAAAATCATATCTTTAGTTCTGTATATCCAAATTTAGCAAATAATATGCCTATGGATTCATAAAAACGAGTAGAACACAGTGGAGCCATAATTCGGTATTTTGAGTCTTTTGATATCACGTTTTATACAGAACCATTTGTGGAGTATTTTGAGTATAAAAATTGTTGTGTGAATTATTTTTAGGTGAATCCTTTTGCAAATGGTTGTAATTTGAACCCTCTGTACAGTAAGACCAAAATATAATTTTATTCTAGTATAAATAAGATCGTGGCAATTATTTAGTGAGAATGACATTTCCAAGTGTTAGAAAATATTGCTAATTGCTAAAATTGCACAAATGGTTGCATTTGTAATCTTGAAAATATAAAATGTTTAGAAATCACTTAGTAATGTTCAGAACCTTGTTATAAAAATTTGTACAATAAAAATTGCCATCTTGCATGTTTGCATACTTTGCATGATTTTTGTGTTGCCATTAGTGTTGATCTTGTGTATGTTTTGTCTTGGTTGTTTTGCTTGATAGATTGTGTTGATTGTCAAGTGTGTTATTGCGAAGAGTGTACCAACACCACCAACTACTAAGGCAAGTGACACTATCATCCATGTCCTACTATTTTCATTACACTTAGTGGATTTTTGTAACATGCATGAAAAGGATTACTATATTTTATGCTATGCTAAACCTAATAGGATACCCCTACATATCCCTTAGTGGAAACAATGTAGTTATAGTATGCTTAGCCCAGCTATATATTTGGGATGGGATACATGATATGATTATATGAAGAGTTGAAAAGACATATGTTTTATATAATAAAACAAGTACTCAATGAACCACCTGGGTGGACAAGGATACTCAAGCTTGGACAAGGTGGCAACAAAAGGAACCATGTTTATATGGCTATCTCTTTTTGTATGTGCACTAGAAGAAAACCACCCAGGGACTTAGAGATTGAACATGTTTCTCGTACAGTGGCTTCCGTGTACAGCCACATGCTAAATGGGCTCTGGCTTAGTCAACTACATAGTGGAAGTCCCATGCATTGGCATCTTCAGGTTAACTAGATTTGTGTAAGGGAGTAACCCTACATTTGTGCCTGGTAGACAAGCTAGCATTTTGTATTGGGAGGACTCCTATGGAAAGACTTTGTCACATTCTCGATCTGCCGGTACTCCATTTTGGTGAGTACTTATCCAGCGGCCACTGGTGGCGTCAAGACGAGATTGTGTCATGTGGGTAAAGTGTACAACTTCTGCAGAAGATAATAAAATCTAAGTACTTAGCCGTGTCCCCGGTTATGGACAATACTGAGCAACTAAGGCCTGAAGCTATGGAAGATCTCGACACTCTAATTTCTAAAAGAAAACTTTTAAAAACTTGAGGCACTTGGGGTTACCAAGGAGCTCAAGAGATTTTGACAAAACTTGATGCACTTGGGGTTACCAAGGTGCTCAAGAGATTTTGACAAGGACTTGAACACTTGAGTTTTTACCAAGGAGTTCAAGAGATTTTTGAAAAGGAGATTTGACAAAGGACCAAAACCATTTTGAAAAGATAGGATAAATTTTGCTTTATGCAAATGAGCCTAAAACTCTACTTAGCCAAATATGCATGTAATGTTAGGATCCACTTATATTATACTTAGTAGTGAAACTTGCCAATAAAATTCAAATGTATTGACCCTTGTGGCTGTAACTTGTAATGTTGCAGGTTTGATTATTTTAGTGAAGATTGTTTGATTAGGATTACAAAGTCTACAATCAACATCTGCCTGTGGCACTTTGAAGATGAAGGACCCCATGACTATAGTTATTCCGCTGCAATGTAATGTAATAGCCAAATAAGCTATGTATGATGTAATAAAATTATGTTATTCCTGGTTATAAAGTTATATTATGACCTTTGTTTCTTGATATTACATCTTAACTGTGGATGCTAGCTATTGATCCAGGGACTAGCATTGTAAACACAGGGGACACCACCTTATTAAAGGTTGGGACCTCTACAGATGGTATCAGAGCATTGTGTTGCCTGTAGGATTTGTAAACCTAGGATTGGACAAAAACCCTTAGAAAAATAGGAGTTGTACTTGTTCCAAAAACTTATTTACAAAAACACTTGTAAACTCTTTCCTCAACCATTTTGGTTTCAACTCTACCTCTCTTCTTCTTCAACTTGATGGAACAACCTACCCCATGGCCAAAGACTACACCATGTGCAAAGGACTTCTTCAACATTTTCAAATCTAATGACTTCAACTTCTTCAACTCTAATGACTTCAACATCTTCAGCATATTCACCAAGGACTTCCAACTTGGATATCACTAAGGACTACTAGTGAAAACCAAGTGACATTAGATTGCCTACCAAAGACATTGATATCAAGTTAGAGTATGGATCATATTGTCCTATGAGGTATGATTATACTAAGTAGTTATTTTCAAGAAAACTTGATGTTTCCTTCAACTCATGAGTTAAGCTCATAAGTTGTTAAGTGATTGGTTGCTTGTTGAATGTTTGATGGTTTGATTGTTGGATTGAACTTGATTGTTTTGAGTTGTGTGTTAGGACTTCTTAAAAACCTATCCACCAATACTTATCCCTATCAAACCAACAGATGCCTCCCCGTCGTACAACCCCAACCAAAACAACAACATCACCCACGAGATGCAGCAGATGATGGCAGCTGACGCAGCTTGATGCAACAGATGACCACATATATCGTAATCGAACAACAACAATAACAACAACAACAACAACAATAACAATAACAATCAGAATAATCCTCCAGCACTTGACATGCTCACCAAGTTTCTGAAACTTAGGCCTGCAAGATTCGCTGGAACAACTGATCCAATGGAAGCTGATGATTGGTTACGTCAGTGAACAAAGACCTAGTGATTGGTTGCTTGATGAAGAAAAAGTAAGGTTTGCAGCATTTCGCTTGAAGGACCAATGCAACATGGTGGGACAACTTTCAAATCACCACTCCCCTTGAAGATGTGACTTGGGCTATTTTTGAAGATGGATTCAGAACCACTCACATCTCACCTGGAGTAATGTACTTGAAGAAAAGGAGTTTCACAATCTGAAACAACGACACCTCAGTGTGGCTGAGTATATTGAAGAATTCAACAATCTGGCACGCTATGCACCGGATGAAGTTGATACAGATGCTAAGAGAAAGGATAAATTTCTTGAAGGACTTAATGATGAGTTGAACCTGCAGCTAGCATTTGCCTATGTCCCAACATATCAATCACTCGTGACAAAGCCACAATATTGGAAAACAAGATGAATCAAGTTGAGAACAGAAGAGGAAACATAAACTCAAGAACTATTCATGATCATCAAAGAAGAAGCATTCATACAGAAGAGCAATGAAGATTACGAACCACATCGATCACCGAACAACAATGAAAGTGAGAATAATGGAAATGATCTCGACAATGGAGATGACCTTGGTCAGAACCAACATGACACATACTGGAAAATGGACATTAGCCAGCTGCAATGCTATAATTGTAAGGAACTTGGACACTATGCATCAGACTGTCCAGAGAAGAAAAAGAAAAAGGATGCCAGAAGAGCCAATGGAAATGACTCCAATGTGACCCAAAAAGGACATGTGAACCACATTGACCTGAATGGAAACTTTGAAGAGATAGAAGAAGTGGATGTCAGGATTTATAAAACTCAGAAGAGTCAAATAAGGATTCCTTGTCTGATTATTGAGTTGAACTTTTAGCCAAGAGAGCTATCAATGTAACCCTATGAGACTTTATTTTTAAGGGTGGTAGTACCCTAGTTGCCTTGAAGCCAACTTGTAACCTTTAGCCTTCCCAAATCTCGGGACGAGATTTCTTTTAAGGGTGGTAGCCTGTCACATCCCAAAATTTTCCAAATTTTGAAATGTGAAAAATAAACAAACAAAAGAAATAAATGTTGAAATTTAGGGTGAGAAGAAACTTTTTGCTTCTAAATGGAAACATCAAAACCCTACTTAGACAAAATTTGAATGAAAGAGCAACAAATAAATATTCAAAATATCAAATACATTCTTACTTAGAATGTATCTTGAATTTAAGGCACTTGGAAAAGTTGAACCAAAACCCTAAAACCCTAATAAAAGAAATCATCTCCAAGATCCCAAAGACTATGTCTTTGCCCCATATAAAAATTTAGCAACATCATTCCTAAATAGTCAATAATGGTAAACAACAATATTACAAAATCATGGGAATTTTATGGGCTTAAGTACCATATTCAAATTTTATTAAATAATGCCAATGTGCCACACTCAAATTTTAAATGAATAATAAGTCATAAAAATATTTGAAATTCTCAAATTGGACTAAATAACCAACTCATATTTTATATAAAACCTTCTGAAAAGTTTTGGAGGGGATTTGAATCAAATTGAAGTTGAATCATTGGATTTGAATAAAAACAGAAAATGAAAAAAACAGGAATAAGAAGAAAAAATCCTACAAGCTAAACCAACCTAGCCTTGCCCGAGCAACCCATCAACGATCATCCTATATCCATTATGTAGTGAGCCTGAATATCGGGACGAGATTCTATTAAGAAGGGTAGATTTGTCACAGAGCAATTTTTGGGAGTTTTCAAAAACTTTTATCTAATAACGAGAACTAGAAAATTAAATTTAAATAATTAAAGCTTAACTATAATTTACATGTAGAATGGTTTAACATGAATTAAAATGAGCGTGTTTATAAATTTCATTTTTATTTGTCCCCTAAAATGGATTTTACTTTTATTTGTTTTAGCATATTAAAATATGCCATTTCGAATTTATTTTATTTGCTGGTTTCTCTCTATTTTTTTTTCTCTCCAAAAATCATTTTGGCTAATCACGTGCGTATACGTGCGTGTGCATGCACGTTATGCTGGTGTTGCACCCGTAACCATCCATCTCTTTGTTTGTTTTTTAATTTCTTCTTCACTAAGATGCATCGAATCGCACACGTAGCCTCTTATTCTTTTCTTTTCTGGCAACCAACGAATCAATCAGTTTTAGACCCATTCTCATGTCATCAAGGCCTGCAGGTTGCACGTCTCAGCCGAACAAGGCCTCTTCTTCCAGCAAAGCTAAGTTGCCCAAGCGTAGCACAGTTAACTAAAACGCATGAACTCATAAACTTCTGCCGTTACATTTTAATTATTCTCTTTACTCAGACATTGATTATCCATTTTAGTCACGACATCTAAAGATCAGGACGTTCTATACAAATACATCAGTTATTCCATCGTCTAGCAATGCACACACCTCCAATTTTCACCCGCCCAGTTGGCCAAGCAAATTCTGCCAAGCCGCTGCTCCCGTTCCATCGATTTCAACCACGAGAGGCCAAGCTTCTGCACCACCAGCAGCACAAGGGCACGGAGGGCTGACTCGTGTACTAAAAGGACGAGACGCGGATCGCCGTAGACGCACTTCGCCTACGTTTATCTCAGTTCATCATCTTCGTCCGACGATCGTGTCGTACTCGGTGAGCTTTGGCACAAATCCTTTTAACCACAACCTATCCGCACCTATGCCTATGTCCTAGACATGATTTCTAGCTATAGATTTTTAGATGACCGTGGTGCCGATGAACCGAATCTAATGGCATAGGCATATTAGACCACCATGAACACGCCTTATGATCTTGAGCCCAACACGAAAAACCATCCAAAGAGCACTAGAAATCCAGAACTGGCGTTAGTTTTGATACGAAATTATTTTGATACACATATATGTATTCAACTGATCAGGAACAGGTTATTACGTTTCCTGTAGCGGCATATGTATTTCTATTTTCGGATTTTTTTAGACATAAGAACACACAAACTTGCAAAAATCATATCTTTAGTTCTGTATATCCAAATTTAGCAAATAATATGCCTATGGATTCACAAAACGAGTAGAACACAGTGGAGCCATAATTCGGTATTTTGAGGCTTTTGATATCACGTTTTATACAGAACCATTTGTGGAGTATTTTGAGTATAAAAATTGTTGTGTGAATTATTTTTAGGTGAATCCTTTTGCAAATGGTTGTAATTTGAACCCTCTGTACAGTAAGACCAAAATATAATTTTATTCTAGTATAAATAAGATCGTGGCAATTATTTAGTGAGAATGACATTTCAAGTGTTAGAAAATATTGCTAATTGCTACAATTGCACAAATGGTTGCATTTGTAATCTTGAAAATATAAAATGTTTAGAAATCACTTAGTAATGTTCAGAACCTTGTTATAAAAATTTGTACAATAAAATTGCCATCTTGCATGTTTGCATACTTTGCATGATTTTTGTGTTGCCATTAGTGTTGATCTTGTGTATGTTTTGTCTTGGTTGTTTTGCTTGATAGATTGTGTTGATTGTCAAGTGTGTTATTGCGAAGAGTGTACCAACACCACCAACTACTAAGGCAAGTGACACTATCATCCATGTCCTACTATTTTCATTACACTTAGTGGATTTTTGTAACATGCATGAAAAGGATTACTATATTTTATGCTATGCTAAACCTAATAGGATACCCCTACATATCCCTTAGTGGAAACAATGTAGTTATAGTATGCTTAGCCCAGCTATATATTTGGGATGGGATACATGATATGATTATATGAAGAGTTGAAAAGACATATGTTTTATATAATAAAACAAGTACTCAATGAACCACTGGGTGGACAAGGATACTCAAGGTTGGACAAGGTGGCAACAAAAGGAACCATGTTTATATGGCTATCTCTTTTTGTATGTGCACTAGAAGGAAACCACTCAGGTACTTAGAGATTGAACATGTTTCTCGCAAGTGGCTTCCGTGTACAGCCACATGCCAAATGGGCTCTGACTTAGTCAACTACATAGTGGAAGACCCATGCATTGGCATCTTCAGGTTAACTAGATTTGCGTAAGAGAGTAACCCTACATTTGTGCCTGGTAGACAAGCTAGCATTTTGTATTGGGAGGACTCCTATGGAAAGACTTTGTCACATTCTCGATCTGCCGGTACTCCATTTTGGTGAGTACTTACCCAGCGGCCACTGGTGGCGTCAAGACGAGATTGTGTCATGTGGGTAAAGTGTACAACTTCTGCAGAAGATAATAAAATCTAAGTACTTAGCCGTGTCCCCGGTTATGGACAATACTGAGCAACTAAGGCCTGAAGCTATGGAAGATCTCGACACTCTAATTTCTAAAAGAAAACTTTTAAAACTTGATGCACTTGGGGTTACCAAGGAGCTCAAGAGATTTTGACAAAACTTGATGCACTTGGGGTTACCAAGGTGCTCAAGAGATTTTGACAAGGACTTGAACACTTGAGTTTTTACCAAGGAGTTCAAGAGATTTTTGAAAAGGAGATTTGACAAAGGACCAAAACCATTTTGAAAAGATAGGATAAATTTTGCTTTATGCAAATGAGCCTAAAACTCTACTTAGCCAAATATGCATGTAATGTTAGGATCCACTTATATTATACTTAGTAGTGAAACTTGCCAATACAATTCAAATGTATTGACCCTTGTGGCTGTAACTTGTAATGTTGCAGGTTTGATTATTTTAGTGAAGATTGTTTGATTAGGATTACAAAGTCTACAACCAACATCTGCCTGTGGCACTTTGAAGATGAAGGACCCCATGACTATAGTTATTCCGCTGCAATGTAATGTAATAGCCAAATAAGCTATGTATGATGTAATAAAATTATGTTATTCCTGGTTATAAAGTTATATTATGACCTTTGTTTCTTGATATTACATCTTAACTGTGGATGCTAGCTATTGATCCAGGGACTAGCATTGTAAACACAGGGGACACCACCTTATTAAAGGTTGGGACCTCTACAGATGGTATCAGAGCATTGTGTTGCCTGTAGGATTTGTAAACCTAGGATTGGACAAAAACCCTTAGAAAAATAGGAGTTGTACTTGTTCCAAAAACTTATTTACAAAAACACTTGTAAACTCTTTCCTCAACCATTTTGGTTTCAACTCTACCTCTCTTCTTCTTCAACTTGATGGAACAACCTACCCCATGGCCAAAGACTACACCATGTGCAAAGGACTTCTTCAACATTTTCAAATCTAATGACTTCAACTTCTTCAACTCTAATGACTTCAACATCTTCACATATTCACCAATGGCTTTCAACTTGTATAGCACTAAGGACTACTAGTGAAAACCAAGTGACATTAGATTGCCTACCAAAGACATTGATATCAAGTTAGAGTATGGATCATATTGTCCTATGAGGTATGATTATACTAAGTAGTTATTTTCAAGAAAACTTGATGTTTCCTTCAACTCATGAGTTAAGCTCATAAGTTGTTAAGTGATTGGTTGCTTGTTGAATGTTTGATGGTTTGATTGTTGGATTGAACTTGATTGTTTTGAGTTGTGTGTTAGGACTTCTTAAAAACCTATCCACCAATACTTATCCCTATCAAACCAACAGATGCCTCCCCGTCGTGCCAACCCCAACCAAAACAACAACATCACCCCTGAGATGCAGCAGATGATGGCAGCTCAGACGCAGTTGATGCAACAGATGACCACATATATACAGAATCAGAACAACAACAACAACAACAACAACAACAATAACAATAACAATCAGAATAATCCTCCAGCACTTGACATGCTCACCAAGTTTCTGAAACTTAGGCCTGCAAGATTCTCTGGAACAACTGATCCAATGGAAGCTGATGATTGGTTACGTTCAGTGAACAAAGACCTAATGACTGTTGGTTGCACTGATGAAGAAAAAGTAAGGTTTGCAGCATTTCTGCTTGAAGGACCAGCAGCAACATGGTGGGACAACTTTCAAATCACCACTCCCCTTGAAGATGTGACTTGGGCTATTTTTGAAGATGGATTCAGAACCACTCACATCTCACCTGGAGTAATGTACTTGAAGAAAAAGGAGTTTCACAATCTGAAACAACGACACCTCAGTGTGGCTGAGTATATTGAAGAATTCAACAATCTGGCACGCTATGCACCGGATGAAGTTGATACAGATGCTAAGAGAAAGGATAAATTTCTTGAAGGACTTAATGATGAGTTGAACCTGCAGCTAGCTGTTGCCTATGTCCCAACATATCAATCACTCTGTGACAAAGCCACAATATTGGAAAACAAGATGAATCAAGTTGAGAACAGAAAGAGGAAACATAAACTCAAGAACTATTCATGATCATCAAAGAAGAAGCATTCATACAGAAAGAGCAATGAAGATTCTGAACCACATCAGTATCACCAGAACAACAATGAAAGTGAGAATAATGGAAATGGTACTGACAATGGAGATGACCTTGGTCAGAACCAACATGACACATACAGGAAAAAGGACATTAGCCAGTTGCAATGCTATAATTGTAAGGAACTTGGACACTATGCATCAGACTGTCCAGAGAAGAAAAAGAAAAAGGATGCCAGAAGAGCCAATGGAAATGACTCCAATGTGACCCAAAAAGGACATGTGAACCACATTGACCTGAATGGAAACTTTGAAGAGATAGAAGAAGTGGATGTCAGGATTTATAAAACTCAGAAGAGTCAAATAAGGATTCCTTGTCTGATTATTGAGTTGAACTTTTAGCCAAGAGAGCTATCAATGTAACCCTATGAGACTTTATTTTTAAGGGTGGTAGTACCCTAGTTGCCTTGAAGCCAACTTGTAACCTTTAGCCTTCCCAAATCTCGGGACGAGATTTCTTTTAAGGGTGGTAGCCTGTCACATCCCAAAATTTTCCAAATTTTGAAATGTGAAAAATAAACAAACAAAAGAAATAAATGTTGAAATTTAGGGTGAGAAGAAACTTTTTGCTTCTAAATGGAAACATCAAAACCCTACTTAGACAAAATTTGAATGAAAGAGCAACAAATAAATATTCAAAATATCAAATACATTCTTACTTAGAATGTATCTTGAATTTAAGGCACTTGGAAAAGTTGAACCAAAACCCTAAAACCCTAATAAAAGAAATCATCTCCAAGATCCCAAAGACTATGGCTTTGCCCCATATAAAAATTTAGCAACATCATTCCTAAATAGTCAATAATGGTAAACAACAATATTACAAAATCAATTGAATTTTATGGGCTTAAGTACCATATTCAAATTTTATTAAATAATGCCAATGTGCCACACTCAAATTTTAAATGAATAATAAGTCATAAAAATATTTGAAATTCTCAAATTGGACTAAATAACCAACTCATATTTTATATAAAACCTTCTGAAAAGTTTTGGAGGGGATTTGAATCAAATTGAAGTTGAATCATTGGATTTGAATAAAAACAGAAAATGAAAAAAACAGGAATAAGAAGAAAAAATCCTACAAGCTAAACCAACCTAGCCTTGCCCGAGCAACCCATCAACGATCATCCTATATCCATTATGTAGTGAGCCTGAATATCGGGACGAGATTCTATTAAGAAGGGTAGATTTGTCACAGAGCAATTTTTTGGAGTTTTCAAAAACTTTTATCTAATAACGAGAACTAGAAAATTAAATTTAAATAATTAAAGCTTAACTATAATTTACATGTAGAATGGTTTAACATGAATTAAAATGAGCGTGTTTATAAATTTCATTTTTATTTGTCCCCTAAAATGGATTTTACTTTTATTTGTTCTAGCATATTAAAATATGCCATTTCGAATTTATTTTATTTGCTGGTTTCTCTCTATTTTTTTCTCTCCAAAAATCATTTTGGCTAATCACGTGCGTATACGTGCGTGTGCATGCACATTATGCTGGTGTTGCACCCGTAACCATCCATCTCTTTGTTTTTTTTTTTTTAATTTCTTCTTCACTAAGATGCATCGAATCGCACACGTAGCCTCTTATTCTTTTCTTTTCTAGCAACCAACGAATCAATCAGTTTTAGACCCATTCTCATGTCATCAAGGCCTGCAGGTTGCACGTCTCAGCCGAACAAGGCCTCTTCTTCCAGCAAAGCTAAGTTGCCCAAGCGTCGCACAATTAGCTAAAACGCATGGACTCATAAACTTCTGCCGTTACATTTTAATTATTCTCTTTACTCAGACATTGATTATCCATTTTAGTCACGACATCTAAAGCGCAGGACGTTCTATACAAATACATCAGTTATTCCATCGTCTAGCAATGCACACACCTCCAATTTTCACCCGCCCAGTTGGCCAAGCAAATTCTGCCAAGCCGCTGCTCCCGTTCCATCGATTTCAACCACGAGAGGCCAAGCTTCTGCACCACCAGCAGCACAAGGGCACGGAGGGCTGACTCGTGTACTAAAAGGACGAGACGCGGATCGCCGTAGACGCACTTCGCCTACGTTTATCTCAGTTCATCATCTTCGTCCGACGATCGTGTCGTACTCGGTGAGCTTTGGCACAAATCCTTTTAACCACAACCTATCCGCACCTATGCCTATGTCCTAGACATGATTTCTAGCTATAGATTTTTAGATGACCGTGGTGCCGATGAACCGAATCTAATGGCATAGGCATATTAGACCACCATGAACACGCCTTATGATCTTGAGCCCAACACGAAAAACCATCCAAAGAGCACTAGAAATCCAGAACTGGCGTTAGTTTCGATACGAAATTATTTTGATACACATATATGTATTCAACTGATCAGGAACAGGTTATTACGTTTCCTGTAGCGGCATATGTATTTCTATTTTCGGATTTTTTTAGACATAAGAACACACAAACTTGCAAAAATCATATCTTTAGTTCTGTATATCCAAATTTAGCAAATAATATGCCTATGGATTCATAAAAACGAGTAGAACACAGTGGAGCCATAATTCGGTATTTTGAGTCTTTTGATATCACGTTTTATACAGAACCATTTGTGGAGTATTTTGAGTATAAAAATTGTTGTGTGAATTATTTTTAGATGAATCCTTTTGCAAATGGTTGTAATTTGAACCCTCTGTACAGTAAGACCAAAATATAATTTTATTCTAGTATAAATAAGATCGTGGCAATTATTTAGTGAGAATGACATTTCCAAGTGTTAGAAAATATTGCTAATTGCTACAATTGCACAAATGGTTGCATTTGTAATCTTGAAAATATAAAATGTTTAGAAATCACTTAGTAATGTTCAGAACCTTGTTATAAAAATTTGTACAATAAAAATTGCCATCTTGCATGTTTGCATACTTTGCATGATTTTTGTGTTGCCATTAGTGTTGATCTTGTGTATGTTTTGTCTTGGTTGTTTTGCTTGATAGATTGTGTTGATTGTCAAGTGTGTTATTGCGAAGAGTGTACCAACACCACCAACTACTAAGGCAAGTGACACTATCATCCATGTCCTACTATTTTCATTACACTTAGTGGATTTTTGTAACATGCATGAAAAGGATTACTATATTTTATGCTATGCTAAACCTAATAGGATACCCTACATATCCCTTAGTGGAAACAATGTAGTTATAGTATGCTTAGCCCAGCTATATATTTGGGATGGGATACATGATATGATTATATGAAGAGTTGAAAAGACATATGTTTTATATAATAAAACAAGTACTCAATGAACCACCTGGGTGGACAAGGATACTCAAGCTTGGACAAGGTGGCAACAAAAGGAACCATGTTTATATGGCTATCTCTTTTTGTATGTGCACTAGAAGAAAACCACCCAGGGACTTAGAGATTGAACATGTTTCTCAAATGGTGGCTTCCGTGCAGCCCACATGCTAAATGGGCTCGCTTAGTCAACTACATAGTGGAAGTCCCATGCATTGGCATCTTCAGGTTAACTAGATTTGTGTAAGGGAGTAACCCTACATTTGTGCACAGTAGACAAGCTAGCATTTTGTATTGGGAGGACTCCTATGGAAAGACTTTGTCACATTCTCGATCTGCCTGTACTCCATTTTGGTGAGTACTTACCCAGCGGCCACTGGTGGCGTCAAGACGAGATTGTGTCATGTGGGTAAAGTGTACAACTTCTGCAGAAGATAATAAAATCTAAGTACTTAGCCGTGTCCCCGGTTATGGACAATACTGAGCAACTAAGGCCTGAAGCTATGGAAGATCTCGACACTCTAATTTCTAAAAGAAAACTTTTAAAAACTTGAGGCACTTGGGGTTACCAAGGAGCTCAAGAGATTTTGACAAAACTTGATGCACTTGGGGTTACCAAGGTGCTCAAGAGATTTTGACAAGGACTTGAACACTTGAGTTTTTACCAAGGAGTTCAAGAGATTTTTGAAAAGGAGATTTGACAAAGGACCAAAACCATTTTGAAAAGATAGGATAAATTTTGCTTTATGCAAATGAGCCTAAAACTCTACTTAGCCAAATATGCATGTAATGTTAGGATCCACTTATATTATACTTAGTAGTGAAACTTGCCAATACAATTCAAATGTATTGACCCTTGTGGCTGTAACTTGTAATGTTGCAGGTTTGATTATTTTAGTGAAGATTGTTTGATTAGGATTACAAAGTCTACAACCAACATCTGCCTGTGGCACTTTGAAGATGAAGGACCCCATGACTATAGTTATTCATTGCAATGTAATGTAATAGCCAAATAAGCTATGTATGATGTAATAAAATTATGTTATTCCTGGTTATAAAGTTATATTATGACCTTTGTTTCTTGATATTACATCTTAACTGTGGATGCTAGCTATTGATCCGAGGACTAGCATTGTAAACACAGGGGACACCACCTTATTAAAGGTTGGGACCTCTACAGATGGTATCGAGCATTGTGTTGCTGTAGGATTTGTAAACCTAGGATTGGACAAAACCCTTAGAAAAATAGGAGTTGTACTTGTTCAAAAACTTATTTACAAAACACTTGTAAACTCTTTCCTCAACCATTTTGGTTTCAACTCTACCTCTCTTCTTCTTCAACTTGATGGAACAACCTACCCCATGGCCAAAGACTACACCATGTGCAAAGGACTTCTTCAACATTTTCAAATCTAATGACTTCAACTTCTTCAACTCTAATGACTTCAACATCTTCAGCATATTCACCAAGGACTTCCAACTTGGATATCACTAAGGACTACTAGTGAAAACCAAGTGACATTAGATTGCCTACCAAAGACATTGATATCAAGTTAGAGTATGGATCATATTGTCCTATGAGGTATGATTATACTAAGTAGTTATTTTCAAGAAAACTTGATGTTTCCTTCAACTCATGAGTTAAGCTCATAAGTTGTTAAGTGATTGGTTGCTTGTTGAATGTTTGATGGTTTGATTGTTGGATTGAACTTGATTGTTTTGAGTTGTGTGTTAGGACTTCTTAAAAACCTATCCACCAATACTTATCCCTATCAAACCAACAGATGCCTCCCCGTCGTGCCAACCCCAACCAAAACAACAACATCACCCCTGAGATGCAGCAGATGATGGCAGCTCGCAGCGATTGATGCAACAGATGACCACATATACAGAATCGAACAAAAACAACAACAACAACAACAACAATAACAATAACAATCAGAATAATCCTCCAGCACTTGACATGCTCACCAAGTTTCTGAAACTTAGGCCTGCAAGATTCTCTGGAACAACTGATCCAATGGAAGCTGATGATTGGTTACGTTCAGTGAACAAAGACCTAGTGACTGTTGGTTGCACTGATGAAGAAAAAGTAAGGTTTGCAGCATTTCTGCTTGAAGGACCAGCAGCAACATGGTGGGACAACTTTCAAATCACCACTCCCCTTGAAGATGTGACTTGGGCTATTTTTGAAGATGGATTCAGAACCACTCACATCTCACCTGGAGTAATGTACTTGAAGAAAAAGGAGTTTCACAATCTGAAACAACGACACCTCAGTGTGGCTGAGTATATTGAAGAATTCAACAATCTGGCACGCTATGCACCGGATGAAGTTGATACAGATGCTAAGAGAAAGGATAAATTTCTTGAAGGACTTAATGATGAGTTGAACCTGCAGCTAGCTGTTGCCTATGTCCCAACATATCAATCACTCTGTGACAAAGCCACAATATTGGAAAACAAGATGAATCAAGTTGAGAACAGAAAGAGGAAACATAAACTCAAGAACTATTCATGATCATCAAAGAAGAAGCATTCATACAGAAAGAGCAATGAAGATTCTGAACCACATCAGTATCACCAGAACAACAATGAAAGTGAGAATAATGGAAATGATACTGACAATGGAGATGACCTTGGTCAGAACCAACATGACACATACAGGAAAAAGGACATTAGCCAGTTGCAATGCTATAATTGTAAGGAACTTGGACACTATGCATCAGACTGTCCAGAGAAGAAAAAGAAAAAGGATGCCAGAAGAGCCAATGGAAATGACTCCAATGTGACCCAAAAAGGACATGTGAACCACATTGACCTGAATGGAAACTTTGAAGAGATAGAAGAAGTGGATGTCAGGATTTATAAAACTCAGAAGAGTCAAATAAGGATTCCTTGTCTGATTATTGAGTTGAACTTTTAGCCAAGAGAGCTATCAATGTAACCCTATGAGACTTTATTTTTAAGGGTGGTAGTACCCTAGTTGCCTTGAAGCCAACTTGTAACCTTTAGCCTTCCCAAATCTCGGGACGAGATTTCTTTTAAGGGTGGTAGCCTGTCACATCCCAAAATTTTCCAAATTTTGAAATGTGAAAAATAAACAAACAAAAGAAATAAATGTTGAAATTTAGGGTGAGAAGAAACTTTTTGCTTCTAAATGGAAACATCAAAACCCTACTTAGACAAAATTTGAATGAAAGAGCAACAAATAAATATTCAAAATATCAAATACATTCTTACTTAGAATGTATCTTGAATTTAAGGCACTTGGAAAAGTTGAACCAAAACCCTAAAACCCTAATAAAAGAAATCATCTCCAAGATCCCAAAGACTATGGCTTTGCCCCATATAAAAATTTAGCAACATCATTCCTAAATAGTCAATAATGGTAAACAACAATATTACAAAATCATGGGAATTTTATGGGCTTAAGTACCATATTCAAATTTTATTAAATAATGCCAATGTGCCACACTCAAATTTTAAATGAATAATAAGTCATAAAAATATTTGAAATTCTCAAATTGGACTAAATAACCAACTCATATTTTATATAAAACCTTCTGAAAAGTTTTGGAGGGGATTTGAATCAAATTGAAGTTGAATCATTGGATTTGAATAAAAACAGAAAATGAAAAAAACAGGAATAAGAAGAAAAAATCCTACAAGCTAAACCAACCTAGCCTTGCCCGAGCAACCCATCAACGATCATCCTATATCCATTATGTAGTGAGCCTGAATATCGGGACGAGATTCTATTAAGAAGGGTAGATTTGTCACAGAGCAATTTTGGGAGTTTTCAAAAACTTTTATCTAATAACGAGAACTAGAAAATTAAATTTAAATAATTAAAGCTTAACTATAATTTACATGTAGAATGGTTTAACATGAATTAAAATGAGCGTGTTTATAAATTTCATTTTTATTTGTCCCCTAAAATGGATTTTACTTTTATTTGTTTTAGCATATTAAAATATGCCATTTGAATTTATTTTATTTGCTGGTTTCTCTCTATTTTTTTCTCCAAAATCATTTTGGCTAATCACGTGCGTATACGTGCGTGTGCATGCACGTTATGCTGGTGTTGCACCCGTAACCATCCATCTCTTTGTTTGTTTTTTAATTTCTTCTTCACTAAGATGCATCGA
The DNA here is from genome assembly GCA_030063025.1 of Avena longiglumis. Taxonomy (NCBI): domain Eukaryota; kingdom Viridiplantae; phylum Streptophyta; class Magnoliopsida; order Poales; family Poaceae; genus Avena; species Avena longiglumis. The sequence goes on from CP125973.1 coordinate 45,808,130, forward strand.
ATCGCACACGTAGCCTCTTATTCTTTTCTTTTTGGCAACCAACGAATCAATCAGTTTTAGACCCATTCTCATGTCATCAAGGCCTGCAGGTTGCACGTCTCAGCCGAACAAGGCCTCTTCTTCCAGCAAAGCTAAGTTGCCCAAGCGTAGCACAGTTAACTAAAACGCATGAACTCATAAACTTCTGCCGTTACATTTTAATTATTCTCTTTACTCAGACATTGATTATCCATTTTAGTCACGACATCTAAAGCGCAGGACGTTCTATACAAATACATCAGTTATTCCATCGTCTAGCAATGCACACACCTCCAATTTTCACCCGCCCAGTTGGCCAAGCAAATTCTGCCAAGCCGCTGCTCCCGTTCCATCGATTTCAACCACGAGAGGCCAAGCTTCTGCACCACCAGCAGCACAAGGGCACGGAGGGCTGACTCGTGTACTAAAAGGACGAGACGCGGATCGCCGTAGACGCACTTCGCCTACGTTTATCTCAGTTCATCATCTTCGTCCGACGATCGTGTCGTACTCGGTGAGCTTTGGCACAAATCCTTTTAACCACAACCTATCCGCACCTATGCCTATGTCCTAGACATGATTTCTAGCTATAGATTTTAGATGACCGTGGTGCCGATGAACCGAATCTAATGGCATAGGCATATTAGACCACCATGAACACGCCTTATGATCTTGAGCCCAACACGAAAAACCATCCAAAGAGCACTAGAAATCCAGAACTGGCGTTAGTTTCGATACGAAATTATTTTGATACACATATATGTATTCAACTGATCAGGAACAGGTTATTACGTTTCCTGTAGCGGCATATGTATTTCTATTTTCGGATTTTTTTAGACATAAGAACACACAAACTTGCAAAAATCATATCTTTAGTTCTGTATATCCAAATTTAGCAAATAATATGCCTATGGATTCATAAAGCAGGTAGAACACAGTGGAGCCATAATTCGGTATTTTGAGTCTTTTGATATCACGTTTTATACAGAACCATTTGTGGAGTATTTTGAGTATAAAAATTGTTGTGTGAATTATTTTTAGGTGAATCCTTTTGCAAATGGTTGTAATTTGAACCCTCTGTACAGTAAGACCAAAATATAATTTTATTCTAGTATAAATAAGATCGTGGCAATTATTTAGTGAGAATGACATTTCCAAGTGTTAGAAAATATTGCTAATTGCTACAATTGCACAAATGGTTGCATTTGTAATCTTGAAAATATAAAATGTTTAGAAATCACTTAGTAATGTTCAGAACCTTGTTATAAAAATTTGTACAATAAAAATTGCCATCTTGCATGTTTGCATACTTTGCATGATTTTTGTGTTGCCATTAGTGTTGATCTTGTGTATGTTTTGTCTTGGTTGTTTTGCTTGATAGATTGTGTTGATTGTCAAGTGTGTTATTGCGAAGAGTGTACCAACACCACCAACTACTAAGGCAAGTGACACTATCATCCATGTCCTACTATTTTCATTACACTTAGTGGATTTTTGTAACATGCATGAAAAGGATTACTATATTTTATGCTATGCTAAACCTAATAGGATACCCTACATATCCCTTAGTGGAAACAATGTAGTTATAGTATGCTTAGCCCAGCTATATATTTGGGATGGGATACATGATATGATTATATGAAGAGTTGAAAAGACATATGTTTTATATAATAAAACAAGTACTCAATGAACCACCTGGGTGGACAAGGATACTCAAGCTTGGACAAGGTGGCAACAAAAGGAACCATGTTTATATGGCTATCTCTTTTTGTATGTGCACTAGAAGAAAACCACCCAGGGACTTAGAGATTGAACATGTTTCTCGTACAGTGGCTTCCGTGTACAGCCACATGCTAAATGGGCTCTGGCTTAGTCAACTACATAGTGGAAGTCCCATGCATTGGCATCTTCAGGTTAACTAGATTTGTGTAAGGGAGTAACCCTACATTTGTGCCTGGTAGACAAGCTAGCATTTTGTATTGGGAGGACTCCTATGGAAAGACTTTGTCACATTCTCGATCTGCCGGTACTCCATTTTGGTGAGTACTTACCCAGCGGCCACTGGTGGCGTCAAGACGAGATTGTGTCATGTGGGTAAAGTGTACAACTTCTGCAGAAGATAATAAAATCTAAGTACTTAGCCGTGTCCCCGGTTATGGACAATACTGAGCAACTAAGGCCTGAAGCTATGGAAGATCTCGACACTCTAATTTCTAAAAGAAAACTTTTAAAAACTTGAGGCACTTGGGGTTACCAAGGAGCTCAAGAGATTTTGACAAAACTTGATGCACTTGGGGTTACCAAGGTGCTCAAGAGATTTTGACAAGGACTTGAACACTTGAGTTTTTACCAAGGAGTTCAAGAGATTTTTGAAAAGGAGATTTGACAAAGGACCAAAACCATTTTGAAAAGATAGGATAAATTTTGCTTTATGCAAATGAGCCTAAAACTCTACTTAGCCAAATATGCATGTAATGTTAGGATCCACTTATATTATACTTAGTAGTGAAACTTGCCAATAAAATTCAAATGTATTGACCCTTGTGGCTGTAACTTGTAATGTTGCAGGTTTGATTATTTTAGTGAAGATTGTTTGATTAGGATTACAAAGTCTACAATCAACATCTGTGGCACTTTGAAGATGAAGGACCCCATGACTATAGTTATTCCGCTGCAATGTAATGTAATAGCCAAATAAGCTATGTATGATGTAATAAAATTATGTTATTCCTGGTTATAAAGTTATATTATGACCTTTGTTTCTTGATATTACATCTTAACTGTGGATGCTAGCTATTGATCCAGGGACTAGCATTGTAAACACAGGGGACACCACCTTATTAAAGGTTGGGACCTCTACAGATGGTATCAGAGCATTGTGTTGCCTGTAGGATTTGTAAACCTAGGATTGGACAAAAACCCTTAGAAAAATAGGAGTTGTACTTGTTCCAAAAACTTATTTACAAAAACACTTGTAAACTCTTTCCTCAACCATTTTGGTTTCAACTCTACCTCTCTTCTTCTTCAACTTGATGGAACAACCTACCCCATGGCCAAAGACTACACCATGTGCAAAGGACTTCTTCAACATTTTCAAATCTAATGACTTCAACTTCTTCAACTCTAATGACTTCAACATCTTGACATATTCACCAAGGACTTCCAACTTGGATATCACTAAGGACTACTAGTGAAAACCAAGTGACATTAGATTGCCTACCAAAGACATTGATATCAAGTTAGAGTATGGATCATATTGTCCTATGAGGTATGATTATACTAAGTAGTTATTTTCAAGAAAACTTGATGTTTCCTTCAACTCATGAGTTAAGCTCATAAGTTGTTAAGTGATTGGTTGCTTGTTGAATGTTTGATGGTTTGATTGTTGGATTGAACTTGATTGTTTTGAGTTGTGTGTTAGGACTTCTTAAAAACCTATCCACCAATACTTATCCCTATCAAACCAACAGATGCCTCCCCGTCGTGCCAACCCCAACCAAAACAACAACATCACCCCTGAGATGCAGCAGATGATGGCATCTCAGACGCAGTTGATGCAACAGATGACCACATATATACAGAATCAGAACAACAACAATAACAACAACAACAACAACAACAATAACAATAACAATCAGAATAATCCTCCAGCACTTGACATGCTCACCAAGTTTCTGAAACTTAGGCCTGCAAGATTCTCTGGAACAACTGATCCAATGGAAGCTGATGATTGGTTACGTTCAGTGAACAAAGACCTAGTGACTGTTGGTTGCACTGATGAAGAAAAAGTAAGGTTTGCAGCATTTCTGCTTGAAGGACCAGCAGCAACATGGTGGGACAACTTTCAAATCACCACTCCCCTTGAAGATGTGACTTGGGCTATTTTTGAAGATGGATTCAGAACCACTCACATCTCACCTGGAGTAATGTACTTGAAGAAAAAGGAGTTTCACAATCTGAAACAACGACACCTCAGTGTGGCTGAGTATATTGAAGAATTCAACAATCTGGCACGCTATGCACCGGATGAAGTTGATACAGATGCTAAGAGAAAGGATAAATTTCTTGAAGGACTTAATGATGAGTTGAACCTGCAGCTAGCTGTTGCCTATGTCCCAACATATCAATCACTCTGTGACAAAGCCACAATATTGGAAAACAAGATGAATCAAGTTGAGAACAGAAAGAGGAAACATAAACTCAAGAACTATTCATGATCATCAAAGAAGAAGCATTCATACAGAAAGAGCAATGAAGATTCTGAACCACATCAGTATCACCACAACAACAATGAAAGTGAGAATAATGGAAATGATACTGACAATGGAGATGACCTTGGTCAGAACCAACATGACACATACAGGAAAAAGGACATTAGCCAGTTGCAATGCTATAATTGTAAGGAACTTGGACACTATGCATCAGACTGTCCAGAGAAGAAAAAGAAAAAGGATGCCAGAAGAGCCAATGGAAATGACTCCAATGTGACCCAAAAAGGACATGTGAACCACATTGACCTGAATGGAAACTTTGAAGAGATAGAAGAAGTGGATGTCAGGATTTAGAAAACTCAGAAGAGTCAAATAAGGATTCCTTGTCTGATTATTGAGTTGAACTTTTAGCCAAGAGAGCTATCAATGTAACCCTATGAGACTTTATTTTTAAGGGTGGTAGTACCCTAGTTGCCTTGAAGCCAACTTGTAACCTTTAGCCTTCCCAAATCTCGGGACGAGATTTCTTTTAAGGTAACTGCTGTCACATCCCAAAATTTTCCAAATTTTGAAATGTGAAAAATAAACAAACAAAAGAAATAAATGTTGAAATTTAGGGTGAGAAGAAACTTTTGCTTCTAAATGGAAACATCAAAACCCTACTTAGACAAAATTTGAATGAAAGAGCAACAAATAAATATTCAAAATATCAAATACATTCTTACTTAGAATGTATCTTGAATTTAAGGCACTTGGAAAAGTTGAACCAAAACCCTAAAACCCTAATAAAAGAAATCATCTCCAAGATCCCAAAGACTATGTCTTTGCCCCATATAAAATTTAGCAACATCATTCCTAAATAGTCAATAATGGTAAACAACAATATTACAAAATCATGGGAATTTTATGGGCTTAAGTACCATATTCAAATTTTATTAAATAATGCCAATGTGCCACACTCAAATTTTAAATGAATAATAAGTCATAAAAATATTTGAAATTCTCAAATTGGACTAAATAACCAACTCATATTTTATATAAAACCTTCTGAAAAGTTTTGGAGGGGATTTGAATCAAATTGAAGTTGAATCATTGGATTTGAATAAAAACAGAAAATGAAAAAAACAGGAATAAGAAGAAAAAATCCTACAAGCTAAACCAACCTAGCCTTGCCCGAGCAACCCATCAACGATCATCCTATATCCATTATGTAGTGAGCCTGAATATCGGGACGAGATTCTATTAAGAAGGGTAGATTTGTCACAGAGCAATTTTTGGGAGTTTTCAAAAACTTTTATCTAATAACGAGAACTAGAAAATTAAATTTAAATAATTAAAGCTTAACTATAATTTACATGTAGAATGGTTTAACATGAATTAAAATGAGCGTGTTTATAAATTTCATTTTTATTTGTCCCCTAAAATGGATTTTACTTTTATTTGTTTTAGCATATTAAAATATGCCATTTCGAATTTATTTTATTTGCTGGTTTCTCTCTATTTTTTTTTCTCTCCAAAAATCATTTTGGCTAATCACGTGCGTATACGTGCGTGTGCATGCACGTTATGCTGGTGTTGCACCCGTAACCATCCATCTCTTTGTTTGTTTTTTAATTTCTTCTTCACTAAGATGCATCGAATCGCACACGTAGCCTCTTATTCTTTTCTTTTCTGGCAACCAACGAATCAATCAGTTTTAGACCCATTCTCATGTCATCAAGGCCTGCAGGTTGCACGTCTCAGCCGAACAAGGCCTCTTCTTCCAGCAAAGCTAAGTTGCCCAAGCGTAGCACAGTTAACTAAAACGCATGAACTCATAAACTTCTGCCGTTACATTTTAATTATTCTCTTTACTCAGACATTGATTATCCATTTTAGTCACGACATCTAAAGATCAGGACGTTCTATACAAATACATCAGTTATTCCATCGTCTAGCAATGCACACACCTCCAATTTTCACCCGCCCAGTTGGCCAAGCAAATTCTGCCAAGCCGCTGCTCCGTTCCATCGATTTCAACCACGAGGCCAAGCTTCTGCACCACCAGCAGCACAAGGGCACGGAGGGCTGACTCGTACTAAAAGGACGAGACGCGGATCGCCAGAGACGCTTCGCCCACGTTTATCTCAGTTCATCATCTTCGTCCGACGATCGTGTGCATTACTCGGTGAGCTTTGGCACAAATCCTTTTAACCACAACCTATCCGCACCTATGCCTATGTCCTAGACATGATTTCTAGCTATAGATTTTTAGATGACCGTGGTGCCGATGAACCGAATCTAATGGCATAGGCATATTAGACCACCATGAACACGCCTTATGATCTTGAGCCCAACACGAAAAACCATCCAAAGAGCACTAGAAATCCAGAACTGGCGTTAGTTTTGATACGAAATTATTTTGATACACATATATGTATTCAACTGATCAGGAACAGGTTATTACGTTTCCTGTAGCGGCATATGTATTTCTATTTTCGGATTTTTTTAGACATAAGAACACACAAACTTGCAAAAATCATATCTTTAGTTCTGTATATCCAAATTTAGCAAATAATATGCCTATGGATTCACAAAAACGAGTAGAACACAGTGGAGCCATAATTCGGTATTTTGAGTCTTTTGATATCACGTTTTATACAGAACCATTTGTGGAGTATTTTGAGTATAAAAATTGTTGTGTGAATTATTTTTAGGTGAATCCTTTTGCAAATGGTTGTAATTTGAACCCTCTGTACAGTAAGACCAAAATATAATTTTATTCTAGTATAAATAAGATCGTGGCAATTATTTAGTGAGAATGACATTTCCAAGTGTTAGAAAATATTGCTAATTGCTACAATTGCACAAATGGTTGCATTTGTAATCTTGAAAATATAAAATGTTTAGAAATCACTTAGTAATGTTCAGAACCTTGTTATAAAAATTTGTACAATAAAAATTGCCATCTTGCATGTTTGCATACTTTGCATGATTTTTGTGTTGCCATTAGTGTTGATCTTGTGTATGTTTTGTCTTGGTTGTTTTGCTTGATAGATTGTGTTGATTGTCAAGTGTGTTATTGCGAAGAGTGTACCAACACCACCAACTACTAAGGCAAGTGACACTATCATCCATGTCCTACTATTTTCATTACACTTAGTGGATTTTTGTAACATGCATGAAAAGGATTACTATATTTTATGCTATGCTAAACCTAATAGGATACCCCTACATATCCCTTAGTGGAAACAATGTAGTTATAGTATGCTTAGCCCAGCTATATATTTGGGATGGGATACATGATATGATTATATGAAGAGTTGAAAAGACATATGTTTTATATAATAAAACAAGTACTCAATGAACCACCTGGGTGGACAAGGATACTCAAGCTTGGACAAGGTGGCAACAAAAGGAACCATGTTTATATGGCTATCTCTTTTTGTATGTGCACTAGAAGAAAACCACCCAGGGACTTAGAGATTGAACATGTTTCTCGTACAGTGGCTTCCGTGTACAGCCACATGCTAAATGGGCTCTGGCTTAGTCAACTACATAGTGGAAGTCCCATGCATTGGCATCTTCAGGTTAACTAGATTTGTGTAAGGGAGTAACCCTACATTTGTGCACAGTAGACAAGCTAGCATTTTGTATTGGGAGGACTCCTATGGAAAGACTTTGTCACATTCTCGATCTGCCGTACTCCATTTTGGTGAGTACTTACCCAGCCACCTTGGTGGCGTCAAGACGAGATTGTGTCATGTGGGTAAAGTGTACAACTTCTGCAGAAGATAATAAAATCTAAGTACTTAGCCGTGTCCCGGTTATGGACAATCTTGAGCAACTAAGGCCTGAAGCTATGGAAGATCTCGACACTCTAATTTCTAAAAGAAAACTTTTAAAACTTGATGCACTTGGGGTTACCAAGGAGCTCAAGAGATTTTGACAAAACTTGATGCACTTGGGGTTACCAAGGTGCTCAAGAGATTTTGACAAGGACTTGAACACTTGAGTTTTTACCAAGGAGTTCAAGAGATTTTGAAAAGGAGATTTGACAAAGGACCAAAACCATTTTGAAAAGATAGGATAAATTTTGCTTTATGCAAATGAGCCTAAAACTCTACTTAGCCAAATATGCATGTAATGTTAGGATCCACTTATATTATACTTAGTAGTGAAACTTGCCAATACAATTCAAATGTATTGACCCTTGTGGCTGTAACTTGTAATGTTGCGGTTTGATTATTTTAGTGAAGATTGTTTGATTAGGATTACAAAGTCTACAACCAACATCTGCCTGTGGCACTTTGAAGATGAAGGACCCCATGACTATAGTTATTCATGCAATGTAATGTAATAGCCAAATAAGCTATGTATGATGTAATAAAATTATGTTATTCCTGGTTATAAAGTTATATTATGACCTTTGTTTCTTGATATTACATCTTAACTGTGGATGCTAGCTATTGATCCAGGGACTAGCATTGTAAACACAGGACACCACCTTATTAAAGGTTGGGACCTCTACAGATGGTATCGAGCATTGTGTTGCTGTAGGATTTGTAAACCTAGGATTGGACAAAACCCTTAGAAAATAGGAGTTGTACTTGTTCCAAAACTTATTTACAAAAACACTTGTAAACTCTTTCCTCAACCATTTTGGTTTCAACTCTACCTCTCTTCTTCTTCAACTTGATGGAACAACCTACCCCATGGCCAAAGACTACACCATGTGCAAAGGACTTCTTCAACATTTTCAAATCTAATGACTTCAACTTCTTCAACTCTAATGACTTCAACATCTTCAAAGATATTCACCAAGGACTTCCAACTTGGATATCACTAAGGACTACTAGTGAAAACCAAGTGACATTAGATTGCCTACCAAAGACATTGATATCAAGTTAGAGTATGGATCATATTGTCATATGAGGTATGATTATACTAAGTAGTTATTTTCAAGAAAACTTGATGTTTCCTTCAACTCATGAGTTAAGCTCATAAGTTGTTAAGTGATTGGTTGCTTGTTGAATGTTTGATGGTTTGATTGTTGGATTGAACTTGATTGTTTTGAGTTGTGTGTTAGGACTTCTTAAAAACCTATCCACCAATACTTATCCCTATCAAACCAACAGATGCCTCCCCGTCGTGCCAACCCCAACCAAAACAACAACATCACCCCTGAGATGCAGCAGATGATGGCAGCTCAGACGCAGTTGATGCAACAGATGACCACATATATACAGAATCAGAACAACAACAATAACAACAACAACAACAACAATAACAATAACAATCAGAATAATCCTCCAGCACTTGACATGCTCACCAAGTTTCTGAAACTTAGGCCTGCAAGATTCTCTGGAACAACTGATCCAATGGAAGCTGATGATTGGTTACGTTCAGTGAACAAAGACCTAGTGACTGTTGGTTGCACTGATGAAGAAAAAGTAAGGTTTGCAGCATTTCTGCTTGAAGGACCAGCAGCAACATGGTGGGACAACTTTCAAATCACCACTCCCCTTGAAGATGTGACTTGGGCTATTTTTGAAGATGGATTCAGAACCACTCACATCTCACCTGGAGTAATGTACTTGAAGAAAAAGGAGTTTCACAATCTGAAACAACGACACCTCAGTGTGGCTGAGTATATTGAAGAATTCAACAATCTGGCACGCTATGCACCGGATGAAGTTGATACAGATGCTAAGAGAAAGGATAAATTTCTTGAAGGACTTAATGATGAGTTGAACCTGCAGCTAGCTGTTGCCTATGTCCCAACTTATCAATCACTCTGTGACAAAGCCACAATATTGGAAAACAAGATGAATCAAGTTGAGAACAGAAAGAGGAAACATAAACTCAAGAACTATTCAGGATCATCAAAGAAGAAGCATTCATACAGAAGAGCAATGAAGATTCTGAACCACATCAGTATCACCAGAACAACAATGAAAGTGAGAATAATGGAAATGATACTGACAATGGAGATGACCTTGGTCAGAACCAACATGACACATACAGGAAAAAGGACATTAGCCAGTTGCAATGCTATAATTGTAAGGAACTTGGACACTATGCATCAGACTGTCCAGAGAAGAAAAAGAAAAAGGATGCCAGAAGAGCCAATGGAAATGACTCCAATGTGACCCAAAAAGGACATGTGAACCACATTGACCTGAATGGAAACTTTGAAGAGATAGAAGAAGTGGATGTCAGGATTTATAAAACTCAGAAGAGTCAAATAAGGATTCCTTGTCTGATTATTGAGTTGAACTTTTAGCCAAGAGAGCTATCAATGTAACCCTATGAGACTTTATTTTTAAGGGTGGTAGTACCCTAGTTGCCTTGAAGCCAACTTGTAACCTTTAGCCTTCCCAAATCTCGGGACGAGATTTCTTTTAAGGGTGGTAGCCTGTCACATCCCAAAATTTTCCAAATTTTGAAATGTGAAAAATAAACAAACAAAAGAAATAAATGTTGAAATTTAGGGTGAGAAGAAACTTTTTGCTTCTAAATGGAAACATCAAAACCCTACTTAGACAAAATTTGAATGAAAGAGCAACAAATAAATATTCAAAATATCAAATACATTCTTACTTAGAATGTATCTTGAATTTAAGGCACTTGGAAAAGTTGAACCAAAACCCTAAAACCCTAATAAAAGAAATCATCTCCAAGATCCCAAAGACTATGGCTTTGCCCCATATAAAAATTTAGCAACATCATTCCTAAATAGTCAATAATGGTAAACAACAATATTACAAAATCATGGGAATTTTATGGGCTTAAGTACCATATTCAAATTTTATTAAATAATGCCAATGTGCCACACTCAAATTTTAAATGAATAATAAGTCATAAAAATATTTGAAATTCTCAAATTGGACTAAATAACCAACTCATATTTTATATAAAACCTTCTGAAAAGTTTTGGAGGGGATTTGAATCAAATTGAAGTTGAATCATTGGATTTGAATAAAACAGAAAATGAAAAAACAGGAATAAGAAGAAAAATCCTACAAGCTAAACCAACCTAGCCTTGCCCGAGCAACCCATCAACGATCATCCTATATCCATTATGTAGTGAGCCTGAATATCGGGACGAGATTCTATTAAGAAGGGTAGATTTGTCACAGAGCAATTTTTGGGAGTTTTCAAAAACTTTTATCTAATAACGAGAACTAGAAAATTAAATTTAAATAATTAAAGCTTAACTATAATTTACATGTAGAATGGTTTAACATGAATTAAAATGAGCGTGTTTATAAATTTCATTTTTATTTGTCCCTAAAATGGATTTTACTTTTATTTGTTTTAGCATATTAAAATATGCCATTTCGAATTTATTTTATTTGCTGGTTTCTCTCTATTTTTTTTTCTCTCCAAAAATCATTTTGGCTAATCACGTGCGTATACGTGCGTGTGCATGCACGTTATGCTGGTGTTGCACCCGTAACCATCCATCTCTTTGTTTGTTTTTTAATTTCTTCTTCACTAAGATGCATCGAATCGCACACGTAGCCTCTTATTCTTTTCTTTTTTGGCAACCAACGAATCAATCAGTTTTAGACCCATTCTCATGTCATCAAGGCCTGCAGGTTGCACGTCTCAGCCGAACAAGGCCTCTTCTTCCAGCAAAGCTAAGTTGCCCAAGCGTAGCACAGTTAACTAAAACGCATGAACTCATAAACTTCTGCCGTTACATTTTAATTATTCTCTTTACTCAGACATTGATTATCCATTTTAGTCACGACATCTAAAGCGCAGGACGTTCTATACAAATACATCAGTTATTCCCTCGTCTAGCAATGCACACACTCCAATTTTCACCCGCCCAGTTGGCCAAGCAAATTCTGCCAAGCCGCTGCTCCCGTTCCATCGATTTCAACCACGAGAGGCCAAGCTTCTGCACCACCAGCAGCACAAGGGCCCGGAGGGCTCACTCGTGTACCCAAAGGACGAGACGGATCGCCAGAGACGACGCGCCTACGTTTATCTCAGTTCATCATCTTCGTCCGACGATCGTGTCGTACTCGGTGAGCTTTGGCACAAATCCTTTTAACCACAACCTATCCGCACCTATGCCTATGTCCTAGACATGATTTCTAGCTATAGATTTTTAGATGACCGTGGTGCCGATGAACCGAATCTAATGGCATAGGCATATTAGACCACCATGAACACGCCTTATGATCTTGAGCCCAACACGAAAAACCATCCAAAGAGCACTAGAAATCCAGAACTGGCGTTAGTTTCGATACGAAATTATTTTGATACACATATATGTATTCAACTGATCAGGAACAGGTTATTACGTTTCCTGTAGCGGCATATGTATTTCTATTTTCGGATTTTTTTAGACATAAGAACACACAAACTTGCAAAAATCATATCTTTAGTTCTGTATATCCAAATTTAGCAAATAATATGCCTATGGATTCACAAAAACGAGTAGAACACAGTGGAGCCATAATTCGGTATTTTGAGTCTTTTGATATCACGTTTTATACAGAACCATTTGTGGAGTATTTTGAGTATAAAAATTGTTGTGTGAATTATTTTTAGGTGAATCCTTTTGCAAATGGTTGTAATTTGAACCCTCTGTACAGTAAGACCAAAATATAATTTTATTCTAGTATAAATAAGATCGTGGCAATTATTTAGTGAGAATGACATTTCCAAGTGTTAGAAAATATTGCTAATTTCTACAATTGCACAAATGGTTGCATTTGTAATCTTGAAAATATAAAATGTTTAGAAATCACTTAGTAATGTTCAGAACCTTGTTATAAAAATTTGTACAATAAAAATTGCCATCTTGCATGTTTGCATACTTTGCATGATTTTTGTGTTGCCATTAGTGTTGATCTTGTGTATGTTTTGTCTTGGTTGTTTTGCTTGATAGATTGTGTTGATTGTCAAGTGTGTTATTGCGAAGAGTGTACCAACACCACCAACTACTAAGGCAAGTGACACTATCATCCATGTCCTACTATTTTCATTACAAATAGTGGATTTTGTAACATGCATGAAAAGGATTACTATATTTTATGCTATGCTAAACCTAATAGGATACCCCTACATATCCCTTAGTGGAAACAATGTAGTTATAGTATGCTTAGCCCAGCTATATATTTGGGATGGGATACATGATATGATTATATGAAGAGTTGAAAAGACATATGTTTTATATAATAAAACAAGTACTCAATGCACCACCTGGTGGACAAGGATACTCAAGCTTGGACAAGGTGGCAACAAAAGGAACCATGTTTATATGGCTATCTCTTTTGTATGTGCACTAGAAGAAAACCACCCAGGGACTTAGAGATTGAACATGTTTCTCGACGTGGCTTCCGTGTACAGCCACATGCTAAATGGGCTCTGGCTTAGTCAACTACATAGTGGAAGTCCCATGCATTGGCATCTTCAGTTAACTAGATTTGTGTAAGGGAGTAACCCTACATTTGTGCACAGTAGACAAGCTAGCATTTTGTATTGGGAGGACTCCTATAGAAAGACTTTGTCACATTCTCGATCTGCCGGTACTCCATTTTGGTGAGTACTTACCCAGCGGCCACTGGTGGCGTCAAGACGAGATTGTGTCATGTGGGTAAAGTGTACAACTTCTGCAGAAGATAATAAAATCTAAGTACTTAGCCGTGTCCCCGGTTATGGACAATACTGAGCAACTAAGGCCTGAAGCTATGGAAGATCTCGACACTCTAATTTCTAAAAGAAAACTTTTAAAAACTTGAGGCACTTGGGGTTACCAAGGAGCTCAAGAGATTTTGACAAAACTTGATGCACTTGGGGTTACCAAGGTGCTCAAGAGATTTTGACAAGGACTTGAACACTTGAGTTTTACCAAGGAGTTCAAGAGATTTTTGAAAAGGAGATTTGACAAAGGACCAAAACCATTTTGAAAAGATAGGATAAATTTTGCTTTATGCAAATGAGCCTAAAACTCTACTTAGCCAAATATGCATGTAATGTTAGGATCCACTTATATTATACTTAGTAGTGAAACTTGCCAATACAATTCAAATGTATTGACCCTTGTGGCTGTAACTTGTAATGTTGCAGGTTTGATTATTTTAGTGAAGATTGTTTGATTAGGATTACAAAGTCTACAACCAACATCTGCCTGTGGCACTTTGAAGATGAAGGACCCCATGACTATAGTTATTCCGCTGCAATGTAATGTAATAGCCAAATAAGCTATGTATGATGTAATAAAATTATGTTATTCCTGGTTATAAAGTTATATTATGACCTTTGTTTCTTGATATTACATCTTAACTGTGGATGCTAGCTATTGATCCAGGGACTAGCATTGTAAACACAGGGGACACCACCTTATTAAAGGTTGGGACCTCTACACTTTTGGGTGCAGCTATCTTCGTTTGTCCAGAGAATGATTTTAGTGTGTAGGGATTGTTGATACGTGTGCCTAACTCTCCCGACGGATCAGGGCCAGTTAACTGTCTTAGGACAAAACAACACGATCTTCTTCAGATTCGAGTCCCTCGACTCGAAGCCGGAACATATGCTGACGTAATTCGACTCAGGCCGTTGAGGACTTACACGAGTGGAATTCCAGTGATTTTTAAATGATGTACCCAAAACGTCCGTCGGGATTTTCATCGTGCCTGCTGGCACGGATTTTTACTAGCAGAGCGCAGTCGTGTGCGTTGCCAGGCCATCAGATGGTATTTGTAGGTCTTATCTTTGCGTCGCAGACTCATCATCCGAATGTTTATCACCGCGAAGGTGTTTCGGGTAGCCAAAGAGGATGTTAGTCATTTAGCGTTAACTGGGGCAGAGTTGCCGAAAAAGTTTTTGCATACTGATCCGCAGGATCGCAGTTGAAAATTCATAGGTGCTCGACGTAGGACTCGAAGAATAGTTTTTTCGGGTGCTCCTGATAGGAGTAGCCCCCGAGTAGTTACTCGAATCGTAGATTAGAGTTAGTACTTTAGCTGTGTAGCCGAAGATTTGTATGTGCGCGACCAGCGCTCCAGTTTGGAGTAGCTCTCGAGTGTCTGGCGGAGTCGTAGACTCGGGCAGAGACTCGAGTCTTGTATCGTGCAGTTGTAGTAGAAAATGTCATGGGTGTACCGCTGACCCAGAAGTACATCGAGTGCGCGACCAGCGCTCCTGATAGGAGTAGCCCCCGAGTGTCTAATCGAGTCGCAGACTCGAGTGGAGACTCATGCGAGGAGAAACCACTAACTCGGAAGTGCATCGAGTCAGCATCTCTCGCATAAGGAGCCAGGAGTTGACGTAGAGGAGTCGCGCAGCGTTTAGCTGGAAGGACTCGACGTTCCGAATGAAGTCGACGTCGTTTCTTCTGTTGGGTGCGCGACCAGCGTCGCATTGTGTAGCATCAAACTTTGCAACTATCCAAGGAGGGATTCAACTCGGGTCTTGAGTTTATGGCGTAGCCAGTTGTTTCGTCGACTCCTGCTGGAGGATCCGATTGAATAGCTTGGCGCAGTCGACGTCCTTTTAAGATGCAGAAAACATAAAGAATTGTGAAGTACTTATATCTTGTAAAGAATATTTGCCTTTCGGCTTGTATAGTAAGATTCTGGTGCCGATCGAGTCGACACTATTGCACTGTATGGTAGGCCTTTTCGTTAGCCTGATTATCCTTAGTCTCAGTACCTTGCCGAGTCACTCGTAGTTCAAGGATTCGATGATCAAGCAGAATCAGCTACTCAGGCTGTCGCGTTCGAGGTGCTCGAGTGCGTGGAGCCAATGGCACATTAGGTTACTGGAAGAGGGCGTAGCCCCCGAGTGTTTCAAGTGCAAGTTAAAAAAGAATAAGCTCTAAGTAGAGGAAAACTTAGCTTTGTTGGTTGTCATGGCGAAGTTGACGCGGTAGCGGGTCACGTGGCGGACATAGTCGACGCGGCGGACCACGGTCATAGCAGTGATGGCTTCCTGGGGTTGGCGGCAGCGAGTTCCACATCCGAAGATCATCGCAATCGATGAACGCACCGGGTGGCCGCATCCGAAGGATGTATCACGAGACCACAACCGAAAGCGGCATCGGGTTGCTGGATTCGAAGGCCGTGGATGGTCGTCGAAGTGGAGGGAGCCCCCGAGCCGCCAAGACGTTGGAGCTGAAGACCACAGCGGGTCAAAGGACCCGAACGAGCCAATACGACCGCAGTCGAAGACCGCAGCGGGTCGCCGATGGCAAAGATTCGGCGGGTTGCGCGACGAAGGCGTCGCAGCCCCCGAGCGTGGAGCTGATGCAATTGGACGTAGTCACCACAACAGCGGGTCGCCATATTTTTGTTCAAAGGGAGCCAGCGCGGCGGCGAGTGGCGCGGATCAGAAGTGCTCGGACTTCAGGTCGGCTTGCGGCAAATGGAAACGACAAATTGACCGTTCACCCAAACATTGATGTATAATTTGTAGATCCGATTCATGCGCGTGTTGTATCTTTTCCATGATCATAGCTTTCTTGACCCAGCGCAAACTAGGCCTCCCTCAGAACTTATTGAGCAACGACAAGTTTAGAAGCCTTGGATTTTTCTGGCCTTGAAGTCGCACGCATATCTTGTCCGATCGGTGATGTGACTTGGTTGTTCCAGGCTTTTTCGAGATGCTGATCCGATGCATGTATGTTGTACTGTTGTACGTATGTCCATAGCTATTTTGATTAGAATAAACATGACGGCATCGGTCTCTATGAAGGCACACGTTCGATTTGGAATCGAAGTCAGCTGCACTGTGCGGCCTTGATCCAGTTGAGTTTACGTGGCCACTGATACACACGAGCCGGACCTTGTATGTTTCCGGCCAGTCGACGGTTGCAAATCATTGAACCAAACCGAATCATAGAGCATGGTCGCTTGACTCCAGATTGATTTTTTTACATCGAGTCTCCACAGATCGTGTTGGCAAGGATACGACCGGCTGCCGTATGGATGTTGATGTAGAATTTCAACGCGTCGACGTGATCTGATCTGATTGATGTTGATGATGAGGGAACCGAATCAGATCTAGCCTCTCGTAGCTGACGAATCGTAGATTGCTGGCGATGAAACCGTCACGACCACACAATCAGCGTCCCCAGTTCTCACAGACGACGCCAATTGACGAGGTTTAATCTCGTTAATGCCCATTGTTATGAGCTTGGGTTTTGGAGAAGATGGGGATGCTGGAGATCGCGGAACGGTTAGCAAACAAGCAACACGGAGACACGAGGTTTACCCAGGTTCAGGCCCCCGGAGGGAAAACCCTACTCCTGCTTGTCTTCTCTTGATTACGGCGGAACCGAAAGTTACAGGGATGCGCAGATACAATCTGGCGTGGAGGTGTGTATGCGGTGGTATGAAGTGCGGATCTGTATATCTGTCTATTGTGTACGTAGCGTGCCCTCCTCGTTGGACCCTCCTAGCCTTTATATATGGGGAGGCTAGGTCTCAGGTACCGATACGATTTGGTTACAAGTTGTATTCAAACTCTAGTCTCGAGCTTTCTTTGTCTTGTGCGCTTGGGAGTCTGTGTCCATATGGACTTCATACCAGTCGAACCGTCATAGGCGTCATGGACCCTGGCAGGTCGTCGAGCGGGCCTTCCGTCGGGCTGGACCAGGTATGCTAAAGTCGTGTACCCGTAGGGTATAACCATGTCACTCCGGCAGACAGATTTCTGCCGGGGGCATTCCTTCCCGGAGAGGGGAGACTGTCGCCATCAACACCATCATCAAGCTAGGCTTCATCGGGATCAGCATCATCATCATCCACACCATCATCTCCACCAGCACCATCATCACCACTCCGTCCCGCTGTAACAATTGTGTTGGATATTGCTTAGTTCATTAGGGAAAACTTTCTTGGTGTTAATTACTATTGTAGTTGACGCTTGTGAGTGGAACCATTGGATTATTGTTTATGTTCAGATTGTTATCCATTACCATATCATCTTTGATTTTAATCCATATGATGTCTTGTGAGTAGTTCGTTGTGTTCTTGAGGACATGGGAGAAGTCATGTTGTTAGTAGTGAATCTGTGATGAGTTATTATTCAATGGTTTAGTATTTAAGTTGTGGTGCTATTCTTCTAGTGGTGTCATGTGAACGTCGACTACATGGCACTTCACCATTTATGGGCATAGGGGGATGCATTGTGTATTTGGCTACTAATTGTGGGGTTTCCGGAGTGACAGAAATCTGAACCCCCGTTAGGACACCTTTGCACAAGGGAGTGTAGGATCTCAGAGTTTAAGGCTGTGGTTAGATTTATATCTTAATTACTTTCCTGTAGTTATGGATGTTTGCAGAGGGTTTAATCACAAGTATGTATTAGTCCTATGAAGGACGGTACGTTAGCACAGGTTCACCCACACAACACTTACAAACACCAAAGAAGAGTATTCAGCTATTTGCAGCGAAAGCACTTGATAGAACTCCCATGTGTCCTCAAGAACGTTTAGTCCTTATAAATATTTCCACCGGCTTGTCCTTTGCTAAGAAAGGATTGGGCCACTTGGTCCGTTTGTTCGTTACTTCTGTTACTTGCTCTTTGTTCTGTTGCCTTATCAGAAAACCACTAAAAACCCATTTGCTAAGTATTCACAGGAATTTCCTGGCACCGTTGCCGGGGACTGAAGCGCTATTGAAGATTGAAACTAGTAAGGGAAACTTTTACTGTGAGTATTGCTTTTGTTACTGCTTGTTACTCTGTTTCCAATATGGATAACCCACTTGGTTTTCTGTTTGGGAAAACTACTACCACTTCTATGGTAGTAGACAAACCACCACCTGTTGAGATAGATCCTTTTAAGATACCCATGAGTATTGTCAATCGTTTCATGGATAACTATTATTTTGGGGATGGAACTATCCATCCTGGTGATCACTTGCTTTATATCCATGAATTATGCGGGTTGTTTAAGTGTGCAGGTATCACAACTGAACAGGTAAAGAAGAAGTTACTCTCCATATCCTTGAAAGGGAGAGCTGAGGCATGGTATAAGCTTCTAAAGAATGGAAAATCCATGGAATGGGAGGAGATGGCATCTCTCTTTTACTCTAAATTTTATCCTCCCAGTGAAATCCAAAAGGATAGAAGTCTTATATATAACTTTTGGCCTCTTGATGGAGAAAGTACAGCCAAAGCTTGGGGGAGATTGAAGCTGGTAATGCTTAAATGTCCTATTCATGAACTCCCTAACAATATTATTCTCAATAACTTTTATGCTAGGCTTTCTCTTCATGATAAAGGTTTATTAGATGCTTCGTGCGCTGGATCATTCACAAGTATGAAGGAAGAAGCTAAATGGGATCTCTTAGACCGTATTCAAGATAACACTGAAGCTTGGGAGAATGACAAAGGAAGAAAGTCAGGTATAAACTATGATTATGAATGCATTAAATCTTTTATGGGTACTGATGGATTCCATGATATTCGTAATAAATTTGATCTTGATTCCCAAAGTATTGCCAAATGTTTTAAGGCCTTTGCCTCTTACATAGAAATTCCCAAGAAGAAGTGGAATAAGTACCATACTTCCTTATAAATATGTTGTTAATCATGTTCCAGTTAAAAGTACTCAAGTTTGTACTACTAATCATATTGTGCCTGAACCTCATGTTGAGAAGATGCCTTTACCAACTAAGGTAAAGGAGTATTCTATGATTATTAATGCAAATAACAAAGGTACAAAGAAAAATGTGGAGCCTGGTAAGAAATTTAATGTTGAACCTGTGGTAGCTATTGTGAAAAACACTATCACTAGAAATATAGAGGATGAGCATATTGTCTTCTGTGAAGACGCTTCTAATATTATCTTTCATCCTAGTAAGGCTATAAAAGCTAGTGTTCCTGTGCTTTCTGTTAAAATTGGTGATCATTGCTACTATGGTTTATGTGATATTGGTGCTAGTTCTAGTGCTATTCCTTATGAGATTTACAGGGAAATTATGCATGAGATTGGTCCTTGTGACCTTGAGGACATTGATGTGGCTATTCACCTTTCTAATAAGGAAACCATTTTCCCCATTGGCATTGTAAGAGATGTGGAGGTTCTCTATGGTAAGATTAAGTATCCTGCTGATTTTCTAGTGCTTAACTCAGCAACTAGCAAAACTTGTCCTATCATTTTTGGTAGACCTTTCTTGAACACTTGTGGAGCTATTATTGATTGTAAGAAGGAAAAGGTTTTAACTAAGTTTAATGCAGATTGTTATGAGTTTAAATTTTCCAAATTTGCTAAAGCTCCTTGTGAAAATAGCTTGCCTAATAAAGATTTCAGGATGGAACAACTTACTTCTATTGATCTAGTCTATGACCTTGGACCTCTTTTTGATGACTGTAAGTATGCTTATTCTGATGATAAAGTTGTTTCCAGTGATAGCTATATTGTCAACTTTATTCAAAGTGTCACTGAAAGTTATTATGACAGAGGGAAACATGGTTTTATGCATCTCAATAATTTTAAGTTTCCCCATTTTATTTTGAAATCTTTGAAGTTGCATCTATTTTGTCTTCCTATGCTTGTAGATTTTTGTTTCAACAATTCATTTTCTCATGATACCCCCATGCATAGGAAGTGGGTTAGACTCAAGTGTGTTGGTTATTTGCTTCTTGATGCTCTCTTTCACTTCAGATATATATATATCCTATGTGAGCATCCTTGAAAGCTTCAAGCCTAACTTAAAGGCATTAAAGAAAAGTACTTGTTGGGTGATAAACCAAGAGTTTTGTCAAGTCTCGGAAGTTATTACCTCAGTAATAACCGCTCCTTATCCTTTTTGTTTTGGTTTTTGTGTCAAGTTTAACTACTTTTGTGAAGTAGAGGAGTTGTGAAAAGTGGCTGTCCTGGGACAGATTTTTGTGTTGTATTGTAAAAATTCGTGAGGGAGCTCAGTACTTCGGACTGAGCTGAATTTTTCTAAGCATATTCTCCAGGTTGTTACCCAACATTCATTATTTCTGCACTTTTTGATTTGAGCAACAGAAGGTCTTCGAAAAAATCAATCTTTACCTGCTGGTCTGTTTTGACAGATTTCTGTTATCCTTTGCATTTGCCTCTTATAGAAGTTTTTGTGTTGATGGGTTTTCAGTTGATGTGTGTACCAAAGGTTTATTGTTTTTGCTTATACTAATGTTGTCTTTGAGTTTGTGAAAGGGTTTTGTATGAAGGAAATTTTAAGGAGAAAGAGAAGAGGAATCTGCAGAGTTCGTCTTTGAGTAGGTAAAAGTGGTAAAAACAGAAGGTTCGTGCAACTCAAATATTTTTATATTTTTATGCTTTTAATACATAAGGGAAGTTACAAGACGAAACTGAAGAGGAAACGGAGCCCGGGGTGGACAAACCCACCCAGTGCGCCCAGCCTGGCCGCTTGAGGGGTGTCCTCCCAAACTCCGCTCTCTGCTTCCGTGTCAAAACCTTCCTTATGCATTGAATCTTCGTAATATATAACCCCCTGATCCCCTGAGGTTCGTGCATCGTGTTCTCGTCGTGTTTTCGTTTCGATTTGTTTCTGTCAGGAAATATTCTCAAATTTAGAGCGCCATGGTCTTTACCGATGACAAAGGAAAGAAGCCCGAGGAAGAAGAACCTCGAGTTCCAAATGAGGATGAGATTTCGATAGGATATGAAGGTGACATGGAGGAGGACAAGCAGACGGACACTCGCGCTACCATCGCGAGCATTGATCTGGTGGCACGACCTACCAAGCTTAAGAGGACAGCGTGGATGTCTACAAGAGGGAAACCTCCACGTCTCTTCTATAATCCACAGTCATCTCCTCCATGTAACAAAATACCCTTCCATACACTTATACATGAATATCAATATCAACATGTGCCCAAAGGGAACTTGCCTTAGGTTTGGGATATGCGTCATTCTAACAGTGCAGAGAAGGATCATGCTAAGGATGAAGAGTGGGTAAAGAATAACAAGAACTGGGATTCTCAGACTTACATGATCATGAACCGTATAGAGAAAAACTAAACTCGAAGCTAATCCATACTCTCACTTTTGAGTTCGAGCAGTTGAAAAAACTTATTGAAGAGCTTATCAAGAGAACATCACCACCACCAAGGGAGTAATTCACTATCAGGTTTGGCATCCCCTTGGCTTGTTCCAAGCTTGGGGGAGTCCCGCAGTATCACCACCACTATCTTTCACCTTTTACCTTTTTAGTGGATTCATATCCGTGGTAGAGAAGTTATCTTATAGTTTGGTTTGCATGTGGAAGTATCTCTCCTTTCGCTGATTATCTATGTATCCTTTGGTGTGAGTGCCTTTATTGAATATTAATGAGAAGTCTCATCTTTTGCTTTTTGCACTTCTTATTTTAGTTTGCAATCTCGATTATATGATGGATCTTGTTGATCAGTATTGGCACCACTTTGGGAGCATCAAGTGGATCTAGATTGGTTTTGGCAAACCGAGTTCTAGTGAGTAGCAACAAATTTTGAGGTTTGAAAGAAAAAGAGAAATAAAAAGGCTTACACGTATTTGGTATCATTTGTTTTCTTTCTTGTTGGCTCATAAGCTTAGTATTCTTTATTTAAGATATTTTGCGTCTTCAAGGAAGATTGCATGTTTGGCTTTATTACTTGTATGTTTGCTTGTTTCTTTCCACTCTCTTGCTTGCTACCCAGCATTGCTAGCCAAAAACCTAATTTGAGAAGGCATACTTCTCATGTTTCCAAACTCCTTTGAACCAAACTTTTGCCACTTGTGTCCAACATATCTACCTAGTAGCTGTTGCTATTCCAAGAAAATTCTCAAGCTTCATCTACCTTCCAAATTAAAAAGTATTTTGTTATCAGACAACTAGTTAGTAAAGATCTCACAAACTTGATGACACACTTTATTTATTGCCCCTAATAAACCTGAACCATTGTGGACATCGAAGTTGTATATGCTTGCATCTATACGTTGGGATTAGCAGAACCGTGCTGTCACGGGTAACGTTTTCAACATAGCACTTGTACTCCGTACATCGTTGATACCGTGATCGTTTGTCTATGGATGTTACTGGTGTGAAATGAAGTGGGAACTTGTAAGTCCATGGAGTTAGTATTCTGTGTTAGAGAAACGCCTGGGCCGCTAGCCTAAGCCATGCCTAATCATGGTGGAAACTTGCAGCATCACCATAGTGAGCTATCTATGAAGCATCCTCAATAAAAAGCTATGCACATATGTTATCGCCATATTTTGGCCAAAGAAGAAGATGGGCCGTGATCAAGATGGGCTTGGAAGATGCATATATTCAACGTGTTGTTGGATCGGCCTAGTGCATGGATTTGGGCTAAATTGCCCGTGTATCTTGTATCATAGTAGGTTTCGTTTCAGTTTAGGTTTCGTTTCAGTTTAGGTAAAGATAGAGTTGTAGAGTTATTCCAAAAGTAGAGAGTCTCCGGACTATAAATATGTACCTAAGGTTATCGAAGAAAGGAGGACAATCACGTTCACAACAAACACAATCTCGGCGCATCGCCACCCCTTGTTTCTAGGGTTTCTTTCGGGTAAGTGCCATGCTGCCTAGATCGCATCTTGCGATCTAGGCAGTGTTTTTACTTATGCGTTATTTAGTGTTACTCGTACTGAAGCCTTGTTGATGGCGAGTAACACTACTATCATGGATTTGTTGAGGCTAGCATCGGTGTTTTTTCGCTATAATTGTTTAAGATATGCTGCCTCTAGTTATCTCGCTACCTTTGCACCTTTTCCCAAGTGCGAGGGTAGCATCTTGCTTGATCTTTACTTAGTTGTTTCGATCTGTTATGGTTGTGCCTTGCTCACCAAGGTTTAGTTTGATATCTACGTAGTCAGGCCTTACAAACGGGTTGAACGATCCAGTAGTACGTAAAGACGTGACTTACTTGTTCTAGAGAAGTTGTTCCGGTAATTAAACTTTACGTTGGTTATTAGGCCTCCTCTAGGGTTAGTATTCTTCATCTTTTGTATATACCAGGCTCAACTACGTGTAGGACGTTCCAGTTACGTGGTGAAAACGTTAAACTGTCGTGGATCGATTTAACTTGTAATGATAAAGCAAAACCCCATGTTATCGTAAATCTAATGCAGAACCATGGGATAATCGGCTCTGGGAGCCGATTCACAGGGAAACCTGGGAGCCGGTCACGGCTCGAATTTTACGTATACTTGTTTATCATGCAGGAAATCAATCGGAGCAATCCTTCACCTTCCTGACCAGGTATAGGTCAGGTGGCACGCCCTCGAACCAAGCCAGGACGTGTGCCGGAGTTTTGCGGGCCGTTGCCCGAGGGACCAGGGCCCACCAGTTAGCCTGGAGCCTCCGGCTTCGTGTTGCTCGTCGCTGCTCGCCGGTGAGTTTTGGCAGGCAACACATTCTGGCACGCCCGGTGGGACCATCAAAAACGGCTACGTCAACGTCCGACGCTGCAATGGAGAATGCAGACCATCCGCATTTATGAGCTGCCCGAGGACAAGGCGGTATGACGAGATCAAATCTCTTGAAGTCGATCTCATCGGCTCTTTTGAGAGGACCCGTAAGCATGGCATCAAGTGGAGGGGTTCTCCCGAGGGTGCTCTTGATGAGGTGGATCTGTTTTCCTTGGAGGAGCGCACGAGCTCTGACGAAGTCAACTACATGGTGGCTCATTCTCTGCACCGCCATTACGAGAGCCCGTGAACGCTTTCGAGCGGTCGCGGTTCGCGTAGTTCAAGAAATCATGAAACATCAGTACTCCGTCGGGCCTACTTTAGGGACTCACCAGGAGAAAGACCGCCTGCACTAGGCCACACTGCCATTCACGCTTGCAGCTCGAGCCACCAGAGCAGCGGCGTCGTCGTCCTATAAGGTGGAGGCGACCCAGCGATTGCCAATTCCTGTTTGAGCCACCTAAGGAAATCCCACACGGATATATATGCACCACGCGGACCGCAACAACCGCCACGCACCAACCAGATTGCAACCGCAGAGTTTCGCGGCAGGGGTTCTCGGGGTGAGCTCGAGCGAGCGCTTCGGAGCAGCGATGTCCGGGATGGACGACAAACAAAGCGTGGCTAGCCAAGTATGCCACCGAACAAGTCATGAGAATCTAGCCCTGCGGCTCAAACAAAGGAGCAAATCCGTACCATCTTGAGAGACCAGTTCGGCTGCGTCAAGAGAAGGACAATCGGCTATTCAAAGCCGCATTCAACGAAGTTTGATCTGATTCCGCCGCCACCCAAGTATCGGCTCCCGAGTTCTCAAGGTTTAGCGGTCGAAGGGTCGAGCTCGATGCGTAATTTCGGCATCGGATCGGATGCCAGAAGGTTTTTATGCAATCCTCGACAGACCAGCTTTTGGGTGGTACACCTCGCTGCCACCTGATTCGATTCAGACCTGGAAGCAACTGGAAGAGCAGTTCCACATCCAATATCATTTGGAGGCTACCGAGGCTGGCATTGCAGACTGCACAAAGCGTGAAGCGGGGAGAAATAGTAGCCGAGTACATCCAGCGCTTCAGGACCGTCAAGAACCGATGTTACTCAGCTCGGTTAACTGAGAAGGAAGCAGTCGAGCTAGCAGTGTTGGGTCTCTCAGCACCCATCAAGGATCTGGCTTTCCAAGTAGAGTACAACTCATTGGCGCACATGGCCCAGAAACTGACGATGTATGAACAACGCCACCCTGAGTTATACCAAGACAAGTTCAAGCGTCCAATAGGCCTGGTCGATACAGAAGAAGATGATCCTGCACAAGACCAGGAGGTGGCCGTGGCTGAATGGGCTCGGGGGGCAGATCCTGTATCCTGCAAATGGGTGAAACAGCAAGGGCCTGCAAAAGGGTTCGACTTCGACGTGAGCAAAGCCGAGCAGATATTCGATTTATCTTTGAAAGAAGCACCGAGGTAACCCGAAGGCCATAAAATCCCCACGGCTCAGGAAATGAACGGGAGACCATACTGCAAGTGGCATCACTCGTTCACCCACACCACCAATGATTGCAAAGAGCTACGTCGCCAAATCCAAATGGCGATAGAACAAGGCCGTCTGATCCTTGGGAAGTTCGCCATGAAAGTGGACACAAACCCATTTCCCGGCGTCAACATGGTAGAACTCAGTCGCTCCGCGAGGCGTCAACTGGATTTTTCGTTCGGTGTTAATATGGCAGGGTCTGGGTACCACCATGACACGTACAAGGAGGAAGGTGGTCGCTCTCGGGGCAAAGAAAGAAAGGAGGCTGGTCCATGCGACCGGCCCATCCACAATGACAGGCGGTACTTAACAGAGGAACAGGTGAGGAAAGTGCGGTATCAGAAGCCACATTCCACGCATCTCCTTAACAAGTATGAGCGTCAGTATGACCAACGGCGCCGGCGCGATGGAAACGATGAGGGATATGAGCACCTCGCTAGGGGACCGTCAGAAGAAAAGGAAGGCGCAGACAAACATTGGGGTTGTCCCTTCTTCAAGTATTGCTGGGACGCGGGAATGAGCCGATTACCTACAGTCGACAACTGTCCGGAATGCGGACAGCAGAAGGAGGACAAGAGGCTAGTTTCAATGTTCAAACGTCTAGGGCCTCTCCCACCTCGGAGCCGTTACAGGGAGTCCGCTCGAGCAAAGGGCCTCGAGAAGCCAAGGGATGACAAAGAAGAAGACAGATATCACCGTCCAAGGTGGTGTCCCGACGGACTCAGACATACCCAAAAGCGTAGAGTGCAGCGGCTGCGTAACTTGGAGGAAGCTGAAGCGCAGATTCCACGCTAAAGAAAGCGCGCCCGATCTGCCGCGAATTAGGCAGACCTTGGAAACGGAAGACCGCCCGACAAGGAAAGAGTGGCGCCCCAAACCAGTTAAAGCCGATGCACAGACATCGGCTGGCACAAACATGGTGTCATACTTCCGTCAGAATTCTGCGCGCCAAGAACCAATGAGCTACCGAGGTACGCTCGATCATGCGGCCCACGACCGGTTATCTTTGAGAAGCCACGTGAGAAGGGTTACAAACATCTGAAAGCCCTGTACCTACGAGGTTACATCAATGGGCAACCTGTCAGCAAGATGTTGGTGGACACCGGAGCGGCAGTCAATATCATGCCATACTCCATGCTACGACGTTTGGGACGCTCCACTGCAGATCTGATCAAAACCAACGTCACTTTAAGCGACTTCAACGGTCAGACTTGAAACGCAGGCGTCTTGAACGTGGATCCGATAAAGGGAAAACCATACCCACGTCATTTTTCGTCGTAGTCAGCAAAAGCACCTACGCTGTCTTGCTAGGGAGAGATTGGATTCACGCTCGCTGCATTCCGTCCACAATGCACGATGCCTAATACAATGGGATGGAGATGAAGTGGAGGTCATCCATGCAGATGATTCTCGAGATCTCCATAGCTGGCATGAATGTCCGGAAGCGAAGACCAAGAGCCGATCTCGAATCATGCCGACTACGGAGCGCATTGAAGCTACAAAAAACGGGGTGAGGCTGGTCTTATCCACTGGCCTGACAGAGTAGCAAAGTCCACGATCAGACGTGGTACGGCCGATCCTCGTGATCGGCCACAAAAAATAAAAAGCACCAATCATACGACAAGCGGATCACGTAGTCGTAGCAGGGAGATGCCCTGCCATTGTAAAACAATAAGGTGTAAACCATCCTTGACTAATGCAATCCAAAAGGGGGCCGATTCAGGCAATCGGCCCAAATTATTTTTGTTACCCTCACCTACTGTTTGCTCTGTGTTTACCATCGATTTGAAAGGTGACGGAAAGCTAGGGTATGGGTTTACATCTGCTGATGAACTAGAAGAGATCGACATTGGTCCTGGGGATAAGCCACGACCAACATTTATTAGCAAGAAGTTAGATCCGAGTCTGCGGGGTCCGATGATAGCCCTGTTGAAAAAATATCCAGATTGCTTCGCCTGGGACTACACGGAAATGCCTGGGTTAGACAGGAGCATCATTGAGCATCGACTACCGCTTAAAAAGGGATTTAGGTCATTCCAGCAGCGCGCACGACAGATGAAAGCCGAAATTCTGGAAGAAGTCAAGAAGGAGGTCGAGAAAATGTTGACAGCCAAGTTAATCAGGCCCTGCAGGTATGCTGAATGGATTTCTAGTATCGTACCTGTAGAGAAAAAGGATGGCCGTTGGCGTGTTGCTATAGATTTTCGGGATCTCAACAGAGCTACCCCAAAGGATGAGTATCCGATGCCAGTGGCAGAAACGTTAATCAACGCAGCGGCTGGTCATAAGATCTTGAGCTTCATGGATGGCAATGCCGGTTACAACCAAATTTTTATGGCTCCGGAAGACATACACAAGACGGCGTTCAGAGTCCCAGGTTCAGTGGGGTTGTTCGAGTATGTAGTCATGACGTTCGGACTGAAGAATGCCGGCGCCACGTACCAAAGAGCCATGAATTACATTTTCCATGATCTGATCGGCAAGTTGGTGGAAATTTACATCGATGACGTGGTGGTCAAGTCTGCTTCAGTGCACGGACACTTGGACGATCTTCAACGCGTTCTGGACCGAACAAGAAAATTCGGGCTACGGATGAATCCGAAGAAGTGTGCCTTCGGGGTGACGGCCGGTCAGTTCTTGGGTTTTTTGGTACATGAACGAGGAATTGAGATCGGCCTGAAAAGTCAGGAGGCAGTAAGGACAATGAAGCCACCTACCACAAAGAAAGAACTGCAGTCTCTCATCGGCAAGATCAACTTCGTCAGAAGATTCATCTCCAATCTGTCAGGAAGAATAGAACCGTTCATGGGACTGGTGAAAATTAAATCTGACGAGGAATTCCGCTGGGGGGCAGAACAACAACGAGCCTTCGACGAGATCAAAGAATATCTGACGAAGCCGCCAGTGTTGGTTCCACCCCAGCCGGACAGACCGTTCTACATTTACTTGTCAGTAGCCGACACGTCCATCGCCTCGGTGGTGGTGCAAGTTTATGATGGGCTGGAGCGAGTCGTATTTTACATAAGCAGAAGGATGCTGGACGCAGAGACAAGGTATCCTGATATCGATAAGTTGTGCCTCTGCCTGTTTTTCACCTGCACCAAGCTGCGCCACATTTTGCTATCAGCGGAGATCATCATCATATGCAAATCAGACGTCATAAAGCACATGTTGTCGGCTCCTATGTTGAAAGGCCGACTGGGAAAATGGATGTTTGCATTATCAGAGTTTGACATCCGGTATCAACCCGCAAAAGCAGTTAAGGGACAGGCGTTGGCCGACCTTATCGCTGAAAGGATCAACACTAACATAGCAGCACTGTCTATAAGAGCGTGGGCTATGTTTTTCGATGGATCGGTTTGTGACGATGGTTGCGGCATCGACATTTTACTCGTGTCGCCTCGGGGGGCAACATTTTCCTTCTCCATCAGATTGTCTACCTCTCGCACCAACAATGTCGCTGAGTACGAGGCGATACGCAAGGGGATGGAGTTACTCCTCGAAACTGGAGCAGAAGCAGTGGAAATTTTTGGAGACTCCAAGTTGGTGATTTCCCAAATCACGGAGGAGTACAAGTGTGAGAGCGAGTCCCTCTTCCCATTATGGTTGCACTGCCGTGAGCTGATGACACAGCTCCGGTACATAAACTTCACCTGGATCCCGCGGTCGCAGAACATAGAGGCAAATGATCTTGCACAAATGGCTTCAGGCTACAAGGATGTAGCAGAGGGAGCCGATGTTCAGGTACACACTCGAAGTCGACGATCGAGAGCCGATATCTTCAATTACTTGAAGGATTCGGCTCGGGGGGCACCTACACGGATAAGGTACAAGGCCATGAAGTATGTGCTTATTGGGGATGACATGTTTTACAGGACTCGAAGGGTTATTGCTCAAATGTCAGGGACCGAGGCCAATCGGCTCCTACACGAGGTACACGGCGCTGTGGGACTCACCAATCGCTCACAAGATGAAATGGTTGATCAGGCGATCAGGGTTTTATTGGCCCACCATGCTTGAGGATTGTTTCAACTACTACAAAGGGTGTCAAGCATGTCAGAAATTTGGGAAAATTCAGATGGTACCCCGTCAGCAATGAACCCCATCATCAAGCCTTGACCATTCCGAGGTTGGGGCATGGATATGATCGGCAAAATCAATCCTCCATCAAGCAAAGGCCACATGTGTATTTTGGCCATCACTGATTATTTCACTAAATGGGTGGAGGCTGTCCCGATGAAATCAAGAACTCAAAGGATGTTATCAATTTTGTGAAAGAACATGTCATCCATAGATTCGGATTCCCCAAACTATCACGACCGATGGAGGTTCTTTATTTCTCAAGAGTTTAGAAAGTTCTGCGAGGACACGGGGATCAAGCTGATTAGGTCATCTCCATACTATGCTCAGGTGAATGGGCAAGCTGAAGCATCCAACCAGAGCCTCATCAAGCTGATCAAGAGAAAAGTCGATGAGCACCCTAGGCGTTGGCACGAGGTTTTGTCAGAGGCATTGTGGGCTTATCGCATGTCATGCCATGGGGCGATTAAAACCTCGCCATACCATCTAGTATATGGACAAGAAGTCAGATTGCTCGGGAAATCACGGCTGGATCGAGACGTGTCACTTTTCGTGACAATCTAACAATCGAAGAATATGCAACCACGATGAGTGACAGTGTTGAGGATTTAACTGAGCTCAGGCTGTGGTCGCTTGAGAAAATCAAAGAAAACAAGGCCAAGGTAGCTCGTGCATACAACAAGAAAGTGAGGCCAAAGGAGTTCCACGTTGGTGATCTGGTATGGGAAGCTGTGTTGCCATTAGGGACTAAGGATGCAACATATGGTAAATGGTCTCCAAATTGGCACGGGCCGTACAGGGTCGATCAAGTTTTAAGAGGAAACGCATACATGCTTGAGGAGCTAGACGGCGTGAAATTCCCGGTGGCGGTCAACGGTCAACGTCTCAAGAAATATTTCCCAAGCATGTGGGATGATGGACAGTAAAACATGGGGGCGGATACATGAAATCGGCCAGGTAAAAAAGCACGTGAGATGTTGGACAGTAAAAATGTGGGGGGCCGATACTGAAAATCGGCCGAATAAAAGAAAAAATATATAGCCGATGCACGGTCATCGACTCTAGAGGTTCACACATGTCAAAAACAGGTGCCAGTTTACACATACGAGCTACTGAAGAAATGCTTCAAAGGCATGGAGTGCGTCAGCACGGACACGATCCACCTCGGCGATCTCGGATTCTCGGCTTCGTCATCTTCATCCTTGCCTGTCACTGGCTGCTTGTTCATGGCACGTATTTCGATGGGCAATTGGAGATCTGGGTCGCAGGTTACCGTTTGAAGCTGGAAAATGGCCATTTGAGTTTGCCTAGGTATGCGACCAAGTTTTGACCTTGTCAACGTTTTTGGAAAGCCGATGTGCATCGGCTCTTTGAGCTGTGGCTTGGTTGACTGTATGAATGTAATGAGGTGAAAGCCGATGCGTTGCTATCGGCTTCTAGAGCATCGACTTATTTCAAGTTATCAGCAAAATTGGGGTGACAAAAGCAATCTTCGAGAAAACAAATTTTTCATTCATTCAAAAGCTGGTTGCTTACAAAAGGCTGATTGATTACAAAAGGGGGGCTTATTGCTACTACTACTATTGCTACTGGTTCCTAATCTAGGCCGAGGTCGTCGTCGCTGTCGTCGCCGCCGTCTTGTGCTCTATCCTCAAGATCGCTACCAGCGCCGTCACTGCCTTGAAGAAGCCAGCAGAGCCTTCTCCTCGCCGTCGGTGTCCTCACCGGGACCCGGAAGTACTTCACCGGCTGGTATTCCTCGGAGGAGGTGTCCTCCTCTTCCTCCTCTTCGGAGGAGTCGACGCCGCCCCGTGACATGGCGTCATCGGTCTATCTGCCTCGGTTCCCCATCGGCAAGGAATCGCAGGTCTTCTTCGCCGGCCGTCGGGACGCGTCGTCCTCCGACCAAACGGCGAAGTCCCAACCTCTCGTCCCACCATTGTGGGGCGAGAGTGTTGTATGCTCGCTTTCTGGCGTCGGCTCTCGGTGGCCGCTCATTGAGTTGGAGGCGTGGGAGGACAGCGAGGAAGCAGAGGAGGCCATGGCGGAGAAAGAGGGTTTTTTCGGAGGAAGAGGGTTTGCCATCGGAGGAAGATGGGGACGCGAACTACTGTATTTAATTTAAATAAGGGAATAGTGGAGTGACGGTTCAATGCCATAGCGGTTTCCCGAATGTCTCGCCAAAATCGTCAAATCATGCAATCGCGAAGGAGTTGAGAAGACAGGGAATCATGATGAAGGGGTGGCGTGATTTATCCTGCTCGCAACGCATTCTGTCAACGCACAACCCGATACAAAAAAAAAGAGGGGGAAGAAAAAATATCAGCAGAGTGGTTTTGGAATTATTATTGCCAAAACCAGGGGGGCATGTGTTATCGCCATATTTTGGCCAAAGAAGAAGATGGGCCGTGATCAAGATGGGCTTGGAAGATGCATATATTCAACGTGTTGTTTGATCGGCCTAGTGCGTGGATTTGGGCTAAATTGCCCATGTATCTTATATCATAGTAGGTTTCGCTTTAGGTTTCGTTTCAGTTTAGGTAAAGATAGAGTTGTAGAGTTATTCCAAAAGTAGAGAGTCTCCGGACTATAAATATGTACCTAAGGTTATCGAAGAAAGGAGGACAATCACGTTCACAACAAACACAATCTCGGCGCATCGCCACCCCTTGTTTCTAGGGTTTCTTTCGGGTAAGTGCCATGCTGCCTAGATCGCATCTTGCGATCTAGGCAGTGTTTTTACTTATGCGTTATTTAGTGTTACTCGTACTGAAGCCTTGTTGATGGCGAGTAACACTACTATCATGGATTTGTTGAGGCTAGCATCGGTGTTTTTTCGCTATAATTGTTTAAGATATGCTGCCTCTAGTTATCTCGCTACCTTTGCACCTTTTCCCAAGTGCGAGGGTAGCATCTTGCTTGATCTTTACTTAGTTGTTTCGATCTGTTATGGTTGTGCCTTGCTCACCAAGGTTTAGTTTGATATCTACGTAGTCAGGCCTTACAAACGGGTTGAACGATCCAGTAGTACGTAAAGACGTGACTTACTTGTTCTAGAGAAGTTGTTCCGGTAATTAAACTTTACGTTGGTTATTAGGCCTCCTCTAGGGTTAGTATTTTTCATCTTTTGTATATACCAGGCTCAACTACGTGTAGGACGTTCCAGTTACGTGGTGAAAACGTTAAACTGTCGTGGATCGATTTAACTTGTAATGATAAAGCGAAACCCCATGTTATCGTAAATCTAATGCAGAACCATGGGATAATCGGCTCTGGGAGCCGATTCACAGGGAAACCTGGGAGCCGGTCACGGCTCGAATTTTACGTATACTTGTTTATCATGCAGGAAATCAATCGGAGCAATCCTTCACCTTCCTGACCAGGTATAGGTCAGGTGGCACGCCCTCGAACCAAGCCAGGACGTGTGCCGGAGTTTTGCGGGCCGTTGCCCGAGGGACCAGGGCCCACCAGCAGTTCTGGGAGCCTCCCGGCTCTTCGTGTTGCTCGTCGCTGCTCGCCGGTGAGTTTTGGCAGGCAATAACTGAAGGGTTCGCAGCATAGAAAACAAAAATTTTCCTACGGTGTGAACTATATACCAAGATCTATTTATACTAGATACAAACAACGGGCGGATGTACATCCGTAGAGAACATACCCTTGAAGACCGACAAAGTTTAACGAGTCCAAACTCGTGGTTGATGTAGACGATCTCTTGCCGATCTCAAGATCGAGAGGAAGTCCTAGCGCCGCAAATCAGCGGCGCATCCTGCTTCGCACACACGCTCGAGGCACCGAGCAACCTCCGCCTCCTCGCTCCAGCGATGCAGCGGAAGCACAACTCTTTCTTGCCGAAAGCCACCGGGAACATGTATCTCACTAGTCCGAGACCATGGGGATAAATTCTAGAGGGGAGAGATCCTTCACGAGGAGGTGTGAGTGAGAAGTGAGAGGAGGGCTCCTTTTATAGGAGGAGGGGAACCCCAAGGGGTGGCGGCGCATGGGGCTGCCCTTGCCCTCCCTCATCATGTGGGTGGACACTCCACTCACAAAATGACCCTTCAAAAGTCCACTCAAAATCCCACTCAAAAATCCCATTAAATTTCCACCAAATTTAATGCAAACTCTCATTAAATAAAACTCTTTTATTTTATTCAGAATTTTGTCAATAACTTTAATGACAAACATTCACAAATAACCCCTTGCTAGAATTCTATTTCACATGCATAACCACTTTATGCAATTTCACCCGAAAACCTGTTTCGGTATCTAGTGAAATAAATTCCTGCGCTTGTTTATTCTTTCGGCATGAAACTTTTGCTCCAATTGGATGTCGGTGTCTCTTAAGTGTGTCACCCTACGGTTCGTGAATAATGCGGACATGATCGAGACCCCTCTCAGATCAATAATCAGAAGCGGGATCTGGAGACCCATACTGACTCCCACACATTCAACGATGACTTTCTTGTGATCGTCGGAACCTTTTTACGCTAGTATCTTAATCCCTTTGTCTCACGATATATTACATGTCCGAGATTCGATCATCGGTATCTCCATACCTAGTTTGATCTCGTTACCGACATGCACTCTTTTCTCGTTCCCGTGATATAACATTCTAGTGATCAAATCACTTGCTTGCAAGCTAATCAATGTGATATCACCGAGAGGGCCCAGAGTATATCTATCCGTCATCGGGATGAACAAATTCCACTCTTGATCCATGAGCCTCAACATAACACTTTATTAGTTCTGAACCCATCTTTATAATCACCCTGTTACGGTGTGACGTTTGATGTTATCAAGAAACTCTTCGGTGTTAGTGATTGACATGATCTCATGGTCTAAGGATTAGGATCACTGTAAGTTGTTATAGCAATATAAACTCAATGACTTTGATCGTAATGCTATACTTGGATGAATGTTCATCACATCATTACACTAATGTTGTGATCCCATTATTAACAACATCCAATGTCCATGATCAGGAAACCTTGATCATCTTGTTAATCAACGAGCTAGTTTATGAGAGAGGCTTAACTAGGAACTTTCTGTTTGTTTATTAAACACACATGTATTAACGTTTCCGTATTAATACAATTATAGCATGCAAAATAAACATCTATCATATACTTGGAATACACATAATAAACAATTTATTATTGCCTCTCAGGGCATATTCCTTGATCTCCCACTTGCACTAGAGACAATAATCTAGTTACATAGTGATATATCTAACACCCATTGAGTTACGGTGTTGATCATGTTTTGCTCTAGGAGAGTTTTAGTCAACGGATCTGCTACATTGAGATCCGTATGTACTTCTAAATCTTTATATCTCCATCCTTGACATGCTCGCGGATGGAGTGAAACCGGCGCTTAATATGCTTGGAATGCTTGTGAGACCTTGGCTCTTTGGCATTGGCAATGGCACCATTGTTGTCACAATAGATCACCATTGGGTCCAGCGCGTTTGCCACAACTCCTAGTTCGGATATGAACTCCTTCATCCAAACTGCTTCCTGAGCCGCTTCCGAAGCAGCAACATATTCGGCCTCCGTTGTTGATCCCGCTACCACAGGTTGTTTGGAGCTCCTCCAACTAACCGCTCCGCCATTCATGAGAAATACGTATCCGGATTGAGACTTAGAGTCATCCGGATCGGTGTCAAAGCTAGCGTCGACATAACACTTAGCGACGAGCTCTTCTTCACCTCCGTATACAAGAAACATATCCTTAGTTCTTCTCAAGTACTTAAGGATATTCTTGACCGCTATCCAGTGTTCCGAACCTGGATCCGATTGGTACCTACTAGTCAAACTAATAGCGTGCCACATCCGGTCTTGTACATAGCATGGCGTACATTATAGAGCCTATGGTGAAGCATAGGGACTTTGTCCATTATCTCTCTTTCTTCCGCGAAGCGGACTTTGAGTCTTACTCAATGTCTTGCCTTGCAACATAGGTAAGAACCCTTCTTACTTCCGTCCATTTTAAACTTCTTTAAAATCTTATCAAGGTATGTACTTTGCGATAGCCCTATTAGGCGCCTAGATCTATCTCTATAGATCTTTATGCCTAATATGTAAGACGCCTTCACCTAGGTCCTTCATTGAAAATTTCTTTGTTTAGATAACTTTTAACCTTTGTTTAAAGTTCTATATCATTCCGATCAATAATATGTCATCCACATATAGTATCGAAATGCCACATTGCTCCCACTCACTTTCTTGTAAATACAAGCTTCTCCATAAGTTTGGACAAATCCAAACTCTTTGATCACCTCATCAAAGCGGAGATTCCAACCGTGATGCTTGCTTCAATCCATAGATGGATCGCTGAAGCTTGCACACCTTGTTAGCATCCTTAGGATCGACAAAACCCTTTGGTTGTATCATATACAACTCTTCTTCAATATTACCATTGAGAAGCGGTTTTGACATCCATCGCCATATTTCATAATCGAAATATGCAGCAATTGCTAACATAATCCTAATTGACTTTAGCATCGCTACGGGAGAGAAAGTCTCATCGTAGTCAACTCCTTGAATTTGTCGAAACCCCTTTGCGACAAGTCGAGCTTTATAGATGGTCACATTACCATCAGCATCAGTTTTCCTTTTGAAAATCCATTTGTTCTCCACGGCCTTTCGGTCGTGAGGTAATTCCACCAAGTTCCAAACTTGATTTTCATACATGGATTCCATCTCGGATTTCATGGCTTCTAACCATTTGTTGGAATCCGGGCTCATCATCGCTTCTTCATACGTCGCAGGGTCATTATTTTCATCAACCATGAAATTTATGACAGGATTTCCGTACAGCTCGGGAGCTGCACGCGTCCTGTTTGACCTGCGAGGTTCGGTAGTACTCTCTTTCGGAGTTTCATGATCATTATCATTAGTTCCTTCTTCAACAGGTGGAGCCAACTCCGGAACGACTTCCGGCGCTGCGCTACTCGCCATACTTTGAAGAGAAGGTTCCATAACCTCTTCGAGTTCTACCTTACTCACACCTTTCGCGAGAAACTCTTTCTCTAGAAAGGATCCATTCTTGGCAACAAAAACCTTGCCCTCGGATCTGTGATAGAAGGAATACCCAATAGTTTCTTTAGGGTATCCTATGAAGACGCATTTTTCCGCTTTGGGTTCGAGTTTATCCGGTTGAAGTTTCTTCACATAAACATCGCAACCCCAAACTTTAAGAAATGAGCTTAGGTTTGTTTCCAAACCACAATTCATCTGTCGTTCAACGGATTAAGATTGTGCCCGATTTAAAGTGAATGCAGCAGTTTCTAGTGCATAACCCCAAAATGACAACGGCAAGTCCGTCAGAGACATCATAGATCGAACCATATCTAATAAAGTACGATTCGACGTTGACACACCATTTATTTGTGGTGTTCGGAGTGTGAGTTGTGAAACAATTCCACACTCTTTCATGTGAGTGCTAAACTCGTAACTTAGATACTCACCTCCACGGTCGTAGAAATTTGATCTTTCTATTACGATGATTTTCCACTTCATTCGAAATTCCTTGAACTTTTCAAAGGTTTCAGACTTGTGTTTCATCAAGTAGATATAACCGTATCTACTCAAATCATCCGTGAAAGTAACAAAATAACGATATCCACCTCGTGACACACTCATTGGACCACATACATCTGAATGTATGATTTCCAATAAATCATCGCCTGTTCCATTGAACCGGAAAAGCGGCGTTCTAGTCATCTTGCCCATAAGGCATGGCTCACATGTATCAAATGATTCATAATCAAGTGATTCTAAAGTCCATCCGAATGGAGCTTCTTCATCGTTTAATGCCAATATGACCTAGCAGCGGTGCCACATATATGCGGATATATCATCACTAAGTTTAATCCTTTTAACATCAATATTATGAATATGTGTAACATTATCATCGAGATCCAGAAATAAACCATTCAACATTGGTGCATGACCATAAAAGATTTCATTCATATAAATGGAACAACCATTGTTCTCGATTTGAATGAAAAACCACTTTGCATCAAACATGATCCGGATACAATGTTCATGCTCGGTGCGGGCCAAATAACAGTTATTTAAGTTTATAACTAATCCCGGCGGTAAGTGGAGAGGTAGCGTTCGGCGATCACATCAACGTTTGATCCATTGCCGACACGCATCTTGACCTCACCCCTTGCTAGCGGTCGCTTTTCATGACCACGATTCGAGTTACAAATATTAGCAAGCGAACGGTATCAAATACCCGGTGCTCTGAGCACTAGTCAAGTACACATCAATAACATGTATATCATATATACCTTTGTTTGCCTTGCCGGCCTTCTTATGCGCGGATACTTGGGGCGATTCGCTTCGATGGCGATCCCTTACAATAGTAGCACTTTTCGGTATCAGACTTAGGTCCAAATCGGGGTTTCTTTTCAGGCACGGCAACAGGCTTGCCGCCCTTACTTCCCTTCCGTTTTTCCTTCTTGTCTTTCTTGAAACCAGTGTTCCTATTGATCATCAACACTTGATGTTCCTTTTTTTATCTCCACTTAGGTTTTAAGCATTGTGAAGCTCGGGAGACTTCTTCATGCCTTGCATATTATAGTTCATCACGAAGCTCTTATAGCTAGGTGGCAGAGACTGCAGAACACGATGGATGCCTAAGTCAATGGGAATCGTTATTCCCAAGGACACAAGCTTATCGGCGTAACCCGACATCTTGAGTACATGCTCACTACCGAAGCTGTTCTCTTCCATCATGCAGCTAAAGAACTTTTATGAAGCATTGTAGCTCTCTACAGCAGCATGTGTGTCGAAAATCATTTTCAACTCACCCATTGTATCAAAAGAATTGCCGTTTTCGAAACGCTTTCGAAGTTCCGGCTCTAGCCCATACAATATGCCGCAATGAACTAAGTTGTGGTCCACCTGACGAGTAAGATAGACATTCTTCTCCTCGTCGGGGCATCGTCAAGGTGGGGGCCTAGCGCTTCTAGCACATATTGCTTTTGTGCGTGAGAGGAGAATCCTCAAATTCATGGCCCATTCAGTAAAGTTGCTACCGTTCGTTTGCTAGTTTCTCTTTCTCCATGAACGCATTGAAATTAAAAGCGGTGGTGCCATCTACAACAGAATTTGTAAAGTTTAGACTAAGTGTATGATAGATTGAGTTCAACTAATCTATATTACGAATGAACTCCCACTCAAAAGCGACATCCTCGTGTCCTTTTGGTGATTACATGAACCAAATCCACTACACCAAGTCCGATCATCACGTGAGTCGGTATAGCTTCAAAGCGAGCATCAAATGGGCATCATATCAACTATATGACTCATGCTTAACCTTTGATGCATGTTCCGAGGCCATGTCATACATGCTAGGCTCGCCAAGTTAGAACCTTAGTATTTTGCGTGTAACTGTTTTACACCAAGTATGGTCGAGGATCCAAGTACACCCGATCATCACGTGATGTCTTGGAGCGAAAACATAATCGGTGCATACTAAAGGAGAACACATTCTTATCTTGATATTTAAAATGAGGATCATCTTATTATGCTTAACAAAGCGCTAAACAAGCAATATAAGATGCAATCAAACATCATATGTTTAATAGTGAAATTATATGGTTCCATGAGATGATCTCTATCATGTGCATCGTGGTATGATCACTATCATACCTATATGTGTAAATCCACAATCTATGGGTTTTACGCTATGTGTGTTAAGAGTATCATCTTATACTTCTACTTACAACACTACCATATCATAACACTAGCCCAAAGAACAATCTAAACTAGACGCCTCTAATTTATCCATTGCAAGTTTTACGTGGTGAGGGCTTTCGAGATAGAACCGTTCTTACCTACGAACATGAACCTAACGAGGATAATCAAATTGTTGACAACTCGCTTGCAAAATAGATATTGACTATAGTAGGAGAGCAGGACACCCGCTAGCCACTTATGCAAACTAGTTGCATGTCAAGCGTGGAAGGTCTCATGTGCGAGGACATGTAAAGTTTGTCGGGCGCTTCATCCCACTATGCCACCAATATCCAAAATCACAAGAAAGGAGCAACAACATGATCATCATCGCCCACATACTCATATGTGTACTACCGTGTAAAGTATCTACGCATAGATCCGCTCGATACCCTTTGAAGGGTTCGCATAGAAAACAAAAATTTTCCTACGGTGTGAACTATATACCAAGATCTATTTATACTAGATACAAACAGCGGATGTACATCCGTAGAGAACATACCCTTGAAGACCGACAAAGTTTAACGAGTCCAAACTCGTGGTTGATGTGACGATCTCTTGCCGATCTCAAGATCGAGAGGAAGTCCTAGCGCGCAAATCAGCGGCGCATCCTCTCGCACACACGTTCGAGGCACCGAGCAACCTCCGCCTCCTCCAGCGATGCAGCGGAAGCACAACTCTTTCTTGCGAAAAGCCACGGGAACATGTATCTCACTAGTCCGAGACCATGGGGATAAATTCTAGAGGGGAGAGAGATCCTTCACGAGGAGGTGTGAGTGAGAAGTGAGAGGAGGGCTCCTTTTATAGGAGGAGGGAACCCCAAGGGGTGGCGGCGCATGGGGGCTGCCCCTTGCCCTCCCTCATCATGTGGGTGGACACTCCACTCACAAAATGACCCTTCAAAAGTCCACTCAAAATCCCACTCAAAAATCCCATTAAATTTCCACCAAATTTAATGCAAACTCTCATTAAATAAAACTCTTTTATTTTATTCAGAATTTTGTCAATAACTTTAATGACAAACATTCACAAATAACCCCTTGCTAGAATTCTATTTCACATGCATAACCACTTTATGCAATTTCACCAAAACCTGTTTGGTATCTAGTGAAATAAATTCCTGCTTGTTTATTCTTTCGGCATGAAACTTTTGCTCCAATTGGATGTCGGTGTCTCTTAAGTGTGTCACCCTACGGTTCGTGAATAATGCGGACATGATCGAGACCCCTCTCGGATCAATAATCGAGCGGGATCTGGAGACCCATCGACTCCACACATTCAACGATGACTTTCTTGTGATCGTCGGAACCTTTACGCTAGTATCTTAATCCCTTTGTCTCACGATATATTACATGTCCGAGATTCGATCATCGGTATCTCCATACCTAGTTTGATCTCGTTCACACATGCACTCTTTTCGTTCCGTGATATAACATTCTAGTGATCAAATCACTTGCTTGCAAGCTAATCAATGTGATATCACCGAGAGGGCCCAGAGTATATCTATCCGTCATCGGGATGAACAAATTCCACTCTTGATCCATGAGCCTCAACATAACACTTTAGTTACGAACCCATCTTTATAATCACCACATTACGGTGTGACGTTTGATGTTATCAAGAAACTCTTCGGTGTTAGTGATTGACATGATCTCATGGTCTAAGGATTAGGATCACTTCGTAAGTTGTTATAGCAATATAAACTCAATGACTTTGATCGTAATGCTATACTTCGGATGAATGTTCATCACATCATTACACTAATGTTGTGATCCCGTTATTAACAACATCCAATGTCCATGATCAGGAAACCTTGATCATCTTGTTAATCAACGAGCTAGTTTATGAGAGAGGCTTAACTAGGAACTTTCTGTTTGTTTATTAAACACACATGTATTAACGTTTCCGTATTAATACAATTATAGCATGCAAAATAAACATCTATCATATAGTTGGAATACACATAATAAACAATTTATTATTGCCTCTCAGGGCATATTCCCTTCAATAACATAGTAAATAAAAAGATTGCTAAGATGCTCATTGTCTGCTTGCCTTGTCATTTTGGTTATAGGAAAGCTCCTGTACCATGTGCAAGGGGTACCCCGTTGGCGGTTCTCAATGATATGCAAATACTTACAGTGACAAGAACTTGCCTGGGCCCTAAGTTGAGTATCCATGAGGATTGGCCCTCATATTCAAGGGACATGAGATTGCCAACTTATATTTCGTCAAGCATATACTCCATCTTTGTTCACTTTAACCTTAACCATCTCAAGATGCTTATGATAGGGGAAATGAGGGCTCAAATCTAGTAAGTACCATAATATTTTGGAAGCTCTTTATGACTTGTAATCCCTGCTACCCTCTAAGAAGGGACCTTTCTCCTAGTTACCAAGTTGAGTCAGTAAACCTATTTCCTCTCTATCTCAAGCAAGCATTTGAGTTGTTGTGTTTCAAGCATTCATATGGTGATTTTTCAATCATGTTCTTTATCTTCCTTGTTTGCACAAAACTCTTATCTATTGAGTATTACTTTGAAAGCCTTCACTTGTGAAAAACCTTTTTGAGCAAAAAGTTCTCCTATTTTGAAACTCCTACAAAAATCTTGTTGTGAAACTATTTGCCAGGTGTTCTTTGACCAAGAACAAGTTTGCCAATTCCAATTATGATTTATCTTTATGCATCTCTATTGTGACTGATGTGCTTGGTTGCAACCTAAGTTATATAATGGTGAGTTACTTTCTTCTATGAGTTGTGCAACGGTAACTGTGATGCTTCTTTTTCATATTATTTTATCGACACTTCACTCCATAAACCTGTGGACATGTTTACTGAGCTCAGTATTCCCTTGGGGACAAGCGAAGTCTAAGATTCGGGGAGTTGATACGCCCAATTTGCATCACCATTCCATATCATAATTTACCTCTATTCATTGATAGTTGTCCTATTATGAGGTATTACTTATGGCTTTTCATCTTTTTATGCATGTTGGATGATTCTTGGAGGATGGAGTGCTGAAGTCTGGATTCTGATGGAAAAGAAGGCGCTTCGGTGCAATTTCGTGAAGATCAGAAAAATACGAGAAA
The DNA here is from genome assembly GCA_030063025.1 of Avena longiglumis. Taxonomy (NCBI): domain Eukaryota; kingdom Viridiplantae; phylum Streptophyta; class Magnoliopsida; order Poales; family Poaceae; genus Avena; species Avena longiglumis. Next base: position 45,851,190 of record CP125973.1, read on the forward strand.
AATATGGAAACATATTATTTTACCAGAGGAAGACTTGAGCCAGAAGGAGGAGCGAAGGAGGGCTGCAGGGGACCCAAACCCCTAGGTGCAGGCCCACCTGAGGCCGCGCCTGGGGTGGGTTTGGCCCACCTGCTCGGCCTCCGACTCTCCCCCTTCGCCTATAACTTCCCTTCGGAACCCTAATACAGAGGGGGGGACCACAGATAGATTTCCGCTGCCTCTGGGGGCAGAAAACACCGAGAGAGAAAGATCTCTCCGGCAGACAGATTTCTGCCAGGGGAATTCCTTCCCGGAGAGGGGAGACTGTCGCCATCAACACCATCATTAAGCTAGGCTTAATCGGGATCAGCATCATCATCATCCACACCATCATCTCCACCAGCACCATCATCACCACTCCGTCCCGCTGTAACAATTGTGTTTGATATTGCTTAGTTCATTAGGGAAAACTTTCTTGGTGTTAATTACTATTGTAGTTCATGCTTGTGAGTGGAACCATTGGATTATTGTTTATGTTCAGATTGTTATCCATTACCATATCATCTTTGATTTTAATCCATATGATGTCTTGTGAGTAGTTTGTTGTGTTCTTGAGGACATGGGAGAAGTCATGTTGTTAGTAGTGAATCTGTGATGAGTTATTATTCAATGGTTTAGTATTTAAGTTGTGGTGCTATTCTTCTAGTGGTGTCATGTGAACGTCGACTACATGACACTTTACCATTTATGGGACTAGGGGGGATGCATTGTGTATTTGGCTACTAATTTTGGGGTTACCGGAGTGACAGAAACCTGAACCCCCGTTAGGACACCTTTGCACAAGGGAGTGTAGGATCTCAGAGTTTAAGGCTCTGGCTAGATTTATATCTTAATTACTTTCCTATAGTTACGGATGTTTGCAGGGGGTTTAATCACAAGTATGTATTAGTCCAAGGAAGAGCGGTATGTTAGCACAGGTTCACCCACACAACACTTATGAACACCAAAGAAGAGTACCCAGCTATTTGCAGCGAAAGCACTTGACAGAACTCCCATGTGTCCTCGAGAACGTTTAGTCCTTATAAGTATTTCCACCGGCTTTTCCTTTGCTAAGAAAGGATTGGGCCACTTGCTCCGTTTGTTCGTTACTTCTGTTACTTTCTCTTTGTTTTGTTGCCTTGTCAGAAAACCACTAAAAATCAGTTTGCTAAGTATTCACAGGAATTTCCTGCTCCATACCACTGCGATACACCCCCTATACTTGTGGGTCATCAGCAAGTTGCCAACTAATACGTCCAAAACGTATCTACTTTCTCGAACACTTTTGCTATTGTTTTTCCTCTAAACTTATGTGATTTGGATACAACTAACACGGACTGACGCTGTTTCAGCAGAATTACCTTGGTGTCTAGTTTTTATGCAGAAAATCAACTATCAGGAAAAACCCCGGAAAATATGCCAAAAATACTATTTCATCAGAAGATCAACGGAGCCAGAAGACGAGATGGAGAAGGGGCCTGGGGGGCCCACACCCCTGCCAGTCGTGGGCCTACCTCTAGCCGCGCCTAGGAGGGTGCAGCCACCCCAGGCACACCCTCGGCCTCCCTCTATGCCTATAAGTTGCCTCTCGACTTAAAAACCGAGGGGGTTCGATTGTTTTCCAGAAAGAGTTCCGCTACGCCGCCGCCACCAGAAACCAAGATTCAGATCGAGAAACTCCGTTCTGGCACCATGCCATGATGGGGAATTTGGAGAGGATCATCGCCATCGTCATCACCAACGCATCTCCATCAACCATCCATGTTTCCCTCATCCATGAGTGAGTAATCCCCCACTATAGGCTTGGGGATGGTAGGGATTGGATGAGTTCTATCATGTAATCGAATAAGATTGTTAGGGCATAGTGCCTAGTATCTCTATTAGTGCTATTTGACTTTGTTGCAACTTGTTATGCTTAATGCTTATCACTAGGGCCCGAGTGCCATGATCTCAGATCTAAACTTATTACTGAATCATTATGATAGTATTGTTTGTGATATTATCTGCAAGTTGTATACACATATCATTTTCCAGATCCAAAGGCCCCAAAGTGACAATAATTAGGACAACCGGAGGGGATGGCTGTGGTGTGAGGATCACATGTGTTCATGGAGTGTTAATGCTTTGCTCCGGCGCATTATTAAAAGGAGCACCTTAATTGCCAGTAGTTCCCTAGAGGCCCCGCTGCCACAGGCTGGCTCGACAGAAGATGTTGTGCAAGTTCTCATTGCAAGCACATATGACTATATATGGAGCACATGCCTAGGATTGTTGAGTACTTGGATGCTTGTTATTATTTATCTGCAATGCCATAGATCTTGAAGTTACATGTTTAGACTCGTCCATGCAACGCCCGTCCATCCATCCCTATGCCTACCGCACTCGAATCCCACTGTTTACTGTTACTATTACTATTGCTCCTGTTTCACTGTTGCTGTTGCTACTACCAAACAATTTCTACTGATAAACTTATATGAGCAAGAACTATTTCCAGGTGCAGCTGAATTAACAACTCAGTTGTTAAGGTTTGCAAGTATTCTTTGGCTCCCCTTGTGTCGAATCAATAAATTGGGTAATACTACCCTTGAAGACTGTTGCGATCCTCTACACTTGTGAGTCATCAAGACTATTTTCTGGCGCCATTGCCGGGGAGCATAGATTTATTTGTAAGTTCACTTGGATCTATTATTGTTGACTGTTACTCCTTTCATCATGGGAAAGACTCGTGATGGAAAGTTCCCTATTTTACCATCCACTACAAGAAGAGGTACAGTCCTAAACACATCTGCTGCTCTTGATTCACCGTTTGTTATAAGTAAGCTTGTTACACCACCACCACATACTCATTCTACACACACTTCTACTACTGCTGAATCTGAAACTTCTTTTGATACTCATGATGTTACTTCTATTGTGCTTCATGCGAGTGGTTCATTAGGTCCTTTCCTAGATGCTACTATGGCTAGTCTAGGAAATCCTGAAACTCCTAGTGAAGACACTGTTACACCTGTTAGCTCACCTGATTCTAGTGAGAGTTATGATATTAATGATGGTTACATTGAGTTCACTGATGAATTTTTTTGAAGAGTGCCAAATTAAAACACACATGGTACTAGTGCTATTAAGAGTCTCCTTGTTAGACACACCATTATTCCTAAGTTGTCCTCTAGTCCTAAGTTTGCCACTTCTACCATAGATATTAAAGATAAAGATTATGATTTCTCTCTTGATTTATCCTATTTGGACATTGTTGAGAAAGAACCTTTTTGTGGGACTAAAAATGAGAGTGTTGTGGCTCATATGAATGAGATTTCTACTATGAGTGCCTTATCCTCTAATGATTTTAAGATGCGCAAGTACTTTGTTACTAAGATCTTCCCTTTTTCACCAAAAGGAGAAGCTAGGGCTTGGTTTAATAGATTACCTCCTGGTTCCATTGATAGTCCTAATTGGTTGATTGCTTCTTTCTTCCAGAAATATTTCCCTCCTAGTGCTAGAAATGCGGCTTTGCAGAGACTTTTTGATTTTAAACAGGGAGAAGAAGAGAAATTGCTTGAGTCATGGACAAGGTTCTGTGCCTTGATTCATGCTCATCCTGGATGTCCATTGCCTAAGAATGAACTGCTTGATTTTTATTATAATGGACTAACTGATGATTCTAGGACATACCTAGATAGCTTTGCTGATTGTGTTTCCAGGAAAAGAACTCCTACAGATGCTGAAGAATTAATGGCTAAAATAAGCAAGAATTATGATGATTGGACTTCAACTGAGCTAAATACACCTGAGCCTATTACTCCTGAACCAGATGTTCATGAACCAGTTCCAATACCAACACCAAGGAAAAGAGGAGTTATTGCATTAAATGATGAAGTGATGAAGGAAGCTAAGAAGTGTCTAAAGGAGAGAGGTATTAGAGCTGAAGATGTAAAGAATCTACCTCCTATATAAGAATTATGTAAGCCAATTCCCTACTCATCTACTATTGAGGTACACTCTACACTTTGATGAAGGTGATATTCCCTATAGTAATCCTCCTGGTCAATGATTAGAGGAACTTGATGTAGGGTTTCGTAGCATGGAAAACAAACATTTTCTACCGCATACAAACAAACAAGCTAAGATCTATCTACTAGATTGTAGCAACGAGTCGATAGAATAACTCACCCTCGAAGATTCCAAAGTGTTTAACGAGAGCGGATTCTCGTGGGTGATGTAGTCGTACTCTTCCCGATCTCAAGATCGCGTGAGCGATCCTTCGTTGCGTTCCGGCGCTCCCTTGATCGGTCACACGTTCGGTACTCGACAAATACCTTCCTCTCCTTGTTCCAGCAGTGGAGGTTGTAGCACTCTCCTCGCGATTTGGCGGCTGGCGTGGTACCGGAAGTAGAGGGGAGATCTCGCAGGGCTTCGCCTTAATCCGGAGCGAGTATGGTGGAGTATGAGAGAGTCCCTCGACTATCTAGGGTTTAGACACGCCGAGGAGGAAGCTTGGCCGGCGGCTAGGGTTGCTAGGCGGCGGCGGCTTGACCTAGGTCAGCGGCGGCGGCAGTGGAGGTGGCGGCGCCGGCGGCTAGGGTTTAGAGGTGGAGGATCTTGTGTCTCTAGGAGGGAGCCCTGCCCCTCCTTATATAGGTGGAGGGGCCGGCCGGCCAAGGGGAGGGAGAGGAGTCCCTCCCCAACTCGGCTTGGAGGTGGGCCGGCGGTTGTTGTTCGGAGAAGTGTCTCGATCATGTCCGCATAATTCATGAACCGTAGGGAGACACACTTAAGGATTCGACGTTGTTTGAGTAGTTATGGAATGATGAGAAAGAGTCTGAATGTTGTTCGGAGTCTCGAATGGGATTCGGGATATCACGAGGAGATCCGGAATGGTCCGGAGAATAAGATTCATATAAGGAAAGTCTTGTTTCGGAGTTGGGGAATGGTTCCGGTGTTTTCATCAGGAATGTTCTAGAAGGTTCTGAAATGTCCGGCACTCCGGAGGGGAAGGGTACATGAATGTGTTATATCAAGTTGGTATGATTTCATCATGTACTAAGTTTCATCGCTGAACAAAATAGTGGATTTAATCAAATCCTTGTTTGAAAAGTCAAACGCCAATTTGAAAGTCAAACTGCTAATTTTGGGAAGTGGAGGGGAGGTGGAATCCGAGTTGGGGAGGAGTCCCTCCACCTCCACCGCCGGCCCACCTTGGGTCCGAGTTGGGGAGGGACTACCCTCCCGGCCTCCTCCACCTATAAGAGGAGTGCAGGGCTCCCCTCCTAGACACACAAGTTCCCTACCTCTAAACCCTAGCCCCAAGCCGCCGCCGCCTCCATAGCCGCCGCCGGCCCTAGGGCACTCGCCGCCGCCGCCTAGATCAAACCCTAGCCGCCGGCCTAGCCCCCTCCTCGGCGTGTCTAAACCCTAGATTGTCGAGGGCTCTCTCATAGTCCACCATACTCGCTACGGATTAAGGCGAAGCCCTGCGAGTTCTCCCCTCTACTTCCGGTACCACGTCGTTGTGCTGCCGGAATCGCGAGGAGAGTACTACAACCTCCGCTGCCTGCTGGAACAAGGGAGAGGAAGGTCTTCGTCGAGTACTGAACGTGTGACCGACTGCGGGCGCTGCGAGCCTTGGCGGAAGGATCGCTTGCGATCTTGAGATCGGCAAGAGTACGACTACATCACCCACGAGAATCCGCTCTCGTTAAACACTTTGGAATCTTCGAGGGTGAGTTATTCCATCGACTCGTTGCTACAATCTAGTAGATAGATCTTGGCTTGTTTGTTTGTATGCGGTAGAAATTTTTTGTTTTCCATGCTACGAAACCCTACAGTGGTATCAGATCCGTGTCTATATGTAGATCTGTTGCACGAGTAGAACACAATGGTCATTGTGGGCGTTGATGCTTTTATTGTCGATTGCTTCTTGTGTACTTTGCATCTTGCGGGATGTTGGGATGAAGCGGCCCGGGCTAACCTTACATGACATCGTTCATGAGACTTGCTCCACGCTTGACATGCAACTTGTATTGCATAAGTGGCTTTATGGTGCTGTTTCTCCTAGCATAGTTAAGATCCAATTTACAACGGGTGATTAACAATACTAGTATCAATGTTGTGGTTCATGTTCGTAAGTTAGAACGACACTTATTGAAAGACCCAAACCACGTAAAATATGCAAAGAAAGTAGAGGCATCTAACTTTGTTTTGCAGGGGTGTGCAGTGATGTGATATGGCCATGATTGTGATTATATTTGATGTATGCAATGTTCCTTATTGTAAGTTGGCAACCGGCAGGAGCCATATGGTTGTCTTTAATTTATGTTAAGACCCGCGTGTCTATTCAAAGTAGTTGTAATAGTTGAAGCCGGTGGACGACAACCATGAAGAAGCGTCATTGACCTTGATGCAATGTCTGTGATGATGGAGATCATGTTCGTTCTTGAAGATGGAGATCGGAAGCACAAAGAAGAAAAGGCCATATCATCTCACATATTATGAATTGCATGTGATGTTAATCCTTTATGCATCTTGTATTGCTTAGTAGACGACGGTAGCATTATAAGATGATCCCTCATGCACATGAATTTCAAGTCATAAAGTGTTCACCCTTAGTTAGCACCGTTGCTAAAGCTTGTTGTTTCGAAGCACCACGTGATGATCGGATGTGTTAGATTCCGCAAGTGTATACAACGTGATCAAGCTAGATTTTCTCATGCGGAAACTAAGGTTTGATCTTGATGAGCCTAGCATGTACATACATGGTCTCGGAACACGGATCACCGAAAGGTAAAGCATGAATCATATAGTAGATATGATGAACATGTCGATTGTTCGCCATCGAAACTATATCAACTCTCGTGATGATCGGTGTTGATGTGGTGGATTTGGTTCGTGTGATCACTAAAACAATGTGAGGGATATTGTTTTGAGTGGGAGTTCACCTAGATTAATTTTATTATTAATTTGAACTCAATTTGTCATAAACTTAGTCTAAACTATTGCAAATATGTTGTAGATCAATGGCAGCCCCTACCATCAATTTTAATGCGTTCCTAGAGAAAGAAAAGTTGAAAAACAATGGAAGCAACTTGGATTGGTTCCATAATTTGAGGATTGTCCTCACAAATGGTAATTTGACCTATGTCTTTGGATGCAATTTGGGTGACCCACTGCACTGATCTTTGTCGATGAAGTAAAGAATGTTTACCTCACTCGGAAGACTTAGTACTCCACAGTTCAGTGTGCTATCTTGTATGGTTTAGAATCGGAGCTTCAGAAAAGGTTTGAGAATTCAGACCCATATGATATTGTCGAGGATATCAAATTGATCTTTGAGACTCATGCGGCAATTGAAAGCTATGAGGCTTCAAAAAAGTTTTTTAACTGCAAGATGGAAGAGGGCAGATCCGTCAGTGAGCATGTGCTTAAGATGTCTGGGCACGCAAATAAACTTCAAAGCTTGGGTATAGTGATTCCTAATGCTTTGGGGATTTACCGCGTCCTCCAATCACTACCACCAAGTTACAAGAACTTTGTGATGAACTACAACATGCAAAACATGAACAAGACGTTACCAGAACTCTTTGCCATGTTGAAATCTGCAGAAGTGGAGATCAAGTAAGAGCACCAAGTGTTGTTGGTCAATAAGAACACCAAATTCAAGAAAGGCAAGTGTAAGCAGAAGGGACACTTCAAGAAGGGTGGTAAGAAAGTTACCACGCCAACGAAGAAGACCAAGGCTGGACCTAAGCCTGATACTGAGTGCTTTTACTGCAAGGGAGAAGGTCCTTTGAGCGGAATTGCCCAAAGTACTTGGCGGATTTGAAGAACGGCAACATCAAGAAGAAAGGTATATCCGATATACATGTTATTGATGTGTATCTCACTAGTACTCGTAGTAGTGCCTGGGTATTTGATACTGGTTCGGTTGCTCATATTTGTAACTCGAAACAGGTGCTGCAGAATAAACGGAAGCTAGCGAAGAATGAGGTGACGATGCGCGTGGGAAACGGATCAAAAGTTGATGTGATCGCGGACGGCACGCTACCCCTTCATCTACCATCGGGATTAGTTTTATACTTAAATAATTGTTATTTGGTGCCTGCGTTAAGCATGAACATTATATTGCGATCTTGTTTATTGCGCGACGGTTACTTGTTTAAGTCCGAGAATAATGGTTGTTCGATTTATATGAGTAATATGTTTTATGCACATGCACCATTGATAGATGGTCTATTCTTATTGAATCTCGATAGTGGAAATACATATATTAATAACATTGAGGCTAAACGTTTGAAATCGAGCGATAACTCGACCTATATGTGGCACTGTCGTCTTGGTCACATTGGAGTGAAGCGTATGAAGAAACTCTATTCCGATGGACTTCTTGAATCACTTGATTTCGAATCACTTGAAAGATGCGAAGCATGTCTGATGGGTAAAATGACTACGACTCCATTTTCTGGTATGATGGAGCGAGCTACGGACTTATTAGAAATCATACATACCGATGTGTGTGGTCCAATGAGTGTAGCATCGCGCGGTGGTTATCGTTATGTTCTTACCTTCACGGATGACTTGAGTAGATATGGGTATATCTATTTCATGAAACATAAGTCCGAAACTTTCGAGAAGTTTAAGGAATTTCAAAGTGAGGTAGAGAATCAACGTAACAAGAAGATTAAATTTCTACGTTCTGATCGTGGAGGTGAATATCTAAGTTGCAAGTTTGGCGAGCATTTAAAGAAATGCGGAACACTTTCACAATTGACACCGCCGGGAACACCACAGCGTAATGGTGTGTTCGAACGTCGTAATCGAACTCTCTTAGATATGGTTCGTTCTATGATGTCACTTACAGATTTACCGCTATCATTTTGGGGTTATGCATTAGAAACAGCCGCATTCACTTTAAATAGGGCACCATCTAAATCCATTGAAATGACACCGTATGAATTATGGTTTGGGAAGAAACCTAGATTGTCGTTCCTTAAAGTTTGGGGTTGCGAAGCCTATGTAAAGAAGTTACAACCGAACAAGCTTGAACCCAAAGCGGAAAAATGCGTCTTCATAGGATACCCGAAGGAAACTATTGGTTATACCTTCTATCATAGATCCGAAGGCAAAATCTTCGTTGCCAAGAATGGATCCTTTCTAGAGAAGGAATTTCTCTCGAAAGAAGTGACTGGAAGGAAAGTAGAACTCGACGAGGTTATCGAACCTTCTCTCGAAATTGTGAGTAGCACAACACCGGAAGAAGTACCTGTGGTGCCTGCACCAATAAGAGAGGAAGCTAATGATGATGATCATGAAACTTTGGTTGTAGTTGCTATAGAGCCTCGCAGGTCAACGAGAACTCGTACCACTCCAGATTGGTATGATCCCGTTATGAGTGTCATGTTGGTGGACAACACCGATGACCCTGCGACATATGAGGAAGCGATGATGAGCCCAGATTCCAACAAATGGCAAGAAGCCATGAAATCCGAGATTGGATCCATGTACGAAAACCAAGTATGGACTTTGGTGGACTTACCGGATGGCCGGAAGGCTGTAGAGAAAAAATGGATTTTCAAGAAGAAAAGCAGTCTTGATGGTAATGTTCTGTCTATAAAGCTCGACTTGTCGCAAAGGGTTTCGACAAATTCAAGGAGTTGACTACGATGAGACTTTCTCACGATGGCGAAGATAAAGTCTGTGAGGATTATGTTAGCAATCGCTGCATATTATGATTATGAGATATGGCGGATGGATGTCAAAAGCATTCCTCAATGGAGACATTGATGAAGAGTTGTATATGATGCAACCCAAAGGTTTTGTCGATCCTAAAGATGCTAACAAGGTATGCAAACTTCAACGGTCCATCTATGGATTCAAGCAAGCATCCCGAAGTTGGAATCAACGTTTTGATAAGGTGATCAAAAGTTTTGGTTTTATACAAACTTATGGAGAAGCTTGTATTTACAAGAAAGTGAGTGGGAGCTCTGTAGCATTCTTAATACTATATGTAGATGACATATTGTTGATTGGGAATGATGTAGACCTTCTTAATAGTGTCAAGGAATATTTGAATAATATTTTTTCAATGAAAGATCTTGGCGAAGCAGCTTACATATTAGGCATAAAGATTTATAGAGATAGATCAAGACGCCAAATATCATTGTCACAAAGTACATATTTGGACAAAGTTCTAAAGAGGTTTGGAATGGAAGATAGCAAGAAAGGGTTCTTGCCCATGTTTCCCAATACGACCTTGAGTAAAACTCAAAGTCCGACATCGGCAGAAGATAGAGAAAGGATGAGTAAGACTCCCTATGCCTCAGCCATAGGATCTCTAATGTATGCCATCTATGTACTAGACCCGACATTGCATATGCTGTTAGTTTAACTAGCAGATATCAAAGTGATCCAGGAGTGGATCATTGGACAGCGGTCAAAAACACCCTTAAGTACTTGAGAAGAACTAAGGATATGGTTCTTTCTTATGGAGGTGATGAACAGCTCGTTGTTAATGGTTACACCTATGCTAGTTGGAACACCGATCCGGATGATTCTGAGTCACAATTGTAGGGTTCGCAGCATAGAAAACAAAAATTTTCCTACGATGTGAACTATATACCAAGACCTATCTACTAGATACAAACAACGGGCGGATGTATATCCGTAGAGAACATACCCTTGAAGACCGACAAAGCTTAACGAGTTCAACTCGTGGTTGATGTAGACGATCTCTTGCCGATCTCAAGATCGAGAGGAAGTCCTAGCGCCGCAAATCAGCAGCGCATCCGTGCTTTCACACACGTTCGAGGCACCGAGCAACCTCCGCCTCCTCGCTCCAGCGATGCAGCGGAAGCACAACTCTTTCTTGCCGAATAGCCACCGGGAACATGTATCTCGCTAGTCCGAGACCATGGGGGATAAATTCTAGAGGGGGAGAGAGATCCTTCACGAGGAGGTGTGAGAGACAAGTGACGAGGGGGGATCCTTTTATAGGAGGAGGGGGCACCCAAGGGGGTGGCCGCCGGCCATGGGGGCTGCCCCCTCCCCTCCTTCATTCATGTGGGTGGACACTCCACTCACAAAATGCCCTTTAAAATCCCTCCACTCAAAAGTCCACTCAAATTCCCATTAAATTTCCACCAAATTTAATGCAAACTCTCATAAATAAAACTCTTTTATTTTATTCAGAATTTTGTCAATTACTTTAATGACAAACATTCACAAATAACCCCTTGCTAGAATTCTATTTCACATGCATAACCACTTTATGCAATTTCACCCAAAAACCTGTTTCGGTATCTAGTGAAATAAATTCCTGCGCTTGTTCATTCTTTCGGCATGAAACATTTGGTCCAATTGGATGTCGGTGTCTCTTAAGTGTGTCACCCTACGGTTCGTGAATAATGCGGACATGATCGAGACCCCTCTCGGATCAATAATCGAGCGGGATCCGAGACCCATCTTGACTCCACACATTCAACGATGACTTTCTTGTGATCGTCGGAACCTTTACGCTAGTATCTTAATCCCTTTGTTTCACGATATATTACATGTCCGAGATTCGATCATCGGTATCTCCATACCTAGTTTGATCTCAATTCTTGACATGCACTTTTTCTCGTTCTGTGATATAACATTCTAGTGATCAAATCACTTGCTTGCAAGCTAATCAATGTGATATCACCGAGAGGGCCAGTATATCTATCCGTCATCGGGATGAAAAAATTCCACTCTCGATCCATGAGCCTCAACATAACACTTTATTAGTTCTGAATCCATCTTTATAATCACCCTGTTATGGTGTGACGTTTGATGTTATCAAGAAACTCTTCCGGTGTTAGTGATTGACATGATCTCATGGTCTAAGGATTAGGATCACTTCGTAAGTTGTTATAGCAATATAAACTCAATGACTTTGATCGTAATGCTATACTTCAGATGAATGTTCATCACACCATTACACTAATGTTGTGATCCCGTTATTAACAACATCCAATGTCCATGATCAGGAAACCTTGATCATCTTATTAATCAACGAGCTAGTTTATGAGAGAGGCATAACTAGGAACTTTCTATTTGTTTATTAAGCACACATGTATTAAAGTTTCCGTATTAATACAATTATAGCATGCAAAATAAACATCTATCATATACTTGGAATACACATAATAAACACTTTATTATTGCCTCTCAGGGCATATTCCCTTCAGTCTCCCACTTGCACTAGAGACAATAATCTAGTTACATAGTGATAAATCTAACACCCATTGAGTTCTGGTGTTGATCATGTTTTGCTCTAGGGAGAGTTTTAGTCAACGGATCTGCTACATTGAGATCCGTATGTACTTTACAAATCTTTATATCTCCATCCTTGACATGCTCATGGATGGAGTGAAACTGGCGCTTAATATGCTTGGAATGCTTGTGAGACCTTGGCTCTTTGGCATTGGCAATGGCACCATTTTGTCACAATAGATCACCATTGGGTCCAATGCGTTTGCCACCACTCCTAGTTCGGATATGAACTCCTTCATCCAAAGCGCTTCGAGCCGCTCAAGCGATAACATATTCGACCTCGTTGTTGATCCCGCTACCACAGGTTGTTTGGAGCTCCTCCAACTAACCGCTCCGCCATTCATGAGAAATACGTATCCGGATTGAGACTTAGAGTCATCCGGATCGGTGTCAAAGCTAGCGTCGACATAACACTTAGCGGCGAGCTCTTCTTGACCTCCGTATACAAGAAACATATCCTTAGTTCTTCAGTACTTAAGGATATTCTTGACCGCTATCCAGTGTTCCGAACCTGGATCCGATTGGTACCTACTAGTCAAACTAATAGCGTGTGCCACATCCGGTCTTGTACATAGCATGGCGTACATTATAGAGCCTATCTGAAGCATAGGGACTTTGTCCATTATCTCTCTTTCTTCCTTGCCGGACTTTGAGTCTTACTCAATGTCTTGCCTTACAACATAGGTAAGAACCCCTTCTTAATTCCGTCCATTTTAAACTTCTTTAAAATCTTATCAAGGTATGTACTTTGTGATAGCCCTATTAGGCGCCTAGATCTATCTCTATAGATCTTTATGCCTAATATGTATGACGCTTCACCTAGGTCCTTCATTGAAAATTTGTTGTTTAGATAACTTTTAACACTGTTTAAAAGATCTATATCATTTCCGATCAATAATACGTCATCCACATATAATATCAGAAATGCTACATTGGTCCCACTCACTTTCTTGTAAATACAAGCTTCTCCATAAGTTTGGACAAATCCAAACTCTTTGATCACCTCAACAAAGCGGAGATTCCAACTTCGTGATGCTTGCTTCAATCCATAGATGGATCGCTGAAGCTTGAACACCTTGTTAGCATCCTTAGGATCGACAAAACCCTTTGGTTGTATCATATACAACTCTTCTTCAATATTACCATTGAGAAACACGGTTTTGACATCCATCTGTCATATCTCATAATCGAAATATGCAGCAATTGCGAACATAATCCTAACTGACTTTAGCATCGCTACGGGAGAGAAAGTCTCATCGTAGTCAACTCCTTGAATTTGTCGAAACCCCTTTGCGACAAGTCGAGATTTATAGACGGTCACATTACCATCAACATCAGTTTTCCTTTTGAAAATCCATTTGTTCTCCACGGCCTTTCGGTCGTGAGGTAATTCCACCAAGTTCCAAACTTGATTTTCATACATGGATTCCATCTCGGATTTCATGGCTTCTAACCATTTGTTGGATCCGGGCTCATCATCGCTTCTTCATACGTCGCAGGGTCATCATTTTCATCAACCATGAAATTCATGACAGGATTTCCATACAGCTCGGGAGCTGCACGCGTCCTGTTTGACCTGCGAGGTTCGGTAGTACTCTCTTCGAGTTTCATGATCATTATCATTAGTTCCCTCTTCAACAGTGGAGCCAACTCGGAACAACTTCCGCTGCGCTAGTCGCCATACTTTGAAGAGAAGGTTCCACCTCTTCGAGTTCTACCTTCCACTACTCACACCTTTCGCGAGAAACTCTTTCTCTAGAAAGGATCCATTCTTAACAACAAAACCTTGCCCTCGGATGCGTGATAGAAGGAATACCCAATAGTTTCTTTAGGGTATCCTATGAAGACGCATTTTTCCGCTTTGGGTTCGAGTTTATCCGGTTGAAGTTTCTTCACATAAACATCGCATCCCCAAACTTTAAGAAATGACTTAGGTTTGTTTCCAAACCACAATTCATACGGTGTCTTTTCAACGGATTTAGATGGTGCCCGATTTAAAGTGAATGCAGCAGTTTCTAGTGCATAACCCCAAAATGACAACGGCAAGTCCGTCGAGACATCATAGATCGAACCATATCTAATAAAGTACGATTACGACGTTCGACACACCATTTCATTTGTGGTGTTCCGCAGTGTGAGTTGTGAAATAATTCCACACTCTTTCATGTGAGTGCTAAACTCGTAACTTAGATACTCACCTCCACGGTCGGACCGTAGAAATTTGATCTTTCTATTACGATGATTTTCCACTTCATTCTGAAATTCCTTGAACTTTTCAAAGGTTTCAGACTTGTGTTTCATCAAGTAGATATAACCGTATCTACTCAAATCATCCGTGAAAGTAACAAAATAACGATATCCACCTCGCGCTGACACACTCATTGGACCACATACATCAGAATGTATGATTTCCAATAAATCTGTCGCCCGTTCCATTGAACCGGAAAACGGCGTTCTAGTCATCTTGCCCATAAGGCATGGCTCACATGTATCAAATGATTCATAATCAAGTGATTCCAAAATTCCATCCGAATGGAGCTTCTTCATGCGTTTAACGCCAATATGACCTAGGCAATGATTACATATATGCGGATATATCATCATTAAGTTTAATCCTTTTAGCATCAACATTATGAATATGTGTAACATTATCATCGAGATCTAATAGAAATAAACCATTCATCATCGGTGCATGACCATAAAAGATTTCATTCATATAAATGGAACAACCATTGTTCTCGGATTTAAATGAATAACCACTTCGCATCAAACACGATCCAGATAAAATGTTCATGCTCAGTGCAGGCACCAGATAATATTTATTCAAGTTTATAACTAATCCCGACGGTAAGTGGAGAGGCAGCGTTCCGACGGCGATCACATCAACGCTTGATCCATTGCCGACACGCATCTTGACCTCACCCCTTGCTAGCGGTCGCTTGTTCCGCAGCCCCTGATTCGAGTTACAAATATTAGCAACTGAAGGTATCAAATACCGTGTGCTCTGCGAGCACTAGTCAAGTACACATCAATAACATGTATATCATATATACCTTTGTTTGCCTTGTCGGCCTTCTTATGCGCGGATACTTGGGCGATTGCTTCGATGGCGATCCCCTTACAATAGTAGCACTCGGAATCGGACTTAGGTCCAACTCGGGGTTTCTTTTGGTAGCAGCAGCATGGCTTTCCGCCCTTCCGTTTTCCTTCTTATCTTTCTTGAAACCAGTGTTCCTATTGATCATCAACACTTGATGTTCCTTTTGATCTCCACTGCGGTTTTAAGAATTGTGAAGCTCGGGGAGACTTCTTCATGCCTTGCATATTATAGTTCATCACGAAGCTCTTATAGCTAGGTGGCGAGAACACGATGGATGCCTAAGTCAATGGGAATCGATATTCCCAAGGACACAAGCTTATCGGTAACCCGACATCTTGAGTACATGCTCACTAACTGAGCTGTGCTCTTCCATCATGCAACTAAAGAACTTTTACGAGCGTTGTAGCTCTCTCTGACATGTGTCGAAAATCATTTTCAACTCACCCATTGTATCAAATGCATTGCCGTTAAACGCTTTGAAGTTCGGCTCTAGCCCATACAATATGCCGCAATGAACTAAGTTGTGGTCCTCTGACGAGTCGATAGACATTCTTCTCCTCGTCAGGCATCATCAAAGGTGGGGCCTAACGGCGCTTCTAGCACATATTGCTTTTGTGCAGCAGAGAGGAGAATCCTCAAATTCATGGCCCATTCGGTAAAGTTGCTACCATTCGTTGCTAGTTTCTCTTTCTCCATGAACACATTGAAATTAAAAGCAGGTGGTGCCATCTACAACAGAATTT
The DNA here is from genome assembly GCA_030063025.1 of Avena longiglumis. Classification (NCBI taxonomy): domain Eukaryota; kingdom Viridiplantae; phylum Streptophyta; class Magnoliopsida; order Poales; family Poaceae; genus Avena; species Avena longiglumis. The sequence continues at coordinate 45,867,336 of CP125973.1, forward strand.
GTAAAGTTTAGACTAAGTGTATGATAGATTGAGTTCAAATAATCCATATTATGAATGAACTCCCACTCAAAAACGACATCCCTCGTGCCTTTTTGGTGATTACATGAACCAAATCCACTATACCAAGTCCGATCATCACGTGAGTCGGTATAGCTTCAAAGGCGAGCATCAAATGGGCATCATATCAACTATATGACTCATGCTTAACCTTTCGGTCCGTGTTCCGAGGCCATGTCTGTACATGCTAGGCTCGCCAAGTTAGAAACTTAGTATTCGCGTGTATAACTGTTTTACACCCGAAATATGGTCGTGGATCCAAGAACACCCGATCATCACGTGATGTCTTGGAGCAACGAAAACATAATCGGTGCATACTAAAGGAAGAACACATTCTTATCTTGATATTTAAATGAGGGATCATCTTATTATGCTAACAAAGCGCTAAACAAGCAATATAAGATGCTATCAAACATCATATGTTTATTAGTGAAATTATATGGTTCCCGCAGATGATCTCTATCATGTGCATCGTGGTATGATCACTATCATACCTATATGTGTAAATCCAAGGTCTATGGATTTTACACGCTATGTGTGTTGTAAGAGTATCATCTCATACTTCTACTTACAACACTACCATATCATAACACTAGCCCAACAACAATCTAAACTAGACGCCTCTAATTTATCCATTGCAAGTTTTACGTGGCTTAGGGCTTTCGAGATAGAACCGTTCTTACCTACGAACATGAACCACAACGAGGATAATCAAATTGTTGACAACTCGCTTGCAAAATAGATATTGACTATAGTAGGAGAGACAGACACCCGCTAGCCACTTATGCAAACTAGTTGCATGTCAAGCGTGGAACAGGTCTCATGTGCGAGGACATGTAAAGTTTGTCCGGGCCGCTTCATCCCACTATGCCACCAATATCCAAAATTACAACAAAGGTGCAACAACATGATCATTATAGCCCACATACTCATATGTGTACTACCCGTGTAAATTATCTACGCATAGATCCGGCTCTGATACCACTGTAGGATTCGCAGCATAGAAAACAAAAATATTCCTACGATGTGAACTATATACCAAGATCTATCTACTAGATACAAACAACGGGCGGATGTATATCCGTAGAGAACATACCCTTGAAGACCGACAAAGCTTAACGAGTTCAACTCGTGGTTGATGTAGACAATCTCTTGCCGATCTCAAGATCGAGAGGAAGTCCTAGCGCCGCAAATCAGCAGCGCATCCATGCTCGCACACACGTTCGAGGCACCGAGCAACATCCGCCTCCTCGCTCCAGCGATGCAGCGGAAGCACAACTCTTTTGTAACACCCTCAGAATCGGACCTATGCAAGTTTGAGCAAAATTCGCAAAACCCGCATAGAAAATATTCAAAGGTGCCCACCAGGCACTTTCGTGCGGGTGGATAACGAAGTAATAACATTACACAACAGTCCTCGATGGGACCCACAGAACAGATATATATAACAGCGACTCAATGAGTCAAGAATACAGATATAATATACAAAGATCCAAATCACGGGAAAAGCGATAGGCGTCCAACTACGGACAAGATGCAAATGGGGCTAAGAGCCACAAGAATAACCAATGGCGTCCATAACCCTGTGCCAAGCCAAGCGGAAGGGTAACCCTTATAACGTCGAACTCAAAACTGCTTAAACAAAAGGGGTGCCGACAAAGGCAAAGGAAAAGAAGGAGCGTCGATCGAGGCAAGATACAGCGAGGCTAAATTCGGCGGTCTCGCCTACATAGGTATGGTGGTGGCGGCGTGACATGCACAACACAACCTATAGAGACTCGATACAACTGGCGGCTATCAGAGAGGGGTAAGAAAGACCTATTCGGATCCAACCTAATACTAGCATCAAACAAACCCATCCCGGCGTTTCCCCCCCTCGAAACCAAACGAGGAAGTCAACCGAGGAACTCACACAGTTGGCAATTTTACTTATTCAGTGATAGTTGCGGCACTTTACTAGTCAGGTTTAGATAATCATCCTGATAAAGTAAGCAGTGCGCACTTTTAGTTAACCATTCCGTTATAGTTGCAACAATTACTAATCAGGTACAGATAGCATGAGATAAACCCAAAAACCCAGCAGTTGTTGGTACTTTTATTCAGCCATTCCGTTGTAGTTGCAAGATTTACTAATCAGGTACATTTGTCGCAAGCGACAACCAAACAAGCAATTGTGGGCAGTATTATTAGCCATTCCATTATAGTGAAGCTGATTACTAGTCATTATAAGTCAAATTTATAGCAGTAAACTTTAGTTATGCTTGTCTATGATCGAGATACTGTGCTCCAAGTCGTCCATATCCGCGGACACGGCTTTCGAAGTTTTACCCGGCTGGGTGCACCAATAGCAACACACGTCGATCAACCTCGGAAAACCAAATCAAAACCCAACGAGGCTTTCACGTTGAACAATCACAGGATTGAAATATTTGAGGCCACCCTTAAGTAGAATCATACGGAGTAAGCAAGCTCCGAGACGGCCTCAAGGTTATGGGGACGGTGTGAACGATCGGGAACCCGAAAGTGTGGCTGGGCTTGTCGACATCATGCGGAATCGTGCCATGATCCTAAGATCGATGCAGTACCTCGCACAATTTAAATCTGAAAGTAGCATGGCATAAGTACAGGATCGTAAATAAAACCTCAAACTAGTTTGTGGCCCCAAGAAATAAGACTGAATCAAGCTCGCTGGGGGTCCCATATACCTCCCGGATGTGGATAGCGCGATAAATCAAGGAACAGGTATCAAGTACTCGGGGTCTTACGGGACACAAGTGGGCGTTCGGAAACCAAATATTTTCTATCACCCACCGATGCCTCTGCTTATTCAATTTTAGTTGTTAAACAGAAATTAAAGTGACGATAAGTAAAACTAGAATCATCTCCAACATCAACATGCGGCAATACATCAGCAACTGTGGCATATGACGACACACATCAGCACTTGAGCAAGCAGCTACGACGCGCAAGTCTAACTATCTACCAAACAACAGGTAATAGGATGTGTCCAAGGCAATATAGGGCTGCAAGGGATTTTTACGGGTACGAAAACTAGAGCATCGCAACACAGATAGCAATAGATCAACAGGAGGGAATAAAGACTATAAAAGTAAGATAGGTAGAAAGAGGGAGATGCTCGCCTGAAAACATTGTCGAAGGTTCAACCGGAGATCGGGGCGAAGCTCACATCAACTCAACGGCCTTATCCGCGAAGAAGCAAAACACTAGAATAAACACCGGGTGCAATATTTAATACAACGACAGAAGATCGGCATGATGCATGTATGATGCATGGCATGGCAAGGTGCGATGCTATTAGGTCAATATTAAGGGGAACCGGGGTCCCGACAATAATTAGGTGGTTCAAGTTATTTATCCACCTCGCAAATTATATGTTGTTTAGCAATGCAACAAATGGAACCGGTTCGCTACACATGGTTAAATGAGGCCAATATAAGGATAGATTTGCCCGCATATGGGCCCCATATTTAATTATTAGGTGAATCGGCATAAGGCCCCCAAACCACAGATATGCATGTGAGTATGACAATTAAATATGCAACAATTGTTATTATATCCTAAAATAGGGTTCTCGGATAAAAGGTTCACACATTAGGGTTCTCGACGGTCTTGGGGTTCCGGGGTTCGGGGTCCAGGGTTCGACGGGGATCAGATCTCGGGGTTCAGGGTTCGACGAACTTGACGGGATCGTTCTCGTACATCGGGGGTAGAACTTGGCGTTCCGGAAGCAGGACTTGGTGTATCCGGGATGGAGAGCTTGCCGTTCCGGGTCTCGGCGTCTTCAGGTCCGAGAGGAAGAACTTGGCGTGCCGGGTTCGGTCTTGGCGGGATCGGTCTTCGGGGTCCATCGGAATCGTCTCGACGATCTTGTCGCTCCGGCAACTTCGGTTTCGAGCGGGCTTCGGTACTCCTTGGGTGAGTGGCATCACTGTCACCAACTCGCCAAAAGAATAAAGCAGAGGCTCGGGAGTAGAGCATCAACAACACACACACTCGCGGGGGTCAGCGGCACTGGCCAAACACAGAAACGTTGCACCGGGGCAGGTCTCACTTGGACATCATCTCGAACACTCTATGGGCAACCACATGAGTTGCAAGATTGGAGCGGCCTTGCAGGGGGAGACAGGGAGGCGTGCTGCGGCACCTCAAGCTGCGACGGGGTGAAGCTCACGAAGGCGGCTCGGGCTCACGGACGGAGCGGACGGCGTCGGCGGCGCCACAACAAGGAGGCGTCGAGGCGGAGAGCAGCGGCCTTCTTTGAGGCAGCGGAAGCAAGCGGGCGGCGCGACGCTTTGCGAAGGAGCGGAAGGCGGGCCACGCCGGCGCAAGCGGGAAGGCGAGCCGGAGAGGGAAGCGGAGGCAGGGCAGCAGACGGAGGAGGCAGGCGGAGCTCGGCGGCAGCCAGGGGAGGGACTCGAGGCGCGGCCGGCGGTGGCGGAGGGGACGGAAGGACAGGACCGCTGCTGGCGACTCCAGCGCGAAGGAGAGGCCCACCGCCTTAAGCGGGATGAAGACGGCGCGGCGAACCTTGGCGAAGGCGGTTGACGAGTAAGCGGAGCGTGGCATGATGTCTGGCGGTAGGGCGGCCTTTCATGTGGAGGAGCACCGGGCGGCTGCTCGGGGCTGGCGCAGCAATGGCGTAGCGAGGCCACCGCCAGCGGCCTTGGCCTTGAGGCAGGGAACTGGCCGAAAGGAAGGAGAGGAGAAGCAGCGTGGGAGAGGCGGCCAGGGAGAGGAGGTGCGTGGTGGTGGGACAGGCGGTTCAGGGAGTGGAAGTGGGCGGTGGCTGGGCCACGGGCGAGGTGGGCGATGGGTCCCGGGTGGCGGTGGGCGGTGAGGCGCGTGCAGCGCGTGCAGCGTGTCTTGGCGTGCAGGCGTGTGGCGGCAGCGTGTAGCCAGCGGCTGGCAAGGGTGGGTCGAGGCGGTGGCAGGGTGGGCCTTGTGGCGTCGCGTCGTGGCGTGTCTTGCTGCTGGGTGGGTGAGTTGTGTGTGTGGGGCTGTGGGCGGGGTGACTTTAGCACAGGTGGAGGGTTGGGGGCTGATGTGGCAGGTAGGGAGTGGGCAAGGGAGAGAGAGGAGGTGAGGTGGAGGGATCTGATTGGAGGGAGTGATGTGGAGGGATGGGTTGGGTAGCTAGCTGGGTAGGTCTAGGATTTAACAGGCGGGACATGTTGGGCCGTTTTATATTTTTCTGGGGTGGTCGTTCGGGTCGTTTCGGCCCGTTCGACTGCCCCACTATAATAAATAAATATTTTATTTACTTTTAATTGCACCGTTTGCAAAACAATTTTAACAAAACAAAATATTCCGGCGACCCGGTTTTCGATGTTGAATCAAGAGGGGGCGTTTTAGAAAACAACACGGGCTTTGCAAACATAGTTTTTGGCAAACACTGCATGACGATGACGATGCAATGCACAAATTCAACGCGATTTTCTAGTAGTGGTTTTGCGGGATGCCACATCTTTCTTGCCGAATATCCACCGGGAACATGTATCTCGCTAGTCCGAGACCATGGGGGATAAATTCTAGAGGGGGAGAGAGATCCTTCACGAGGAGGTGTGAGAGACAAGTGAGGAGGGGGGATCCTTTTATAGGAGGAGGGGGCACCCAAGGGGTGGCACGCCATGGGGGCTGCCCCCTCCCCTCCTTCATTCATGTGGGTGGACACTCCACTCAAAAAATTCCCTTTAAAATTCCTCCACTCAAAAGTCCACTCAAATTACCATTAAATTTCCACCAAATTTAATGCAAACTCTCATTAAATAAAACTCTTTTATTTTATTCAGAATTTTGTCAATTACTTTAATGACAAACATTCACAAATAACCCTTTGCTAGAATTCTATTTCACATGCATAACCACTTTATGCAATTTCACCCGAAAACCTGTTTCGGTATCTAGTGAAATAAATTCCTGCGCTTGTTCATTCTTTCGGCATGAAACATTTGCTCCAATTGGATGTCGGTTTCTCTTAAGTGTGTCACCCTACGGTTCGTGAATAATGCGGACATGATCGAGACCCCTCTCGGATCAATAATTAGAAGCGGGATCCGGAGACCCATACTGACTCCCACACATTCAACGATGACTTTCTTGTGATCGTCGGAACCTTTTACGCTAGTATCTTAATCCCTTTGTTTCACGATATATTACATGTCCGAGATTCGATCATCGGTATCTCCATACCTAGTTTGATCTCGTTACCGACATGCACTCTTTTCTCGTTCCTGTGATATAACATTCTAGTGATCAAATCACTTGCTTGCAAGCTAATCAATGTGATATCACCGAGAGGGCCCAGTATATCTATCCGTCATCGGGATGAACAAATTCCACTCTCGATCCATGAGCCTCAACATAACACTTTATTAGTTACGAATCCATATTTATAATCACCTATTACGGTGTGTGACGTTTGATGTTATCAAGAAACTCTTCCGGTGTTAGTGATTGACATGATCTCATGGTCTAAGGATTAGGATCACTTCGTAAGTTGTTATAGCAATATAAACTCAATGACTTTGATCGTAATGCTATACTTCGGATGAATGTTCATCACACCATTACACTAATGTTGTGATCCCGTTATTAACAACACCCAATGTCCATGATCAGGAAACCTTGATCATCTTGTTAATCAACGAGCTAGTTTATGAGAGAGGCATAACTAGGAACTTTCTGTTTGTTTATTAAACACACATGTATTAACGTTTCCGTATTAATACAATTATAGCATGCAAAATAAACATCTATCATATACTTGGAATACACATAATAAACACTTTATTATTGCCTCTCAGGGCATATTCCCTTCAACAATCTGGATACGTATTTATTTTGAATGGTGCAGCAGTTAGCTGGAGGAGTGCAAAGCAAAGCGTTATGGCGAGATCTTCAACTGAATCGGAATACATGGCTGCTTCGGAGGCTTCACAAGAAGCGATATGGATGAAAGAGTTCATTACAGAGTTGGGTGTGATTCCTAGTGCGCTGGACCCAATGTCTATCTACTGTGATAACATGGGTGCCATAGACAATGCGCAAGAACCAAGGTCACACAAGAATCTGAAGCATATCAAGCTACGTTTTCACGCTATTCGAGAACATGTCCAAGATGGGGACATAAAGATTTGCAAAGTACACACAGATCTGAATGTGGCGGATCCGTTGACTAAACCTCTCCCGAGGGCAAAACATGACCAGCACCAAACTGCCATGGGTGTTCGTTATATTACCATGTAATCTAGATTAGATGACTCTAGTGCAAGTGGGAGACTGTTGGAGATATGCCCTAGAGGCAATAATAAATGTAGTTATTATTATATCTTTGTGTTTATGATAAATGTTTACATTCATGCTATAATAGTATTAACAAGGAAACATTAATACTTGTGTGATTTGTAAACTTAAATTGAAGTCCCTAGTAAAGCATCTATACATCACTAGCTTGTTGGTTAATAAATGATTGTGGTTTCCCTCTCATGAACATTGAGATGTTATTAACAACAAGATCATATCGTTAGGAGAATGATATGATGGACATACTCCTATAGATAAGCATAGCATAAATATCAAGTCATTTTAATAGTTCAATTGCTATATGCTTTCTGATACATAGTAACCTAATTCCTTCAACCATGAGATCATGCATATCACCTTTAACGGATGGATGCTTTGATGACATCAAACACCACACCGTAACTGGGTGGCTATAAAGGTGGCATTGAGTGTTCGGAAAGTATTGGTTGAAACACATGGATCAAGAGTGGGATTTGTCCATCCATATGACGGATAGATATACTCTGGGCCCTCTCGGTGAAATGTCATCCAATTAGCTTGCAAGCATGTGACTGGCTCACAAGGGATCACATATCACGCGAACGAGAAAAGAGTACTTATCGGTAACGAGATTGAACTAGGTATGCAGAGATACCGACGATCATAACCTCGGATAAGTAAACTATCGTGAGACAAAGGGAAATTGGTATCGTATGTAAGTGGTTCATTCGATCGCAAAGTAATCGTAAAAATATGTGGGAGCCATATGAATTTCCAGATTCCTCTATTGGTTATTGTTCGGAGAAGTGTCTCGATCTGTTATCGCCGTATTTTGGCCAAAGACGGAGATGGGCCGTGATCAAGATGGGCTTGGAAGATACGTATATTCAACGTGTTGTTGGATCGGCCTAGTGTGTGGATTTGGGCTAAATTGCCCGTGTATCTTGTATCATAGTAGGGTTCGTGTTTGTTTAGGTTCCGTTTATGTTTAGGTAAAGATAGAGTTGTAGAGTTATTCCAAAAGTAGAGAGTCTCCGGACTATAAATATGTACCTAAGGTTATCGAAAAAGGAGGACAACCACGTTCACAACAAACACAATCTCGCATCGCCACCCTTGTTTCTAGGGTTTCTTTCGGGTAAGTGCCATCTTGCCTAGATCGCATCTTGCGATCTAGGCGATATCTACGTTACCTGGTTTTACTGTCTTGAGCGTTGTTGATGGCGAGTAATACCATTATCATAGATTGTTTGAGGCTAGCATCGAGCTTTTCATTATTATCGTTGAAGTTATGCTACCTCTAAGTTATCTCGCTACCCTTGCACCTTTTCCCGAAGTGTAAGGGTAGCATCTTGCTTGATCTTTATTTAGTCGATTCGATCTGTTATAGTTGTGCCTTGTTCACCAAGGTCTAGTTTAATATCTACGTAATCAGGCCTTACAAACGGGTTGAACGATCCAGTAGTACATAAGGACGTGGCTTATTCGTTCTAGAAGATTGTTCCGTAATTGACTTTACGTTGGTTATTAGGCCTCCTCTAGGGTTAATATTCTTCATCTTTTATGCGTACAGGCTCAATCACGTGTAGGACGTTCGATTACGTGGTGAAAACATTAAACCGTAGATCGATTTAACTTGTAATGATCAAGCAAAACCCCATGTTATCGTGAATCTAATGCAGAACCATGGGGCAATCGGCTCTAGGAGCCGATTCTGGAAACCGGGAGCCGTCACGGCTCGAATTTTACGATGCTTGTTTACCATGCAGAAATCAATCGAGCAATCCTTCACCTTCGACCAGGTATAGGTCAGGTGGCATCTCGAACCAAGCGGGGCGTGTGCGGAGTTTTTGCGGCCGTCGCCGAGGACCAGGCCCACGATCAGTCTGGAGCCTCCCGGCTCTCCGTGTTGCTCGTCGCTGCTCACCGGTGGGTTTTGGCAGGCAACACATTCTGGCACGCCCGGTGGGACACTCAACAACGTCTACATCAACATCCGACGCTGCAATGGAGAACAGACCAGTCACTTACGACGATCTACCTGACGAGCACAAGGCCAAGTATGACGAGATCAAGGCTCTCTTCGAGGAAGACCTCATCGGCTCTTTTGAGAGGACCCATAAGCATGGCATCAGGTGGAGGGGGTTCTCCCCCGATGGTGCTCTTGATGAGGTGGATCATACATTCCTTCGGAGGCGCACTGAGCTCACGACGAAGTCAACTACATGGTGGCTCATTCTGCACCGCCATTACGAGAGCACAGTGAACGCTTTCGAGCGGGTCGCGGTTCGCGTAGTTCGAGATCATGAAACATCAGTACTCCGTCGGGGCCTGCTTTAGGGACTCACCAGGGAAAGATCGCTCGGACCAGGCCACCGCCGCGTCGCGCTTGCAGCTCGAACCGCCAGAGCAGCGGCCACGTCGTCTACAAGGTGGAGGCGACCAGGCGATTGCCAATTCCTGTTTGAGCCACCTAAGGAGATCCCACGGATATATATGCGCCACGTGCGGACTGCAATAACGACACACACCAAACAGATTGCCACCGCAGTTTCTGCGCAGGAGTTCTGGGCGGGATCTTGAGGCAGGCGTGTGCCGGATGATATGCAGGATGGGCCGACAAATGCATGGCTAGCTAAGTATGCCATCGAACAAGTCATGAGAATCTAGCCCCACAGGCTCAAACGATGGAGCAAATCGGTACCATCTGAGGGACCGGTTAAACCGTCAAGAGAAGGACAATCGGCTATTCAAAGCCGTACCCAACGAGTTTGATCTGATTCGCCGCCACCCAAGTATAAGCTCCCCGAGTTCTCAAGATTCAACGGGTCAAGGGTCAAGCTCGATCGAGCACATAAGCGATACCGCACAACTAGGCATGATTTGGCATCGGATCAGATGCGTAAGATTTTTTGCGCAATCTCGACAGGACCAGCCTTTGGGTGGTACACCTCGCCACCTGATTCAATTCATACCGAAGCAAGCGGAAGAGCAGTTCCACGTCGGTACCATTCGAGGCTCTTGAGGCTGGCATTGCAGACTGGCGCAGCGGCGAAGCGAGGAAATCAGCGAATATATCCGGCCAGGACCGTCAAGAACCGATGTTACTCGGCTCGTTTAACTGAGAAGGAAGCAGTCGAGCTGGCAGTGTTGGGTCTCTTGGCACCCATCAAGGATCTGGCGTTCCAAGTGGAGTACAACTCATTGGCGCACATGGCCCAGAAACTAACGATGTATGAACAGCGCCACCCTGAGTTGTACCAAGACAAATTCAAACGTCCGATAGGCCTGGTCGATGCAGAAGAAGATGATCCTACAGAGGACCAGGAGGTGGCCGTGGCTGAATGGGCTCGGGGGGCAGATCCCGTAGCCTGCAAATGGGTGAAACAGCAAGGGCCTGCAAAAGGGGTCGACTTCGATGTGAGCAAAGCCGAGCAGATATTCGATTTGCTGCTGAAGGAGAAGCAGCTGAGGTTACCCGAAGGCCACAAAATCCCTACGGCTCAGGAAATGAACGGGATACCATACTGCAAGTGGCATCATTCGTTCACCCACACCACCAATGAATGCAAAGAGCTTCGCCGCCAGATCCAAATGGCGATAGAACAAGGCCGTCTGATCCTTGGGCAGTTCGCCATGAAAGTGGACACAAACCCATTTCCCGGCGTCAACATGGTAGAACTTAGTCGCTCCGCGAGGCGTAAGCTGGATTTTTCCTTCGGCGTTAATATGGCAGGGTCAGGGTACCACCATGACACGTACAAGGTGGAGGTGTCCGCTCTCGGGGCAAGGAAAGAAAGGAGGCTAGTCCATGCGACCGCCCAGCCACAATGACAGCGGTGCCAGCGGAGGAACAAGTGAGGAGAGTGCGATATCAGAAGCCACATTCCACGCATCTCCTTAGCAAGTATGAGCGCCAGTATGACCAACGTCACCGGCGCGATAGAGACGACGAAAGATATGAGCACCTCGCTAAGGGACCGTCTAAGGAAAAGGATGGCGCAGACAAACATTGGGATTGTCCTTTCTTCAAGTACTGCTGGGACGCGGGGATGAGCCGATTGCCTACAATCAACAACTGCCCGGAATGCGGTCAGCAGAAGGAAGACACGAGGCCAGTGTCAGTGTTCAAACGTCTGGGGCCTCTTCCACCCCAGAGCCGTCACAGGGAGTCCGCTCGATCAGAAGACCTCGAAAAGCCAGAGAATGACAAAGACGAAGACAGGTATCACCGTCCAAGGTGGTGTCCCGACGGACTCAGACACACCCAGAAGCGTAGAGTGCAGCGGTTGCGTAACTTGGAGGAGGCTGAAGCGCAGTATCTCCACGCTTTGAAGAAAGCACGGCCTGATCTGGCCGTCAAAATGAGGCAGACTTTGGAAACGGAAGACCGCCCGACAAGGAAAGAGTGGCGCCCCAAACCGGTAAAAGCCGATGCAAAGACATCGGCTGGCACAAACATGGTGTTTGTACTCCCGCCGTAATTGCGCGCCAGAACCGATGAGCTACCGGTGGCACGGTTTACTGCGGTCCACGGCGGTTATCTTTGAGAAGCCACGTGAGAAGGGTTATAAACATCGAAAGCCCAGCCTGCGGGTTACATCAATGGGCAACCTGTCGGCAAGATGTTGGTGGACACGGCGGCGATCAATATCATGCCATACTCCATGCTGACGTTTGGGACGCTCACTGCAGATCTGATCAAAACCAACGTCACGTTAAGCGACTTCAACGTCGGTCTTGAACGCAAGGCGTCGAACGTGGACTGACGATGGGCAGGAAAACCGTACCCACGTCATTCTTCGTCGTGGACAGCAAGAGCACTTACACTGTCTTGCTAGGAAGGTATTGGATTCACGCTAATTGCTGCATCCCGTCCACAATGCACCAGTGCCTGATCCAGTGGGATGGAGACGAAGTGGAGGTCATCCACGCAGATGATTCTATCGAGATTTCCATAGCTGGCATGAACGTCTGGGAAGCAGAAGACCAAGAGCCGATCTCTGGAATCAACCTAGACGGCTGCGAGCGTATTGAAGCTACAAAAAACGGGGTGAGGCTGGTCTTATCCGCTGGCCTTACAGAGTAGAAAAGCCCACGGTCATCCGTGGTACGGCCGATCCGTGCGATCGGCCACAAAAAATAAAAAGCAGCGATCATACGACAAGCAGCTCAGGTAGTCGTAGCAGAGAGATGCTCTGCCACTGTAAAACAATAAGGTGTAAACCGTCCTTGACTAATACAAGCAAAAAGGGGGCCGATTCAGGCGATCGGCCCAAATTATTTTTGTTATCCTCACCTACCGTTTGCCCTGTGTTTAGCATCGATTTGACAGGTGACGGGAAGCTAGGGTACGGGTTCACATCCGCTGATGAGCTAGAATAGATCGACATTGGTCCTGGGGATTAGTCACGACCAACATTTATCAGCAAGAATGTGCTAGGCTGTGCCGACGTTCAGATACAATTCCTGGAAGCGGACGACTGGAGAGCCGATATCTTCAATTACTTGAAGGATTCGGCTCGGGGGGCACCTAAACGGATAAGAAACAAAGCCAAAGGAGTTCCACGTGGGTGATCTGGTATGGGAGCTGTGAAAATCCTTAGAGACTAAGGATGGACCAAGTTTTAAGAGGAAACGCGTACATGCTCGAGGAGCTGGACGGCATGAAATTCCCAGTGGCGGTCAACATCTCAAGAAATATTTCCCAAGCATGTGGGATGTTGGACAGTAAAACTGGAGGGGCCGATACATGAAATCGGCTAAGTAAAGGCACGTGAGACGATGGACAGTAAAAATATGGGGGCCGATTCTGAAAATCGGCCGAATAAAAGCAAAAAAAATACATAGCCGATGCACGGTCATCGACTACGGAGACTCGCACCTGTTACAAACAGATGCTAGTTCGCATACGAGTCTGAAGAAATGCTTCAAGGCATGGAGGCGTCGATGCGGACACGATCCACCTCGGCGATCTCAGCTTCGTCATCTTCGTCCTTGCCCTTCACCAGCTGCTTGCTCAGGGCACGTATGTCTGCCAGATCGGTCTTCAGTTGAGCTTTGAGGCCTTCCGCCTCGTTTTGGGAACGGGCTATAGATTCTTCCTTGTCACGAATGAGCTGTTTAGTCACCCGGACCTTCTCCTCAAGATCTTCCAACTCCCTTTTCAAGGATGCAAGCTCGGCGGTACTGACGGAGGTGTCCGTTTTAGCATCCAGGGACGTCTTCTTCTCGTTGAGCTGCTGACATCTGCCTGCAATATCGGCCTTCAACGGAAGTTGGGCATGGAGCAGGTTGATCCTTTCACGAGCTGACTTCACCCGTGGCCCGAAGAAGGACAGATTTGCAACTGCCCAAAGCTTCACCTGCAATACTACTGGAAGATGGCCACGAGTTCGGCAAGGCGCTCTTCACTTCCTCGTAACCCTCGATCAACTCCTCGATCGGGGAGGACAAGGTTTTAAGACGCTGAAATTGAGGTAGAACGCTGACTTGTGGCTCGGGAGCAACAGAGGGAGTTGGTTCGATGGATTCAGGGTCGAACGACAGCAAACTTGAAGGATCGCAACTCTGGCAGCCAGAAAAGCGTCAGTATGCGTCCAAACATGCTAGAATGAGCCGAAAGAACCTGAACGTACCTCTCCTAAGGTCGAGGGGATAGCCGAGGAGGAGACCATCGGTTCGTGTGTGGTTGCTGGAGGCTTGACGAGAATGGTAGCCGTTTCATCTACACCTTCGGGGATTCCCAGATCCGGCGTTGGCACTGCCTCAGCTGTCCCGCTGAAGACACCAGTCATCTGCATGAAGGGTGTTCTCAGCAGTATAAATAACGATAAATCGGCAGACGAAAGGGAAACAAGCAGGAAGGATTGAAGGATGGTGGTTATCGAAACCTCCTGGCTCGACGAAGAAGCTTGTTGTCCTTTACGAGCTCTCTTAGGACCCGCAGATGACCCCGCCTCAACTGGTGCTCGGGGGGCAGCAGGTTCAGGAGCCGACCTTTTTCTGGAAGCCGATGGTGGTGAATCTGGCTGGTTCGGTGTGATGGTTCTCTCGGAATCCGTTGGGCCCAGTTCTCCTCGACTAATCTGGGTATCCTCACTGGAGGTGTCTTCGACGGAAGCCTCGTAAAGAAGGGAACCGATGGCGTAAACATGTTTGCAAGAATAGAAGAATGACGAGGATCGATCAAGGCCTGAATTAGCTTACATGCGAGCTGTCTGGGGAAGGGCTCCGGCGCCTCAAGGTCTTCCTGGCAGCTGCCTTTCTCACCATCGTTCTTGTTTTAGTCGGAACTCGAGGGGCAGCTGACTTAGGGGCTGCTGGTTTCTTGGAAGCCGATTGTGGGGTTATCGGCTGTTTCTGCATTATGACCTTTTTCAGAGGTGGCGAGTCTTTGCAGAAAAGAACCACAGGAGCTGGCGGGAAGAACTCGAAAGGGGAGCCATCGCTGTGCGTAGGTTCAGGGCCATCTTGTTGCTGCGAAGAGAAAGAGTGAGTTAATAAAAGGATCAATTGCAGGCTGCATCAAGAAAAATTGCAAGTAGTAGTACCTGGTCCACGGGGATGTCATAGTCAGCGTCGAGCTGTTTCAGCAACGGTCCCAGAGCTCTCCTAAAGACGTGAGTCTTCCACATCGACCACCAGTCTTCAAAGCCATCGGTTGATGAGGCAAAGGTGAGGTCGTTGGGAATTGGGATGGTCAGAGCATCAAAGAAGGAATAACACCTTTGGCTGGTGAGAGGATCAGGCAGATCGGCTCTGCTCTCCGTAAGGTGATGGAGAAAGAGGCGGGGAGCTACTTGTCCAAGGCCGAATTGGCGAGCCACTACGACTGGCTGGTAGAATTCATACCCAGGTTTGATTATCCTGTTGGATGTGCTCATGCCAACTGGAAGGAAACAGGGACGAATAACGGTGGAAAAGAGCTGCCGAGTGCTAGTGTCATCGGCAAAATTGTCCAGCCTGAAGGAGAGTGGATTTTCAAAGTGTTCTGCTTCTTCCATGTAAGGGAAGAAGTTGGGGTTGTCCAGGCCTTGGAAGAAGGTGCTGAACCATTTAGACGCCTCTTGAGGGGCCAGTTTACTGCCTGGCAGTCGATACAAAGCTTGGCCATAGCTGGTGCATCGGATCTGCTTCCCTTTAACATCTGGGAAAGTACAACTCGCCAGAAGGGGGAAGTCTGGGATGTGGCTTTGGAAGTACAACTGAGCCCATAATCGGATGAACCACCAAGGTCCACTGTTTTGATTGCTATGCACGAGAACGACTTATGAGACATCAACTGGAGATATCGATAGACCTCTCCAAGGAACAGTTTGCCGATGCCAAGTTGAGTACCTTTGGCCAGTTCGTGGGCCAAGGAAAGATAGTTCTTGGTGGGAGCCAGGGAAGGGCCACAGAAGATGAAATGCTCCAGCCAGAAGTTGAGAAAGGTCATGTTCTTTCTAAACAGGCCCTTTGTTTTCATATGACGTTGGAGATAAGCACCCCAACTTGTACAGTCTGCTTTGGAAGACAGTTTGTAGGGACTTTGGTCAGTTTGAAAGCGTAAGGGCTGGGTGATGTAACGTCTGCAGACCATGATCATCACCACGTCTAGCAAGGTTGGTGACATAGGGCCATGGCCGAACATAAAGCAGTTCAGAGCATCAGACCAGAAATAGCCGATGGTTTTGAGAAGATTCTCGTGTTTCTCAAGAGGAGACAACGATAGATGCAAGGCATCGGCTATTCCCAAGGTTTCCCATTGGGATTGGTAACCTCTAGCTACCCTACTGAACCAAGAAACCCAATGTTCAGGGGGATTAGGCCAGGCTACAAGGCCGTCGGCCCAAGAGTTCAGATCTAGGTCTTGGCTTACGAAGGGATTCTATTTGCTTCACAAGAAATCGATGGGCAGGACTAGAATCAGACGAGGCCAAGACAGAGAATTTGGGAGAGAAGGATGCGGCAGCGTAATGTACGAAACCTAGAAAGTTTAATGGTGGAATAAAGGCATTAATTCGTGTTCGCCATTAAAATTCTCAAATTGCGTTCAGACCGCGAGGGTAGGCGTACCTTCGCCGGAGACCTCTGGATTGGTGTTGACGATTCGCCATCTGGTTTGCTGGCCGGAGATGGATCTGCAGATTGAGGATTGAGGGTTCTTGTTCTGTGAGCTCGATCTGGTTGGTGGGCTTGGGGATCTAGGTCGCCCTTTTTGAAGAGAGTCGCAGGTTACCGTTTGGGACTAAGAAGTGGCCGTTTGGGTTTGCCTAAATATGCGGCTGAGTTGACCTTGTCAACAATTTGGGGAAAGCTGATGTGCATCGGCTCTTTGAGTTGTAGCTTGGTTGACTGTGAAAACATGATAAGGTGAAAGCCGATGCGTTGCTATCGGCTCCTGGAGTATCGACTTATTTATGTTATCGACAAAATTGGGGCGGAAGGACAATCTGCGAGAAACGGATTTTTTCATTCATTCATTCAAAAGCAGATTGCTTACAAGCGACTGACGGATTACAAAAGGGGACCTACTACTACTACGGCTACTACTACTGGTTCCTAATCTAGGCCGAGGTCGTCGTCGCTGCCGTCGCCGTTGTTTTGTGCGCTATCCTCAGCGCTGCTACCGGCGTCGTCTTCACTGCTGCTGCCGAAGAAGTCAGCAGGGGCTTCCTCATCCTCGTCGTCGTCGTCTTCGCTGGACCCGGTGCGGAAGTACTTCACCGGTTGGTACTCCTCGGAGGAGGTGTCCTCCTCTTCCTCCTCCTCTTCGGAGGAATCGACGCCGTCCCAGGACATGGCGTCGTCGCTGCTGTCTGCCTCCAGTTCCCCATCAGCGAGGAACTGCAGGTCCTCCTCGCCGTCGGTCATGGACGCGTCGTCCTCCGACCAGACAGCGAAGTCCCAACCCCTCTCGTCCCACCATTGTGGGGCGAGAGTGTTGTACGCCGCCGTCGGCGGGTGCTCTGGCGTCGGCTCTCGGTCGCTCATCGAGTTGGAGGCGTGGGAGGACAGGCTAGAGGAAGCAGAGGAGGCCATGGCGAGAAAGAGGGTTTTTCGGCGGAGGAAGGAGGGTTTTCTGGCAACTGGAGGAAGATGGGGATTGCGAACTGTTTAGGCTGATTTAAATAAGGGGAATAGTGGAGAGACGGTTCAATGCCATAGCGGTTTCCCAGATTGCACTGCCAAAAATCGTCAAATCATGCACTGCGCAGGAGTTGAGAAGACAGGGCATCATGATGAAGGGGTAGCGTGATTTATTCGATTACGCCACGCATTCTCGCCGACAGCGACCCGATAAAAAAGGAGAAGAAAAAAACACACAGAGTGGTTTTGGAATTATCATTGCCAAAACCAGGGGGGCATGTGTTATCGCCGTATTTTGGCCAAAGACGGAGATGGGCCGTGATCAAGATGGGCTTGAAAGATACGTATATTCAACGTGTTGTTGGATCGGCCTAGTGTGTGGATTTGGGCTAAATTGCCCGTGTATCTTGTATCATAGTAGGGTTCGTGTTTGTTTAGGTTCCGTTTATGTTTAGGTAAAGATAGAGTTGTAGAGTTATTCCAAAAGTAGAGAGTCTCCGGACTATAAATATGTACCTAAGGTTATCGAAAAAGGAGGACAACAACGTTCACAACAAACACAATCTCGGCGCATCGCCACCCCTTGTTTCTAGGGTTTCTTTCGGGTAAGTGCCATGCTGCCTAGATCGCATCTTGCGATCTAGGCGATATCTATGCGTTACCTGGTTTTACTCGTACTGAAGCGTTGTTGATGGCGAGTAATACCATTATCATAGATTGTTTGAGGCTAGCATCGGAGCTTTTCATTATTATCGTTGAAGTTATGCTACCTCTAAGTTATCTCGCTACCCTTGCACCTTTTCCCGAAGTGTAAGGGTAGCATCTTGCTTGATCTTTATTTAGTCGATTCGATCTGTTATAGTTGTGCCTTGTTCACCAAGGTCTAGTTTAATATCTATGTAATCAGGCCTTACAAACGGGTTGAACGATCCAGTAGTACATAAGGACGTGGCTTATTAGTTCTAGAGAAGATTGTTCCGGTAATTGACTTTACGTTGGTTATTAGGCCTCCTCTAGGGTTAATATTCTTCATCTTTTGTACGTACCAGGCTCAATCACGTGTAGGACGTTCCAGTTACGTGGTGAAAACATTAAACTGTCGTAGATCGATTTAACTTGTAATGATCAAGCAAAACCCCATGTTATCGTGAATCTAATGCAGAACCATGGGGGCAATCGGCTCTAGGAGCCGATTTACAGGGAAACCTGGGAGCCGGTCACGGCTCGAATTTTACGTATGCTTGTTTACCATGCAGGAAATCAATCGGAGCAATCCTTCACCTTCCTGACCAGGTATAGGTCGGTGCACTCGAACCAAGCCAGGACGTGTGCCGGAGTTTTTGCGGGCCGTCGCCCGAGGGACCAGGGCCCACCAGCAGTCCTGGGAACCTCCCGGCTCTCCGTGTTGCTCGTCGCTCCTCGCCGGTGGGTTTTGGCAGGCAACACGATCATGTCCGCATAATTCACGAACCGTAGGGAGACACACTTAAGGATTCGACGTTGTTTGAGTAGTTATGGAATGATGAGAAAGAGTCTGAATGTTGTTCGGAGTCTCGAATGGGATTCGGGATATCACGAGGAGATCCGGAATGGTCCGGAGAATAAGATTCATATAAGGAAAGTCCTCTTTCGGAGTTGGGGAATGGTTCCGGTGTTTTCATCGGGAATGTTCTAGAAGGTTCCGGAATGTCCGACACTCCAGAGGGGAAGGGTACATGAATGTGTTATATCAAGTTGGTATGATTGCATCATGTACTAAGTGTCATCGCTGAACAAAATAGAGGATTTAATCAAATCCTTGTTTGAAAAGTCAAACGCCAATTTGAAAGTTAAACGGCTAATTTTGGGAAGTGGAGGGGAGGTGGAATCCGAGTTGGGGAGGAGTACTTGGGTGCGAGTTGGGGAGGGACTCCCCTCCCCTGGCGCGCGTCCCTCCACCTATAAGAGGAGTGCAGGGCTCCCCTCCTAGACACACAAGTTCCCTACCTCTAAACCCTAGCCCCAAGCCGCCGCCGCCTCCATAGCCGCCGCCTAGGTCAAACCCTAGCCGCCGGCCTAGCCCCCTCCTCAGCGTGTCTAAACCCTAGATCGTCGAGGGCTCTCTCATAGTCCACCATACTCACTCTGGCTTAAGGCGAAGCCCTGCGAGATCTCCCCTCTACTTCCGGTACCACGCCGTTGTGCTGCCGAAATCGCGTGGAGAGTACTAAAACCTCCGCTGCCTGCTGGAACAAGGGAGAGGAAGGTCTTCGTCAATCGAACGTGTGACCGCATGAAGCGCCGGAACGCAGCGCCGGAAGGATCGTCTACGCGATCTTGAGATCGGGAAGAGTACGACTACATCACCCACGAGAATCCGCTCTCGTTAAACACTTTGGAATCTTCGAGGGTGAGTTATTCCATCGACTCGTTGCTACAACCTAGTAGATAGATCTTGGCTTGTTTGTTTGTATGCGGTAGAATTTTTTTGTTTTCCATGCTACGAAACCCTACAATTTCACCAGAAGATCCATGGAGCCAGAAGACGAGACGGAGAAGGGGCCTAGGGGCTCACACCCCTGCCAGGCGCGGGCCCACCTCTGGCCGCGCCTAGGGGGGTGCAGCCACCACAAGCACCCCCTCGGCCTCCCTCTGCGCCTATAAGTTGCCTCTCGACATAAAAACCGAGGGGGGATAGTTTTCCAGAAAGAGTTCCGCTACGCCGCCGCCACCAGAAACCAAGATTCGCCCCCTGCCGGGACGGGGAATTTGGAGAGGATCATCACCATCGTCATCACCAACGCATCTCCATCAACCATCCATGTTTCCCTCATCCATGAGTGAGTAATCCCCCGTTGTAGGCTTGGAAATGGTAGGGATTGGATGAGTTCGATCATGTAATCGCATAAGATTGTTAGGGCATAGTGCCTAGTATCTCTATTAGTGCTATTTGACTTTGTTGCAACTTGTTGTGCTTAATGCTTGTCACTAGGGCCCGAGTGCCATGATCTAAGATCTGAACTTATTCTTGAAGTTACATGTTTAGACTCATCTATGCAACGCCCGTCCATCCATCCATATGCCTACCGCACTCGAATCCCACTGGGGGTGACAAGCAATTGGTAAAACATCGGATTCTCACTTGATCCGATCCACTGGGGGTGAGACAAGCACCCAAGCAGCTTACACATCTCCATGGTGTTGTGCTGTCAAGCACAGGGGCATCACAAGGAGTACAAAGGTAAGAACACAGTAGTAGCTAGCAAACCTTACCATCCAACATCCAAACAGTACACATCCACAACCCCAGAACATTTTGTTCAACACTAAATCTTCCACTAGCACCCTGGTTGCTTGGGAAAGCCATCCAGGAGAAGATCAAGATCAAGCCAGGAGCTGGGAGGAGCTGACCAAGCAACATGATCACCAATGGAGAAATTGGTAAACACGGTGGCAAAAGATGAGGAGGCAAGAAGTACTAGTAGCAGATGATTCAACTCATCCTCACAACAATAACAGTGAGTAAGCATCATGTCCAACTTTAACATCTGTTCTTACCAAAGTAATCCATACAAACACAAATGGTGTTTTTTTTAAAAGGGGAATAGTCTCAGTGTTGCATATAAATGATATGCACAATTCATCATAGAGTAGATTTTGTCAAGGCAAACAATAACTGTCCTTGTTATCTACTTGTGCCTCAGTCTTTGCATCTTAGGCAATGCCAAGTAATGAAGGGAGATTTTTATCTTAACATACGCTTCAGACCAGCATCACAAGCAATCAGGTTAAACAATTTTGTTTAGTCTTACAAGCAAGAGAAGCCAATAGAACAGGGTATCCAGCAGCATATTCCTGACCTACTATTGTGCACTCTCCAAGGTTGAAGGCACCACAGTAGCAGCCAAAAACAACTAAAGTCACTAAAGTAATCCCTACACATTAGCTAGCTCACAAAATTATCCAAACCCAACAAATTCTATCATTTTCCCAGTTCAGTAAACTAGGAATCATTTTTTGAATATGTAATTAATATCATTACTTTAGGTTCAGTTCTGCATGCACCTTTCATATATAAACTCAACATTGAGCCAAGGACATTATTCATAATCTACCACTAGAAAATTAGATCAAATCATCTCCCTAACATTTTAGGGATCATTTTCACAAGTTTCTTATGGACTTACATCCATAAGGAGAGTAAGATCTGTTGGATAGAAAATATCCTCAGATACACACTCAGATGGATTGTTTATCAACATGGATAACTTAAGAAGGACCTAACAACATGTTTTCCATCTGTGGACAAGGTCTCAGATCATACATCATTGACCTAAGCTACTGTTCACTAGTTTAGAACTAGGTGGCAGCAGATTCTTTAATGAACTACAACAGGGCACATTCCATAAAATGGTAGCTCCTCTGTAGCAGTTTCATTCCTTTTTAACCATTTCTCAAATCAGAAGTACAAGTATAAGAAACTACACCAAGTTATTCTAATCATCTTCCTAAGTCACATCAGCTAGGAATCATTCAACCAATCACATCTGCAAGCCATTCCTTAATAAACCAGGCCACTAGACTGAACCATAGCCAGTAAGCAAATGTTCATAAGCTAGTAATCTTATTGAAGCATATTGATCAAATACAAGATCAAAGACCATGTATCAAGAACAATACCAATACTCACTAATCATAACTTAATCGAACCATAGGTCTTAAGTAATCTCGTCAAGCAAATAAAACCTGGTTACAGAGATGTAAACTTGATAGGGGTAATCACAGGAAGCATGCTTGGGAAGCACACTTACCCGAGGTCCTCGCAAAAAGATAGAAGAGGAAGCCGAGGAGTGGTCGGCGACGATGAAGGGGCGGCAGCACGGGGAGCACCCCCGGAGGGGCGTTGCAACTCGCACCTGCAGCTCATCAAGAGCAGCCTGTGGACAAGGGATGAAGATCGTGAGCAACCCAACACGGCGTCGATGAAGCACCAAGGCGACTGAACCCTAACCCTAGCCTCGGGCGAGGGTTAGCGCGGCTGGGAGAAGAGCCTAGAGGGGAATCGGCTTGGACAGGATCGAACGGCGGTGTCGACTCAGTAGTCTTGCACCATGGCATGGCCATGGCGATGGAGTCTACCCGAATCGAGCAGTGCTAGGGGGCGGCCATGGCAGCACCAGCGCGAGGACGAGAGAGATAAGGTCGAGCATAGGGAAGAGGGGGTACTGGGCCGCTGGGTCGGTCCAGTGGCAACTGGTTGAGTTTGACCCTAAGCCATTTGCGCCAAGTTGGGTCCAAATGGGCAAATTGGTAAGGCTGCCCCAATTACAAAGGAAAAATAAGAAAATAAGACATTTATTAAATCACTAAATGACCAAACTACCCCTGAACATAATTTATATTCTAGAAAATTATAGAAAAATCCCAAAAATACATATGATATATCAAAATGACCAAAAAAATAAAATCTACCTAATAAAAATATAATTTTAATTATTTAAAATAAATATAAAGTAAAATAATTATTAACACTATTAAATTTTAAATGAAATTTTATAAAATAAAATAAAAATCTTAAAAATAAATAAAAATTCATTTTTATGTATCAAAATAACTCTACTATTTTATAAAAATACTAACTTAGAGATTTACAAATAAAACATAAGGCAAAAATTTAAAGACACTTAATTCTTTGATAAATTTTATAAAAATAAAGATAATACTTAAAAATAAATAAAATTCATTTTTAAGGTCCTCAATAAATATATTACACTATAAAAATATTAAATATATTATTAGAAAAGTATTTAATATTTTAAATAATAAGTCCTTATCTATTACTTATTTCTAAACATTCTTTAAAAGCAATTCTTAATTAAGAATAATCACAATTGTTATAAAACCTTGAGTAATTAAAGTCTAAATACTAAATCCCAAATTCACAACTTAAATTCATACTCAGACTTAAGTATAACTTTTAACTTTAAGGTATTCTTTTAAAAATCTTATTGAGTATTACTCATATATATATAATATGATGAACAATCATTATATGTTAACCATTATTAACATAACTTTAAATTCTAAAAAAATTACTAAGATCATCTAATTATGCTCCCATTAAATAAATACAAATTATTTTCTTAATAATAAAAACAAATTTAATCTAAATCATTCACTTAAAATATAAAGTGAATAATTCCACACTTTAGTTATACCTATCATAAATCTAAAACTTGGGAATAATTAAAAATATATTACATCTTAAGTTTACTTAACCTTTTAAAGTTAACTTTAGTCTCAAACCTTATAGACATCAGGTCTAATAAATCACTTATGTTTTTATAGTTAACTTTGGTCTATTTCAATTAAGACATAATGCATCTCAAGTCCAAGCTAATAAATCAAATACCAGAAGGCATTGATCACATTTTATTAACAATTATGATCGCTTAAACATTATAAAGAAAATCTTTTCTTCAAATGTTATTCTTTTTGCCACTTCAAATAACAATCTTATAATAAGTCCTTCAACTCTTAACAACTCAATCCCAAGGACTTTTATCATAGTCACCACATGACAATTCACCATAATCACATCATCTTATACTTTACTTACATATTTTGGATTGTTAACACTTAGGTTCCTTATAAAGGTCATTACTTATGAAGTAAAATTTGAAGATAAACCAACTCTGAAAAGAATCACTTAAATTCATTTCACTCAAAGTATTGGGGATTCAATTTGGGAGTTTTACAAAAATGCATAGCATTACTTATGCATAACTGCACATTGCTTCTTTAAACATTAGTCCTTACCGGACCAATGATGCAGATTTCAGATATTGGATCTTATGCCGTCTCAAACACCGTGAGTGCATAATCTTGCAATCACAAAAGGCAAGTTCACACTTGCTCATGTCCTTTGATTATTTTCTGTAAAGTATTTTACAAATCCAGTGTTGTCATCACCTGCATTTGAAAAAGGTCAGAAAAGACTATTTTCATAATAATGTGATTATAGGTAAGAGTTCCGGTGGTAAAGGAACATATTACCTAGGACTGATTCTTCCAATGTCGTATATATTCTGCGTTGACCATTAGATTTGGAATAGGAGGAGAAGATTTGTATTTTTACCTCTCGCATGGAGTGGGTCATGGATGTCATCACTAGCATTATGCATATTATTTATGGTAATTATATTAAGATATGGGATATGTGGCATATGGGTGTCCGCCAACGTCCCACGATAGTTCCGGCATCTGAACGGTATGTACAAAACATTGCCATAATTCAATAGGTGTGCATGGTGTACACCAAGGAGACATGCGGGGTCGCGGAGAAGGCAGTGATTGGCTTGGATCTTAGGTTGGGCCTCAAACCAAGGAAGTTTGAACGGGTACATACTCCCGTTCGTGCAACAAAACCTAAGGTCTCTCATGGGTAAAGTGACGCACCTCTGCAGAGTGTAAGAACTGTAATTTGTTACTCCCTGTTCCGGGAAGGAGCTGCGAACGCGGCGGGAAAGGAACTCCATGAAAGTTCTAGTAAACCCGTGAAGGCTGACGGACATAGCTATTCAGAATAAAAGCAACCTTTGAAGAAATGTTTACGAAAACTTGCATTGCCTACGACCTACGGTCTGTGGCTGTAGATATAGTGCATCAAATACTCCTTTTCTAGTGAACTTGCTGAGTACGCTCGTACTCAAAGTATCTTCTTAACTCTTGCTAGATTTTGAAGCTATTAAAACGATGTTTACATCAAGTTATGCTCCAGGACTTATCACGCTCAACTAAAGCTTTTTCAATAAAGACAAGGAAGACAACATATACCTCAACTCAAGTGAAGACGAAGTTACTGATTAGATAGGAATATAATCTCTAGCCAAAGAACCTATTTATGTAGTGCGTTGCGATAGCAGCAATGCCAGTCTCTTAGCCAGAATACGAGACTTAATAGTATAATCGTTCTTGCGTTATCTATCTTTGATTCTTTTCCGTAAGAATTTCTCTCTCTCGTTAACCTAGAGTGTTCTATGGATCTTATGTAAAGAGTGAGTTGTAACCTTTATCCATGTATTGGACCCGCTGTGTTTCTGTTGTGCCATTCTGAGGGATGTAATACTAGTGAATGGTGTTTCATTGGTGTTATGTCAATGACTATATTATACTACATCATGCAGTGGTATGCTGGGTCACCGTAATAGGCGTCGCCCTTCGGTATTCTTTCGCTTGGGAAATGGCGGCGACCCCTCGTAGTCCGCCATCTCTCGCGCATGCATGTCGCGGAAGTACTCTGTCCAGGTGACATAGTTTTCAGGGAAGTGTCGTGGATCCGCGCGGTCCTCGTTCGACATCCCAGCAAGGATGGCTTGGACCTCTCCTATCATGTCGATGTTGTGGGGAGGATGTGGTATCAGCACGCCACCGATGTTCGCGCGAACGTCCGACAGAGCCGGGTGGATGTCCTTGTAGAGGAGGCGGACCTCCAACTAGTTGAGGGAGCGACGACCGAAGCCTTTCGCTGCCACGCCGTCGCCTGGAAAGTGCTCCGCCATTGTTTGTCGAGGTCTGCCGGTGCTCCAGGAGGAGGCTAGATGCGCTAGAGGAAGAAAGATTTTCGGTGTGCAACTGACGGCAAAGAGGGGCCTATTTATTAATGGCGGCAATGCGAGAGGGGTGTAGCCGCGTGGGAGGGTGTAGGAGCTGAGACGCTGGCTCGCCGTGAATGCGCTGACTCGCCATGGTCTCAGTAGTGCTGACATGCCCAATCGTCTAGGTGTTGCCGACTGGGCTGCAGTCGTCCAAGGCTTGACTGACGGCGTATTATTCCTGAAATTTCTAAGATTTACTTGTGAAATTACGGAAAAGATAATATTAGAAAAATGTTTTTCTGTGTACTACTGTGTGGTGTTTTGTTTTCAACTCATCGGTTTCTCCTCTTCCTTCTCATTTTTCTCCGCGTCGCTGTGTTAGGCTCTCCTTCGGGTGTTGTCGGTAGGTGCGACGGCTATTCGCCTCTTTTTATCCACTTTGATTTGATCTAGCCGATCCTGTGTTATTTTTCTCTTAAAATATTCAAGTTTTAAAACTACTCATATTCAAAAACTGTGCAAGAATTGTTCATATTTAAAATTTATTCAAATTCAAAAACTGTTCAAACTCAAAACTGTTTGAACTAAAAAAATAAAGTTCAGATCTGAAAATTGTTCATATTTTAAAAATATTCTGAAAACACATAAAAACAAAAAAAAACAGAAAAAAGAACCAGAAAAAAAAAGAACATAGAAAAAAAAGAAAAAGAAAAATATTAAAACGTTAAGTGGGTTGGCTCAACACGCGCTGTGCATGAGCGGAGCCTATAAACACGTGGGCTAAGCGATAAATAGCATTTGCCACCTAGCCGGTTGTGTAAACAAGGGGATATGCACGCGTTCCTGGCGGCCCAACAGTACACGGCAAAGCGCATTCAGGAGGTTTTCTGTTTCACGCACTGCTATTTAATATATTCTTTCTTATTGTCATTTTTAGCAATTAATAAGAATTAACTATTTTTAGTAATAAATTGTTTTACTAAAAGAAGACATGTGGTACAATGAAAAAAATAGTCTTTTCTTATTTTTAAAAGAGACAATTTTCTCTTTCTTATTTCTTTTACCCCTAACTAAACAAAAATTCAATATGGCAATGATAAGGAAAGCCTGCCCTAAGAACCGGTAAAAAGCCTCTCGAGCGGGCAACCGGGGCGGATCCCATTGACCTCCCTCTCCAGGCCGCCCTTTCTCTCGCCCCTTTCATCGTCACCGGGCGAGGCCCTCACGTGCCGTTGACGGCAGTCGTTCCCTTCCTCACGCGCGGGTGTTCTGGTTCGGGCAGGAGCAGCCAACAGTGAAGCTTCTCGGCGGTCGTTAGCCTGGTGCGGCGGCGTGGAACTCGTGGCCGAGTGGCCTGCAAGGCGGCGGCGCGATCGTTGACTATTGGGAGGCGGGGTGGCTAGTGCGTGGTCGACGTTCCAACCTAGATCAGGGTTGTGGGCGGGCCGCACCCGGCTCGTTGTTGTCTCCCCCGGTGGTCTGAAGGCAGAGGCTAGTGGTGGTTTGGTGGTGTCGCGGTGCCCCTGCTACAGTGCGGCGGCGGGACTTCACGGGCCTTCTCGGTCCGGGAGGGTGGTTTTTTGAGGGGTTGGGAGAAATCCTTGTCGTCTAGACAGTGATACGGAGACGCCCGGGGCTGTCGTCGGCCTTCCTGAAGAGCGTCAGGTGTATCTCTTTCCTACCTCCTGTAGCGTACCAGAGGAAATCCTAGGACCATTCCGAGCAGCCGCGTCATTGTTGCTTTCCTTTTTGAAGGTGCTTATTGGTACGCTACACGTCAGAGCGCTAGGAGTGTGGTGGAAATTCTCCGGAGGACGCACCGACTGCGAGTCATCTTCGTTTTCGTCTAGCCTCTGTTGTTGGCAAGTATGAATCATAAAACAGTTTTTGCACCCGAACTGACCACATCATCTACTACGAGTAGACCAAAATATTCTCCCCACCAAGACATGTACCAGTTCAAACTGATCCCGTCATCACCTACCACATGTATCAAATTGATCTTTTCATACACGCAAGGAGCATTAAACTTATTCTCCGTCAAGGTCATGCATATACAAGTGCAGTACAGCACAACAATATCTCTCAAGCTGGTGAGGCTATACGACCAAAATATACTCCTCTCAAGTTGCATCTCAAGGAGATGATTTCTTGGAAGAACAAGACATTGTCGGACATCATTCAAGGGGCCAAATAGACTAAACAAGGAACCTCTGGCATTGGGGAATGGTTTTCTCGCTCGTATGTCAACCCTCTATCAGTCTATTGCACTTGCAAAACACACCACCCCGATATAATATTCAGGAGGATCAGGTCGATCCGGTATAAATATTAGGTTACTAAACTGCAAGTAGCATGCAAAACATCCGCCTAGTCAATTGAAATGGAACAGCATATACGTCACAAGACAATAATTCACATCGGCAACTTGGCCAAAACAATTCATCATCCATGGTTGCAGCAAGTTGATCGAGCCATAGAGGCAGATGAAGATGGGAAGGATTATACTACACCTTGGCTTGAACTCCTTGATCTCAGTATGATCGTTGGCCAGCAAATCAAGCCACTTCACATTGCCTTTGGGAGCACACATGTCGTCTGCGGCGCAGTTGGCCTTCTTATGGTTGCTCTTGGATGGGGGGAGCCACCATCACCGCCACCGCCAGGCTGGCCGTCGTCGTCGCCCTTCTCCCTCCGGAGGCTCCACCTCGATCTTCTGACTGGATGAGGCTACTAAAGGTTTGAAAGTAATAAGAGTATAAATAGACATACCGGGCTATCGATTGCACGATTTAAGTTTTTAATACTCGGGTTGAGAACATATGCACACGGACTACGTTTTAAAAGGTTTGGAGGCTGGCCTTTAGAGTCTAGAAAGATTACTGATCCCAATATACATATCTTGAAGACAATATTTTCAAGAAGCATTAGAAAAGTAAAGTCCACCATTTAAGTATAGAACTGATCACATCATCTACTACCAGTTAACAAAAGTTTACTCTCCACCAAGACATGCAGCAGTTCAAGCTGATCTCTTCATCACCTACTACTTGAAAAACATGTACAAAATTGATCTGGTCACACACGCAAGAAACATTAAATTTATTCTCCATCAAGATCATGCATATGGAAGTGCAGTACAACACAACAATATCTCTCAAACTGCTGGGGCGACCTTTAGATGGGTTAAGTAAATAGTAGTCCTTCTCTCAAGTTGTATCTCAAGAAGCTGATTTTTTGGAAGAACAAAACATTGCCGGACATCATTCTAGGGGCCAAATAGATTATAAGGGGAACCTCTGGCATTGGGTTACAGTTTTCTCTTATGTCAACCCTCTACCGCACAACACACCATGATTTGATATTCAGGAGGATCAGGTCCGATATAAAGATTTAGCTTACTAAACTGCAATGAACAACATAGACGTCACAAGACAATAATTCACATTGGCAACTTGGCCAAAACAATTCATCATCCATGGTTCCAGCAAGTTCATCGAGCTATAGAGGCAGATGAAGATGGGAATGATTATACTATACCATTTTTGGGTTGTTTGCTGGCTAAGCAAAGAAGACCTCTTGAAGACTAAGTAGCATGATGGGCGTGTCTTGTTCTGAACCAAATTCAGAAGGAGCCTACGGCAAGCTTTGTGATAGGCTCAATATCTGCCCTTGTAGAAGGCCAATCTAACAGCCTTGGTTCAAGACCCATATCTGGTCACCTTGGGCAAAGCCAAAAATCTATCCGACTTGTTCTAAAGGCCAAAATATGTCCGGCTTAGTCTAAAGACCGAAATCTGTTCGGCTAGGCCTAAAGACCAGAATCTTGGTCCAAGGTTAAAAATCTGGGCGACTTTGCCCAAGACATGAATCTAGCTGCCTTGCCCAAGGGAAAATCCACGGGGAACATGGATGAGGTAGTCGAAACCGTAGCTGGCCTCAAGATCGCGAAGCTCCTTGCAAGTCTTTCCTTGGTCCTCGCATGACAACCCAGGTTTCATAAGTGGCAGCACCTCCGAGGTTTCGCGCACGTGCGGTGTATGATGACGACCTCTGGTTCTATAATCCCTGTCGAGACAAGTAGATCTCCTGGATGGAATCCCCGCAGCACAACCATGTGCCACAAAGAAGCACTCCCTTGCGGCAACCCTGACTCGGGGAAGCAGTTGCAAGAGAGAAAATTTTCTCTAAGAAAAATGTCTTAGAGAATATCTTATTTCTGTTGTCTCTTTTTGTTGGAGATATGCCCAAGAGGCAATAATAAAATAGTTATTATTATATATTTGTATTTATGATAAATGTTTACATCCCATGCTATAATTGTATTAAACAGAAATATTAATACTTGTGTGTTTTGTAAACATAAAAGCGTCCCTAGTAAGCCTCTTGCTAAACTAGCTTGTTTATGAATAGATGATCATGGTTTTCTGATCATGGACATTAGATGTTATTAATAACAAGATCATATCATTAGAAGAATGATGTGCTGGATACACTCTTATAGTTACCATAGCATAAGATGAAGTCATTTAGAGTTTGTTTGCTACAAGCTTTCAAATACATAGTAACCTAATCCCCTTCGACCATGAGATTATGTTAATCACCATCACCGGATAAATACTTTGATGACATAAAGCACCACTTCCGTAACTGGGTGGTTATAAAGGTGGCATTAGGTATTCTGAAAGTATGTGTTGAAGCACATGGATCAAGAGTGGGATTTTCCATCCATATGACATATAGATATACTCTAGGCCCTCTCGGCGGAATGTTATCCAATGGATGTCATATCACAGAACGAGTAAAGAGTATTGATGCAGCGCTGAGTTGATGTAGGAGCGCTTCATTGGGAACCCTAAGAGCAAGGTGTGAAGCAGCACAGCAGCAAGTTTTCTCTCAGTAAGAAACGAGGTTATCGAACCAGTAGTAGGAAGGAAACGTCACACAGGTGTTGCAAGCAACACGGAGACCTGCACAACACAAACTCAAGACTTTACCCCAACAAATCAGTGAGGTTGTCAAGCTTACCGGTTTTCTGTAACACAGGATTAAACGTATGGTGTGGTAGGTAATGGTTTACAGCAAGTAAACAAGTAACAGTGGAAGATGTATTGATGGTAAAGATTGGACCGGGGTCCATAGTTCACTAGAGGTGCTCTCCTTAGATAAACAACATGGCATGAAGGGTAAACAAATTACAGCAGGGCAATTGACAGGAACTGAGCAAGGCATAACAATGCAATTACTAGTCAGAAATATACTATGAGATTCGATTGGGCAATACAACAAGATACATAGACGGCCCTCCAACTGCATATATGACTACAAGTTCACCTTCAGGTTATCATCCGAAACCCCTCTAGCATTAAGTTGCAAGCAACAGACAACTGCTTTAAGCAAAGTGTGTAAGGTAAATAGTCCACATGTTCCATGAACAAGAGACCGTAGTTTTCTCCCTGGTGGAAACATCACATCTACAACCGAAGAGATTTCTGTCACTTCCCTTGGAAACTAGAGGCATGAACCCAGTATCGAGCATAAATACCCCCTCTTGGAGTCACTAGCAACTACTTGGCCAAGATAACTACTAACAACGGAGAGCATGCAAAATCACAAACAACATAGACATGATATAATCATAAGACAAAACCATTAATCAATCTGACATAGTAATCTCAGTATCCATCGGATCCTCGCCTCTCCATCTCGTCTTCTGGATTCGTGTCCCCCACGATAAAATATTGACTTTGGATTTTGTCCCATCCAATTATGAGAATATTGATTTTCTGCCTTTGTGGAACCAAAAACAGAAGAAAACAGGCAACTGGCACTATGGCAACTTGTTATAGGTTAGTTCCAGAAAAGATATAAAAACACCTCAAAGTGTAGACAAAACAAAGCAAAGTAGATACTAAACAAACATAGAACATCAAAAATTATAGATATGTTTCCGACGTATCAGGATCGGATTCAAAAGCAGCACATCTTCAGACACCATCGAATCACCGCCGCCGCCGTTGGCACATTGGGCTTCGAACACCGTAGGAGTGCCCACCCAGAGGGGTGAGAGCTAAGAACCTTTTCCAGACCATCGGGCAGGCAGGAGATGGGAAAGAGAAAGCGGTACCTCTAGCCGAAGATCCCCGAGCAGTAGACCCTTACCACCAGCAGAATGCTCCACCATCTAACAGAATTTGGCATAGACACATCAAGCCGCCTCCTCCCCTCGCCACCAAGGCCGTCAAGAAGAAGCTTCAAGACGTGCCGGCCGCACACCATCAGAAGAACACAAACAACCCTAAAAAAGGAAGACGGTGGTGCCATCCACATCCCCTTCCTCGCTACCACGACCGGACGAGGGAAAAAACAACATCGACACCCCTTTGACTCCTGAATAGACCCCACAAACTGCGAGGCAGGGTCGAAAGTCAACCGCGCCCGGAGAAACCACCCTCCCCAGATCCGAAGATATGAGAGGACACTAGGCCAGCAGCTCACCGGAGCCGCCACAAGTGGCCTCGCCAAGATGGGGATCGAGCTCCAGCACCCTTATTCCGACGCGACACCGCCTCCACCACCCCCGACAGCGTCCCCCGAAGCCTTAGCAAAAATCCCGCCGAGCCGCTACCCGGCGTAGCAGGAGAAGATCCCCTGCCGCCACCACGCCACCCGGCGGCGGCGGCAGCAGGAGGAGGGAAAGGTGAGGGCTAGGGTTTGGGGGCGGCGGGAGGAACGGAAAGAACCGAGTTTTTAGTTCTCTTACGATAGTTACAGTGTGCACGTTTTAGATAGGGTGAATCCTCACATACTAATAAAAAAACACTTTTCTAGAAAAGTAATAAAAGTATACCATGACTGATATGTTTCAGGAATCCAACGGCGCACCGGAATAAACTGGGAGTTTGAAGTTTCAAGGTAGGCACGCCCGTGCACCTATATATGTTGGGCAAGTGGAGGACGACCCGTTGTTGGCTTTAGCGGAACAGTTCCAATTTCCAAGGATAGTAACGTCGTCGTTGCCTTCTTGCTGAGAGGCCAGGAATGAAGCCGGCCAGGTGGATCGATCTCTTCAGCTAGCTCATCAAATGAGACCACCAACGATCTCTTGTGGGTGACAAGCTAGCAGGGTACGTAGAATTACGACTGAAACAATTGACCTTTTTTATCGGTAGATTTGGACCTTTTTTTTATGGAAGGGACCGATCGACTACTTTATTTGAAACCAGGTGCCCAGTTGCTCCATCTTGGAAAGTGCCTAGGAGGAAGAGACAATCTTGTGCCCATGACCATCGACGAAAGCATGCATTGGAAACTTAGGTTCCCTGCCTTCGCCGGCGACGCTCGGCGCGTCACACATCAAAATATGTTCCGTATGTTAAATAACCAAGTAAGCTTGGTGACATGCATAAGTTATCAGAGCACTTGCACATCTTGTGTCTACGGAGTATCATCATGTGTCTACGGAGTATGGGTCCGGACAGGCATCATGGAGGATTTTTTTTTAAATAAATTTATAGATTTAAAAAGTTTTAACACATTGTAAAAATACTTTGTATTCTGGTATTTAAAAAAGAAATAAATTTAGATCAGTGCAATGAATGGGTCTTCCTTTTCCCAAAATTTGTCACTTTTGTTGTGCCTGAAATGTAAGGTACTTTCCATTAAACATTTGCAAACGTGTATTTTATACTGTTGGCTACACGTAGATATTTTTTATAAAATATTTGATGAATTTTAAGAAATTCAAAAACGGTCCCCATGGAGCCTGTGCTCTAAAGTGATTTTTTGTGGAGTTGATCCTCTCTACTAGTCTTCCTCGAGAGTTCCGGGCTATGGCTGCTTTCTACGATTCTCCGACTGCTACCACACTAAGTCCGCTCAGCCTCGACTCCTTTAGGATGCCTCCCCCGGTCTCATTTCGACCACCGTGTGGCCATGTGCGAGGAGGGGTGCACGGAATCGTTGCTCCATGCCGAGGTGTCGCGCGGGAGGACGAGCCAACGGTTATGAAACGTTGCAGGAGGCACTGATCAAGCGGGGGGCTTGGAGACCCATCTCCTTGCAGGGTATTTCACATGGAGTTGAGCCTGCAGAGGAGGCGTGGGAACGTCGACTCTGGGGAAGCACTCGTGGGAGAGCGAGGCGCCCGAGCGGGTCACTCTCCCTAAATCTTTCCGCCTGTCTTTGCCTAGAGACAAGGAAAGTCACTATCTCCTCAGGCCTCCCACCCCTCTCATCTGCTCCTCTCCTCCACTCTCAGCTCTCTCTTGCCCTTCAACACGTTCTGAATAGGCGTTGTTGTGAATATGGTGAGTGCGAAATTCATCCCCAGGTCGAGCCGTCATTTTCTTCTCCCCAACTCTCATTTTTATTCTTCCTCTTAATTTGCAAAATTTACCACAGATGGACATAATTGTTACTGAATTTTGTATCACCGATCCTTCATGTAAATTTATTGGATAGAGAAATCATGTGCTTAGAGAACGGAAATAAACATTTATTTATTTTTAACATAGAAATATCTATTTATATTCTGACAATAAGATTGGGCTAAAATGCTGACAACACTCCAATTAATCATGTACGTAATTACGCAATGTTAGTGTATTGAAAAAACCAGATATAAAAGAAAAATAAGGGTATAACAGAAAATTCGCTTGCTCGCTCGCGATATCTAACACGATATAGATCGCAGGACACCCACCTAGTATATTTTATTTTTCTTACCGTCAACCGAGATGCATGATCCGTCCGCAACTTAGGTTCCCTGTCTTCGCAGGCGATCGACGCTCACATCAAAATATGCTCCTTCTGTTAAATAACCAATTAAGTATTTTATTTTTCTTACCGTAAACCGAGATGCAGGCGATGGAATGAAGAAAGGACTATATATATACTAGTTCAGTATATTCCTCACAACTTTTATGAATTGTCAGTTAATAATTTTTGTTAATTAATGCACCCAGTTGTACGTAGTGTGGTGGACTGAATCCTCATCATCGCATAATGAAAATACACTTTCGTCCTAGAATAGTACGTAGTAGTTGTACTACGTAATAAAAGTATACCATGACTGCTACGGTGCAAGAATGCAACGGCGCACCGGCCTGAATAATCGGGCAAGAGGACGCGACCGACGACACGTCGTTATTTTGGCCTTAATTGTAGCCGCAAGATTTTTCTACAATATGAATGAAGCCGACTGCTGCAATCCATCTCTTTCGGACCTCATCAAATGAGACCAAGCACAAGAGTAGAGGCATATATATATCCGGACAATTGACGTAGTTTCTCTTTGGATTATTTTCATTGTTTCAACACACTGGATAAGCACCGGAGGAATTCAAGTTTGGTGGCGCTCCCCCAGCACCGAGTCTGGACCTTTAATTAGGGTGAAAGCCAAGGGTTGTTTGACCTTCATTTGTTGTGTCTGGCAATTGCCTTTCTAAAAGAATTATTTTGAAGCTTTTGATTTTGTTCAGGATGAAAACCTAAGATCTTCGATCGGATGGCGACGACCGCTTGTGCACTATTTCTCTGATTGTAGAAGTCTATTGGGAATAACCTTCTACAGTTTTTTCTCTTTCTACTTCTTCTTCTTATATATAATGTCATTTGTGACATTTTTTGGTGCAGACCGGGTGTAATAGGTATCTCTGCGATATTAATATGTTTTCTTTACCGTAAAAAGATCTTACAATACTTGATTTTTCTCCATAATTCGTTTTGCTAGTAAATTAAAGGACACAAGAATGTACACATCTAATAACATCATCTTTAATATTTTTCCCCTAACTTTCAAAATAACTTATGCATGTACACGTCTAATAACAAGCATATGCGCATGGATGAATTCGAAAAAATAAGGTTGCATGCATCCACCGATGCCGATAGCTCTGGGCGTTTAACTTTTATTTTGGCAAAGAAAAACTAGTCTCTATGCATGCCTCGAATTAGATGTTTGAGCAATCACATCTAGGTAAGTATGAAAACGGGTCTACGACACGGGCACTAGCTAGCTAGCAGTCGTATCAGTCAGCGTTGTCCGACGGAATACTAGTAGTTTTTCTTTTTGTACATGAGGTGTAGCTTGTGTGACGTGTTGGAAGTCTTGTCCATGGAAAGCAAGCGCCGATGTGTGTGACTCATGACCTGTCCATGGGAAGCAGCTGAGAGCCAAACAAACTTCGCTTCAGAAACCATGCATGCATGGATGCGTTGAATTATAAAACATGCACCGTCGTCATAAGCGACACTTTGATGACATTTCTATGGGACATAGTTTTAAAGTATGGCACGAAACTCTTTATTTTGAGTTCAGTTTAACCAAATCTCAGTCACTGCTCAAGTCATCATACTATTCGTGACACACAAGCAAATTCTAACCTCGTGATCAAAAAAATCTGTATGTGAACAAAAGTTTTGTGATTCGTAAACCCTATAGCTTTGTGCAAAAATAACTGTACCGTGTCAACAAAACTTTTGTGATGCCTAAAACAATTTCTTTGTTACAACCCACGTGAAACTCGCAAATCTGAAAAATATTAAGCTGGGATTGCACGGAACCAGATCCTCTAACTTGCACAAGAAAAGTCAGTGGAAGCTACGGTACCCTAAGGCTGGTCATAGTGTAAGTATCATACTACTAGTATCATGCATATGGTACTAGTGTATGATACTATCTGTATAGTGCATGGTATCATATAGTAGTATTATAGTAGCACTATATTTAATGATTTGTAAAATTTCAATATAAAATTGTGTACAAGATTTACATGCATTATGATTTCTAGTTTTACATGCTATGATACAGTATCTACCTATGATACTCTAACCCTCTCTCTATTAGTTATTGTGACACATCAGATTTTTGTCAACATGGCATGCATGATACTAGTTCTGATACTCCCAGTAGGACTAGCCTAACTTTTCTTGCTCCAAACCATATGATTAAGGCCAAAATGACATAAATTAATTTGTATAATGCAAATTTATGTTATGCATTTTGAGTTATTAAATACAGGCAAAACTATAGTGCAATAAAGTTTAGTTTAAAATTTTATGTCTAGAGTAATTATATAGAGTACACTATAATTAGAGTAGTACTTAATGGGCTAGTGTACTATTCTAACTTTCCTTTGACTTACCTCCTCAACTTTAGAGGAGCTAGCCAGTTCCGGGTTGCACCCCACACCCACCCACCTACTCTAGAATTGTATCCGTCCGATGATGCTTATATATAGGAGACCTGCCGGGATGGGCAATGGCATCACCTCCCAATCCCAACCTGATCGAGCTCCAACTAAATCATGGAGTTCAATAATAATGCCTACTCCATGGCCGTGCTGCTTGGCCTCGCCTCCCTCCTCCTTCTCCGCTTCCTCGTCGTCGTCGGGAAGAGGAAGAATACCAGCAGCAGGCTCCCGCCGAGCCCCACGGGCATCCCCTTCTTCGGCCACCTCCACCTCCTCGACAAGCCCTTCCACGCCGCGCTATCCCGCCTCGCCGCGCGCCACGGGCCCGTCTTCTCGCTGCGCCTCGGCTCGCGCAGCGCCGTCGTGGTCTCCTCGCCGGCGTACGCCAAGGAGTGCTTCACGGAGCACGACGTCACCTTCGCCGCCCGCCCGGACCTCCCGTCGCTCACGCTCATCTCCAAGGATTACGGCAGCGTCCTCAGCACGCTCAGCCATGGCCCGCAATGGCGGGCCCTCCGCCTAGTCGCCGCAGTGCACCTGCTCTCCGCGCACCGCGTGAATTGCATGGCGGGCGTCATCTCCGCCGAGGTCCGCGCCATGGTGGCAAGGCTGCGCCGCTCTTCCGTGGCCTCCCCTCGCGTGCAGCTCAG
This sequence comes from Avena longiglumis, assembly GCA_030063025.1. Taxonomy (NCBI): domain Eukaryota; kingdom Viridiplantae; phylum Streptophyta; class Magnoliopsida; order Poales; family Poaceae; genus Avena; species Avena longiglumis. The sequence continues at coordinate 45,905,190 of CP125973.1, forward strand.
AAGGAGGCTGTTCGAGCTCTCGCTCAGCGTGCTCATGGAGACCATCGCGGACACCAAGACAACTCTTGCCAATTCCGATGATGATGTCGACTACACCGAAGCCGGAACAGACATGTCCATGGAGGCCAGGGAGTTCAAGAAGGAAGCGGACGCCATCAACCAGTACCTTGGCACCACCAACCTGTGGGACTACCTCCCATTTTTGGGGTGGTTCGACATGTCCGGCGCCAAGAAGAAAGTCCTGGCTGCCATGGGTAGACAGGACGCGTTCATGCAGAGGCTCATCGACTCGGAGCGGCGGAAGATGCTGGACCATGCCGATGCCAATGGCGGCGAGAAGAAGAGCATGATTTCCGTCTTGCTATCGCTGCAGAAGAAAGAGCCTGAGGTGTACACCGATAAAATGATCATTGGTCTCTGCCTCGTAAGTTCCTTCTTCTTTGCACTTTCGGTTCCATTTTTATAATTTTGTCAACCAACACTGTCTCACTAGCTAATTAATATTCTCTTCATTAATTTTGTGCAGAACTTATTCACGGCAGGAACGGGGACCTCTTCAATCACTGTAGAATGGGCCATGTCCCTCCTACTGAACCACCCATCGGTGCTGAAAAAGGCGCAAGCCGAGATTGAGGCATCGGTCGGAACATCTCGTCTTGTCACCGCCGAGGACGTACCACACCTCACCTATCTCCGGTGCATCATCAACGAGACCCTCCGCCTCTACCCACCCGTGCCGCTGCTGCTGCCGCACCAGTCGACTGCAGACTGCAAGGTCGGAGGCCACCATATCCCGAAAGATACGATGATGATGGTTAATGCGTATGCCGTCCATAGGGATCCGACCATGTGGGAGAACCCCAATGAATTCAGACCAGAGAGGTTTGAAGACGGCAAAGCCGAAGGGCTTGTCTTGATGCCATTCGGGATGGGGAGGCGTAAGTGCCCCGGGGAGACAATGGCTTTGAGGGTGGTAGGGCTTGTACTTGCGTCGCTAATACAGTGCTTTGACTGGGACCGAGTGGATGGCGTGCAGGTGGACATGACGGAAGGAGAAGGAATATCGTTTAGTGCCCCCAAGGCTGTGCCATTTCAGGCCATTTGCAAGCCACGTACGGCTATGATTGATGTGCTTCCATAGATTCGATTTACTTCTTCCTGGTATTGCTTAATTATGTTTCGCGTTAATAAAAGGGGCCGGAGACATTATTAGTAGACTTTTAGTAGTACACATAAAGATGGCAAATGTATCGATACCGCGTCAAATGTTATAAACATGTTTCAAGTGGAGTTATACTATCATCCATCGGTGTGCTTCTGTTTGATCATCATCATGTACCGTTCTTATACGCTTCCCCGGTTCATATTAATTAATGACCTCAACTATCCATCGGTGTGCTTCTCTTTGATCATGCATCATCATGTGCCGTGTCCTTATATACTTTTTCCTGATCATATTAATGACCTCAACTTCATCTAGATTCGAATACATCTAGTTATGTCTAGATTCACATGCATCTATTTTAAATACTTAATTAGATACATATATGAATCTACTCCCTCCGAATCGATTTACTCGAGCGCATGAGGATTCTCTAGGACCAAGGCAATCGGTGGTTAGTTGGGATTTTGGAAGGTTTGGACGGAACATTAGCAAGGCAATTAACCCACCGCGCCATGGGCCATGCGAATATCCCTATAACCCGAAAATTATGGGCAATAGCTTATGAAAACAACCATAAAACATAAAAATGGAGAGCTTTTGATTATTCCCTCAAACATGTATCGGATCTTACGGTCATTTTAAATCGCCCTGAAACCCCAATATTATGGGAAATAACTCATGAAAATGGCCTTAAAATGCAAAAACAACGTTTTTTGGTCATAATTCCCACACATGTAAATCTCCTTGGAACCCCAAAACTCTGGGCAAGAGCTCATGAAAACGGTCATAAAACGCGAAAATGACGAGTTTTTGATCATGCCCTCAAACATGTATTTGGTCTTACGATCATTTTAAATCGCCCTGGAACCCCGAAACTATGGCCAATAACTCATGAAAACGGCCATAAAACACGGAAACGACGAGTGTTTGGTCATAACGCTCAAACATGTAAATCTCCTTGGAACCCCCAAACTGTGGGCAATTTGTCATGAAAATGGCCATAAATCACGAAAATGGAGAGTTTTTGGTCATGCCCTCAAACATGTATCTGGTCTTACTGTCATTTTAAATAGCCTTGGAACACCAAAAATATGGCCAATAACTCATGAAAACGACCATAAAACGCGAAAACGACGAGTTTTTGATCATAACTCTCAAACATGTCTCTGGTCGTATGGGCCATGCGAACCCCCTAGAAAAAGACCAGAAAACACGAAAATGCCGAGTTTTTGATAAAGCCCTCAAACATGCATCTGGTCTTACACTCATTTAAAATCTCGCTAGAATCCCAAAACTATGGGTAATAACTCATGAAAACAGCCATAAACGCAAAAAAGAGGAGTGTTTGGTCATAACTTTCAATCATGTAAATCGCCTAGGAACCCCAAAATTTTGGAGAATTGCCCATGAAAATGGTCATAAATCACAAAAATGGAGAGATTTTGGTCATGCCCTCAAACATGTATTGGTATTATAATCATTTTAAATCGCCCTAGAACCCCAATAATATGGGCAATAACTCATGAAAATGGCCATAAAACGCAAAAACGGCAAACTTTTGTCAGAACTCTCAAACATGTAAATCGCCCTAGAACCCCAAAACTTTGGGAAATAGCTCATGAAAATGGCCATAAAACGCGAAAACGATGATTTCTTGGTCAAAACTCTCAAACATGTAAATCGCCTTGTAACCCCAAAACTGTGGGCAATTGCTCATGAAAATGGCAGAAAACGCGAAAACGACGAGTTTTTGGTCATAACTGTCAAACATGTATCGGGTCTTATGGGCCACGCGAATCCCCCTTGAACACCAAAATTGGGGGCAATAGCTTACGAAAAAGGCCATAAAACAAAAAAATGTCGAGTTTTGGTCAAGCCCTCAAACATGTATGAAGTCTTATAGTCATTTTCAATCGCCTTGGAACCCCAAAACTATGGGCAATAACTCATGAAAATGGCCATAAAACATAAACATACGAATTCTTGATCATAACTCTGGGCAATAGTTCATGAAAACGGCCATAAAACACGAAAATGATGAGTTTTTGGTCATGCCCTCAAACATGTATAGGGTCTTACAGTCATTTTCAATCGCCCTGAAACCCCAAACTATGTGCAATACCTAATGAAAATGGGCATAAAATGCAAAAACAATGAGTTCTTCATTATAACTCTCAAACATGTAAATCGCCTTTAAAACCCCAAAACTATGGGCAATAGCTCATGAAAACAGTCATATAAAGCGAAAACAATGATTTTTTGTCATAACTCTCAAACATGTATTAGATCTTATGGGCCATGCGAACATCCCTAGAACCCGAAAAGTGTGGGCAATAGCTTATGAAAACAGCCATAAACACACAAAAATGGAGAGCTTTTGATTATGCCCTCAAACATGTATCGGGTCTTACGGTCATTTTAAATCGCCCTGGAACCCCAATATTATGGGAAATAACTCATGAAAATGGCCTTAAAATGCAAAAACAACGTTTTTTGGTCTTAATTCCCGCACTTGTAAATCGCCTTGGATCCCCAAAATTCTAGGAAAGAGCTCATGAAAACGGCCATAAAACGCGAAAATGACGAGTTTTTGGTCATGCCCTCAAACATGTATCGGGTCTTACAGTCATTTTAAATTGCCATGATACCCCGAAACTATGGCCAATAACTCATGAAAACGGCCATAAAACATGAAAACGACGAGTGTTTGGTCATAACGCTCAAACATGTAAATCTCCTTGGAACCCCAAAACTGTGGGCAATTTCTCATGAAAATGGCCATAAATCACAAAAATGGAGAGTTTTTGATCATGCCCTCAAACATGTATCTAGTCTTACTGTCATTTTAAATCGCCCTGGAACCCCAAAAATATGGTCAATAAATCATGAAAATGACCATAAAACGCGAAAACGACGAGTTTTTGATCATAACTCTCAAACATGTCTCTGGTCGTATGGGCCATGCGAACCACCCTAGAAAAAGACCAGAAAATACGAAAATGCTGAGTTTTTGATAAAGCCCTCAAACATGCATCTGGTCTTACACTCATTTTAAATCTCCCTAGAATCCCAAAACTATGGGAAATAACTCATGAAAACAGCCATAAAACGCAAAAAAGACGAGTGTTTGGTCATAACTCTCAATCATGTAAATCGCCTAGGAACCCCAAAATTGTGGAGAATTGCCCATGAAAATGGTCATAAATCACAAAAATGGAGAGATTTTGGCCATGCCCTCAAACATGTATTGGTCTTATAATCATTTTAAATCGCCCTAGAACCCCAGTAATATGGACAATAACTCATGAAAATGGTCATAAAATGCAAAAACGGCAAACTTTTGGTCAGAACTCTCAAACATGTAAATCGCCCTAGAACCCCAAAACTTCGGGAAATAGCTCATGAAAATGGCCATAAAACGCAAAAACGACGATTTCTTGGTTATAACTCTCAAACATGTAAATCGCCTTGCAACCCCAAAACTGTGGGCAATTGCTCATGAAAATGGCAGAAAACGCGAAAAACAACGAGTTTTTTTGTCATAACTGTCAAACATGTATCGGGTATTACGGGCCACGCGAATCCCCCTTGAACCCCAAAATTGGGGGAAATAGCTTACGAAAACGGCCATAAAACAAAAAAATGTCGAGTTTTGGTCAATCCTTCAAACATGTATGAAGTCTTATAGTCATTTTCAATCGCCTTGGAACCCCAAAACTATGGGCAATAACTCGTGAAAATGGCCATAAAACACAGACAGACAAATTCTTGATCATAACTCTGGGCAATAGCTCATGAAAACGGCAATAAAAGATGAAAATGATGAGTTTTTGGTCATGCCCTTAAACATGTATAGGGTCTTACAGTCATTTTCAATCGCCATGAAACCCAAAACTATGTGCAATAACTAATGAAAATGGGCATAAAATGCAAAAACAATGAGTTCTTCATTATAACTCTCAAACATGTAAATCGCCTTGGAAACCTCAAAACTATGAGCAATAGCTCATGAAAACAGCCATAAAAAGCGAAAACGACAATTTTTTGTCATAACTCTCAAACATGTATAAGATCTTATGGGCCATGCGAATATCTCTAGAACCCTAAAATTGTGGGCAATAGCTTATGAAAATAGCCAAAAGACACAAAAATGGAGAGCTTTTGATTATGCCCTCAAACATGTATAGGGTCTTACCGTCATTTTAAATCGCCCTGAAACCCCAATATTATGGGAAATAACTCATGAAAATGGCCTTAAAATGCAAAAACAACGTTTTTTGGTCATAATTACCACACATGTAAATCGCCTTGGAACCCCAAAACTCTGGGCAATAGCTCATGAAAACGGTCATAAAACGCGAAAATGACGAGTTTTTGGTCATAACTCTCAAACATGTATCGGGTCTTATGGTGTTGGAGATATGCCCTAGAGGCAATAATAAAAGTGGTTATTATTATATCTTTGTGTTTATGATAAATGTTTACATTCATGCTATAATAGTATTAACCGGAAACATTAATACTTGTGTGATTTGCAAACTAAATTAGAGTCCCTAGTAAAGCCTCTTTATAATACTAGCTTGTTGGTTAATAGATGATTGTGGTTTCCCGATCATGAACATTGAGATGTTGTTAAAAACAAGATCATATCATTAGGAGAATGGTATGATGGACATACTCCTATAGATAAGTGTAGCATAAATATCAAGTCATTTTAATAGTTCGTTTGCTATCATGCTAATCACCATCACCGGAAGGATGCTTTGATGACATCAAACACCACACCGTAATTGGGTGGTTATAAAGGTGGCATTGAGTGTTCGGAAAGTATGGGTTGAGGCACATGGATCAAGAGTGGGATTTGTCCATCCATATGACAGATAGATATACTCTAGGCCCTCTCGGTGGAATGTCATCCAATTAGCTTGCAAGCATGTGACTGGCTCACAAGGGATCACATATCACGGGAACAAGAAAAGAGTACTTATCAGCAACAAGGTTGAACTAGGTATGCTGAGATACCGACGATCAAAACCTTAGATAAGTAAACTATCGTGAGACAAAGGGAAATTGGTATCGTATGTAAGTAGTTCATTCGATCGCAAAGTAATCGTAGAAATATGTGGGAGCCATATGAATTTCCAGATTCCTCTATTGGTTATTGATCAAAGAAGTGTCTCGGTCATGTCCGCATAATTCACGAACCGTAGGGAGACACACTTAAGGATTCGATGTTGTTGAGTACTTATGGAATGATGAGTAAGAGACCGAATATTGTTCGGAGTCTCGGATGGGATTCAGGATATCACGAGGAGATCCGTAATGGTCCGGAGAATAATATTCATACAAGGAAAGTCCTGTTTCGGAGTTCGGAAATGATTCCGGTGATTTCACCAGGAATGTTCTAGAAGGGTCTGGAAGGTCCGGCACTCCGGAGGGGGAAGGGTACATGGATGTGTCATGACAATGTGGAATGGTTGCATCATGTACTAGGTCACTTGGCTGGGCAATATGATGAGAGAAATCAAATCCAAGTTTGAAAGTCAAACACCAATTTGAAAAGTCAAATCTGAAGTTTGTTTGGTGGAGGGAGAGTAGGAAACCTACTTAGGGAGGAAGTACTACCCCCTCCACCCGCCGGCCAAGGAGGAGGAGTTGGAGGAGGACTCCCTCCTCCCAACCTCCTCCCTCCCACCTATAAAAGGAGGGGTAGGGCGCCCCCCTACCCTCACACCTCAAACCCTAGCTTCTTTGGCGCCACCACCTCCAAGTGCTATCGCCGCCTAGGGTTTGTTCCAAGTCGGAGACTTGGGGATTCCCCAAGCCCTAGCCGCCGGCCAAACCCTCCCCTTGGTGCCCTCTAAACTGTAGATCGCCAAGGCCATACTCCACCATACTCGCTCCGGCTTAAGGCGAAGCCCTGCGAGATCTCCCCTCTACTTCCGACACCACACCGTCGTGCTGCCAGAATCACGAGGAGAGTGCTACAACCTCCACTGCCTGCTGGAACAAGGGAGAGGAAGGTCTTCATCGAGTACCGAACGTGTGACCGACTACGGAAGCGCTGCCGGAACGCAGCGCCAGAAGGATCGTCTACGCGATCTTGAGATCGGCAAGAGTACGACTACATCACCCACGAGAATCTGCTCTCGTTAACCGCTTTGTATTCTTCGAGGGTGAGTTCTTCTATCGACTCGTTGCTACAATCTAGTAGATAGATCTTGGCTTGTTTGTGTGCATGCGGTAGAAATTTTTTGTTTTCCATGCTACGAACCCCTACAGTGGTATCAGAGCCGTGGTCTATATGTAGATCTGTTGCACGAGTAGAACACAATGGTCATTATGGGAGGTGGTGCTTTTATTATCAATTGATTTTTGTGTACTTTGCATCTTGTAGTATGATGGGATGAAGCTGCCCGGTCTAACCTTACATGACATCGTTCATGATACTTGCTCCACACTCAACATGCAACTTGTATTGCATAAGTGGCTTTGCGGGTGTCTGTCTCTCCCATCATAGTATAGATTCAATTTACAACGGTCACTTGATAGTTCAAACATCAACGTTGTGGTTCTTGTTCATAAGTTAGAACGACACTTATTGAAAGCCCCAAACCACGTAAAATATGCAAAGAAAATTAGAGGCGTCTAACTTTGTTTTGCAGGGTGTGCTGTGATGTGATATGGCCATGATTGTGATTATATTTGATGTATGCAATGTTCCTTATTGTAAGTTGGCAACCGGCAGGAGCCATATGGCTGTCTTTAAATTCCGTTAAGACCTGAGTGTCTATTCAAAGTAGTTGTAATAGTTGAAGCTAGTGGACGATAACCATGAAACAACGCCATTGACCTTGACGCCAGACCGGTGATGATGGAGATCATGTTTGTGCTTGAAGATGGAGATCGGAAGCACAAGAAGAAAGGCCATATCATATCACATATTATGAATTACATGTGATGTTAATCCTTTATGCATCTTGTATTGCTTAGTTTGCGACGGTAGCATTATAAGATGAACCCTCAAGCACACAATTTCAAGATTTTAAAGTGTTCATCCTTAGTAAGCACCGTTTCTAAAGCTCGTTGTTTCGAAACACCACGTGATGATTGGGTGTGTTAGATTCTGCGAGTGTATACAACGTGAGCAAGCCATATTTGCTCATGCGGAAGCTAAGGTTTGATCTTGACGAGACTAGCATGTACAGACATGGTCTCGGAACACTTATCACCGAAAGGTAAAGCATGAGTCATATAGTAGCATTGAAGCTACATCAACTCTCGTGATGATCGGTTTTGATGTGGTGGATTTCGTTCGTGTGATCACTAAAACAATTTGAGGGATATTGTTTTGAGTGGGAGTTCACCTAGATTAATTTAACTATATATCAGAATTCAATTTGTCATAAACTTAGTCTAAACTATTGCAAATATGTTGTAGATCAATGGCGGCCCCTACCATCAATTTTAATGCGTTCCTAGAGAAAGAAAAGTTGAAAAACAATGGAAGCAACTTCGCGGATTGGTTCCGCAATTTAAGGATTGTCCTCAATGCTGGTAATTTGACCTATGTGCTAGATGCACCGCTGGGTGACCCACCTGAAGCTACTTCTAACGATGAAATAAATAATGTTTACCTCACTCGGAAGAATCAGTACTCCACAGGCCAGTGTGCTATCTTGTATGGTTTGAAATCGGAGCTTCAGAAAAGGTTTGAGAACCATGACCCAAATGATATTGTCTGTCACATCCCAAATTTTAGATTTGGTTCTCCATATCATTCATATCATTGCATCATACTTTTCCACGCAAAACCATCGAGTGAAAAGATTCGGCAAAACGCTATTTTCAAAACCCTACTCGATTTTACGACGAGGCTCCTGCGGGAGGCTTTAGTAGGAATTGTGTTGTCCACCCTAGTATCCTAGTTGTTTCACTCATTCCTTGACCCTAGGTTGTTCCCCTCGTTTTTACAAAAACTTAGGAGCAAGAATCGCCCGATTCGGAGCTCGTACGGAAAAGTTACGGCCGTTTTACTAAAAGATCAAAAAAATCGGCACTGACTTCGCCGTGTTCGCCTCCAACCGCGCGCCGTATCCAACTAGGACCCCGCGTGGGGCCCACAAAAGGCGGACCCCACCCAGCCGCCGCCGCCTCTCCCACCGCCTCGACCCGCGCGCCCGCCCCCGCGCCTCGATCTCCGAGCCGCCGCCGCCCTCGGCCTCCGCGCCCGCCGACGCCACCAGGTGAGCCCGCCACCCGCCGCCTGCCGCACCCGCCGCCACCGCGCGCCTCGCCCGCGCCCCCGCGCCGCAGCCGCCCGTCTTGCGCCCAGCCGCCTCGCCCGCTTCGCGCCCTTGCCTGCTGCTCCGCCAGCCGCCTCCCGCCCCGCGCGCCGCTCGCCCGCTCGCCCCGCGCCGTCTCGCGCCGCCGTCGTGTTGACTGCCTCGATCCGAGCGCTGACTGCTTCCTTCCGCGCAGGAATCGCCGTCGCCGGAGCCTATCGCCGCCACCATCCCGAGCTCGCCGCCGTTCATTTCCGGTGAGTCCGCAACCGCCTTTGGATCTCAGATCAGCGGTCCAGATCGGCCGTTGACCGGTCAGCACCCAGGCGTTGACTAGTCAGACGCCAGTCAGCGCCCACGTGGACCAGTCAACAGACACAGTTGACTCGGTATTTTCTTTAATCGATTTAGTTGGAAGATTTCGGTAGAAACTTGTAAATTGCGTAGAAATTAAACCGCTGGGCCAAAAATTGCAAATAAAATATGTGTAGATTCAGTAAGTCGTGTAGAATCTTGCTGTACCTTAGTTTCACCAAAATTTTGGTAGGTTGGACCGGTGCGTGTCGGGATTGGGGAGCTACTTCCCGAACAGTCTCTTCTTGGAATTCTCCCTATCATCACCCAAAATGAGAGTGATGGTACGAGCTGGGCTGTGGAAAGGCACCCAGGTATCGAAAGAAATTGATTGGCTTCTTTATTTTTCTAGCTTACGTGTACAACCATATGCCAATAATGAAATGGGCGGTTGGTTGGACTTAGTAGGTTGTGGTAACTCAAACCAGCGTATCCAGAGATGTAGAATTTTGGTAGGTTGGACCGGTGCGCGTCGGGATTGGGGAGCTACTTCCCGAACAGTATCTTCTTGGACTTCTTCCTATCATCACCCTAAATGAGAGTGATGGTACGAGCTGGGCTGGCCAAGTCACATGGGTAAAGTGTACTAACCCCTGCAGGTGTATAAACTAATCGATTAGCCGTGTCCCCGGTTATGGACAACTGAGTTGCTTGATATTGATTCCATGACATGTTTCTCGCTCATTCCAATTTCATAATTGTTTTAATATTGTTGGGTTAACTTAATTGGGATCTTTTCAAATAAAATCAAAAGCTGTTTATGAAAGTAGGACAAAGGTATTTGCAAATGCAAGCCAGACACAGCTCCTCTTGCCAGATATGCATGTAGATATTAGTACTATTGTCTCCTTTACTAGCTCTACTTGCCATACATTCCATGTATTGACCCTTCGGGGCTGCTACGTTTCATGTTGCAGGTTATTCCGATTCTGAGTAATCGATATAGGCCACGGTACTCCACTCGGCACTTGTTCACTTGTGGGAAATTTGAAGAATGGAGGATTTTCCTTATTTATGTTGCTACCTGAATAATTTGAGCGAGCTTTGGGCTAAGCTTTTATTGTAATAATGGTACTCTGGATCATCGTTATTCATGATACACGGATATTTTGCTATGTTATTCATCTTATTCTACTGTGGGCCAATGAACCAATCCAGGGATTGGCATGTCACATAGAAGCCACGGTCTTTTCAGAACCGCGGTGTTAGATTGTCCGTGAACTCAAAATGATATTTGAGGCTCACGCGGCAGTTGAAAGTTATGAGGCTTCTGAAAAGTTCTCTAACTGCAAGATGCAAGAGGGCAGCTCCGTCAGTAAGCATGTGCTTAAGATGTCGTTGCACGCAAACAAACTCCAAAGCTTGGGTATAGTGATTCCTAATTCTTTGGGGATTCACCGTGTCCTCCAATCACTACCACCAAGTTACAAGAACTTTATGACGAACTACAATATGCCAAACATGGACAAGACGTTGCCAGAACTCTTCTCCATGTTGAAATCTGCAGAAGTGGAGATCAAGAAAGAGCACCAAGTGTTGTTGGTCAATAAGACCAGCAAATTCAAGAAGAAAGGCAAGTCTAAGCAAAAGGGAAACTTCAAGAAGGGCGGTAAGAAAGTTGCCGCGCCGGCAAAGAAGACCAAGGCTGGGCTAAGCCTGATACTGAGTGCTTTTACTGCAAGGGAGAGGGTCACTGGAAGCGGAATTGCACAAAGTACTTGGCGGATTTTGAAGAACGGCAACATCAAGAAGAAAGGTATATCCGAAAACATGTTATTGATGTGTATCTCACTAGTACTCGTAGTAGTGCCTGGGTATTTGATACTGGTTCGGTTGCTCATATTTGTAACTCGAAACAGGTGCTGCAGAATAAACGGAAGCTAGAGAAGAACGAGGTGACGATGCGCGTTGGAAATGGATCAAAGTTTGATGTGATCGCGGTCGGCAAGCTACCTCTTCATCTACCATCGGGATTAGTTTTATACATAAATAATTGTTATTTGGTGCCTACGTTGAGCATGAACATTATATCTGGATCATGTTTATTGCGAGACGGTTACTTGTTTAAGTCCGAAAATAATTGTTGTTCCATTTATATGAGTAATATGTTTTATGCACATGCACCTTTGATAGATGGTCTATTCTTATTGAATCTCGATAGTGGAAATACACATATTAATAACATTGAAGCTAAACGTTTGAAATTGAGCGATAACTCGACCTATATGTGGCATTGTCGTCTTGGTCACATTGGAGTGAAGCGTATGAATAAACTCCATTCCGATGGACTTGTTGAATCACTTGATTTCAAATCACTTGAAAGATGTGAAGCATGTTTGATGGGTAAAATGACTAAGACTCCATTTTCTGGTATGATGGAGCGAGCTACAGACTTATTGGAAATCATACATACCGATGTGTGTGGCCCAATGAGTGTAGCATCGCATGGTGGTTATCGTTATGTTCTTACCTTCACGGATGACTTGAGTAGATATGGGTATATCTATTTCATGAAACATAAGTCCGAAACTTTCGAGAAGTTTAAGGAATTTCAATGTGAGGTAGAGAATCAACGTAACAAGAAGATTAAATTTCTACGATCTGATCGTGGAGGTGAATATCTGAGTTACGAGTTTGGCGACCATTTGAAGAAATGCGGAATACTTTCACAATTGACACCGTCGGGAACACCACAGCGTAATGGTGTGTCCGAACGTCGTAATCAAACTCTCTTAGATATGGTTCGTTCTATGATGTCACTTACAGATTTACCGCTATCATTTTGGGGTTATGCATTAGAAACAACCGCATTCACTTTAAATAGGGCACCATCTAAATCCGTTGAAACGACACCGTATGAATTATGGTTTGGGAAGAAACCTAAATTGTCGTTCCTTAAAGTTTGGGGTTGCGAAGCCTATGTAAAGAAATTACATCCGGACAAGCTTGAACCCAAAGAGGAAAATGCGTCTTCATACCCGAAGGAAACTATTGGGTATACCTTCTATCATAGATCCGTGGGAAAAATCTTCGTTGCCAAGAATGGATCCTTTCTAGAGAAGGAGTTTCTATCGAAAGAAGTGACTGGAAGGAAAGTAGAACTCGACGAGGTTGTCGAACCTTCTCTCGAACTTGCGAGTAGCGCAACACCGGAAGTAGTTCCTTTGGAGCCTACAACAATAAGAGAGGAAGCTAATGATGTTGACCATGAAACTTCGGTTGAAGTTACTACAGAACCTCGTAGGTCGTCAAGAAATCGTACCACTCCTGATTGGTATGATCCCGTTACGAGTGTCATGTTGGTGGACAACACCGATGACCCTGCGACATATGAGGAAACGATGATGAGCCCAGATTCCAATAAATGGCAAGAAGCCATGAAATCCTAGATTGGATCCATGTACGAAAACCAGGTATGGACTTTGGTGGACTTACCGGATGGCCGAAAGGCTGTCCAGAACAAATGAATTTTAAGAAGAAAACAGATGCTGATGGTAATATTACTGTCTATAAAGCTTGACTTGTCGCAAAAGGGTTTCGACAAATTCAAGGAGTTGACTACGATGAGACTTTCTCACCAGTAGCGAAGCTAAAGTCTGTGAGGATTATGTTAGAAATCGCTGCATATTATGATTATGAGATATGGCAGATGGATGTTAAAACGGCGTTCCTCAATGGAGACATTGATGAAGAGTTGTATATGATGCAACCCAAATGTTTTGTCGATCCTAAAGATGCTAACAAGGTATGCAAACTTCAACGGTCCATATATGGATTGAAGCAAGCATCCCGAAGTTGGAATCAACGTTTTGTTAAGGTAATCAAAAGTTTTGGTTTTGTACAAACTTATGGAGAAGCTTGTATGTACAAGAAAGTGAGTGGGAGCTCTGTAGCATTTCTTAATACTATATGTAGATGACATATTGTTGATTGGGAATGATGTAGACCTTCTTAATAGTGTCAAAGAATATTTGAATAATAGTTTTTCAATGAAAGATCTTGGCGAAGCAGCTTACATATTAGGCATAAAGATTTATAGAGATAGATCGAGACGCCTAATATCATTGTCACAAAGTACATATTTGGACAAAGTTCTAAATAGGTTTGGAATGGAAGATAGCAAGAAAGGGTTCTTGCCCATGTTGCCCAATACGGCCTTGAGTAAAACTCAAAGTCCTGCAACGGCAGAAGATAGAGAAAGGATGAGTAAGACTCCCTATGCCTCAGCCATAGGATATCTAATGTATGCCATGCTATGTACTAGACCCGACATTGCATATGCTGTTAGTTTGACTAGCAGATATCAAAGTGATCCAGGAGTGGATCATTGGACAGCGGTCAAAAACATCCTTAAGTACTTAAGAAGAACTAAGGATATGGTTATTTCTTATGGAGGTGATGAACAACTCATTGTTAATGGTTACACCGATGCTAGTTGGAACACCGATCCGAATGATTCTAAATCTCAATCTGGATACATATTTACTTTGAATGGTGCAGCAGTTAGCTTGTGGAGTGCAAAGCAAAGCGTTGTGGCGAGATCTTCAATTAAATCGGAATACATAGCTGCTTCGGAGGATTCACAAGAGGCAATATGGATGAAGTAGTTCATTACAGATCTTGGCGTGGTTCCAAGTGCGCTGGACCCAATGTCTATTTATTGTGATAACATGGGCGCCATAGCCAATGCGCAAGAACCTAGGTCACACAAGAAGCTGAAGCACATCAAGCTACGTTTTCATGCTATTCGAGAGCATGTCCAAGATGGTGACATAAATATTTGCAAAGTACACACAGATCTGAATGTGGCAGATCCGTTGACTAAACCTCACTACTAGGAAACAGGTTGTTAGTGGCGCACCCGAAATGACCATCCGTGGTGCACTAGCAGTGCGCCACGGGCCTTGCGCTACGGCTATCTCTCAGCCGTGGCGCACTGCCTAGTGCGCCACGGTTGTGTAGATACAGGCATAGCGCACCTCCTAGTGCGCCACGGTTGTGTAGAGACAGGCGTAGCGCACCTCCCGAGGGCAAAACATGACCAACACCAAACTTCCATGGGTGTTCGGTATATTACCATGTAATCTAGATTAGTTGACTCTAGTGCAAGTGGGAGACTGTTGGAGATATGCCCTAGAGGCAATAATAAAAGTGGTTATTATTATATCTTTGTGTTTATGATAAATGTTTACATTCATGCTATAATAGTATTAACCGGAAACATTAATACTTTTGTGATTTGTAAACTTAAATTGAAGTCCCTAGTAAAGCATCTATACATCACTAGCTTGTTGGTTAATAAATGATTGTGGTTTCCCTCTCATGAACATTGATATGTTATTAACAACAAGATCATATCGTTAGGAGAATGATATGATGGACATACTCCTATAGATAAGCGTAGCATAAAGATCAAGTCATTTTAATAGTTCATTTGCTATAAGCTTTCTGATACATAGTAACCTAATTCCTTCGACCATGAGATCATGCTAATCACCATCACTAGAAGGATGCTTTGATGACGTCAAACACCACACCATAACTGGGTGGTTATAAAGGTGGCATTGAGTGTTCGGAAAGTATGGGTTGAGGCACATGGATCAAGAGTGGGATTTGTCCATCCATATGACAAATAGATATACTATGGGCCCTCTCGGTGGAATGTCATCCAATTAGCTTGCAAGCATGTGACTGGCTCACAAGGGATCACATATCATGGGTACTTATCAGCAACGAGGTTGAACTAGGTATGCAGAGATACCAACGATCAAAACCTCGGATAGGTAAACTATCGTGAGACAAAGGGAATTGGTATCGTATGTAAGTGGTTCATTCGATCGCAAAGTAATCGTAGAAATATGTGGGAGCCATATGAATTTCTAGATTCCTCTATTGGTTATTGTTCGGAGAAGTGTCTCGGTCATGTCCGCATAATTCACGAACCGTAGGGAGACACACTTAAGGATTCGATGTTGTTGAGAAGTTATGGAATGATGAGTAAGAGACCGAATGTTGTTTGGAGTCTCGGATGGGATCCAGGATATCACGAGGAGATCCGGAATGGTCCGTAGAATAAGATTCATATAAGGAAAGTCCTGTTTCGGAGTTCGGAAATGATTTCGGTGATTTCACCAGGAATGTTCTAGAAGGGTCTGGAAGGTCCGGCACTCCGGAGGGGGAAGGGTACATGGATGTAAGGTTCCCAACCTTTATTAAGGTAGAGATCCCTGTGTTTACAATGCTAGTCCCTGGATCAATAGCTAGCATCCACAGTTAAGATGTAATATCAAGAAACAAAGGTCATAATACAACTTCATAACCAGGAATAACATAATTTATTACATCTTACATAGCTCATTTGGCTATCTATAAGCATGGGGTCCTTCATCTTCAAAGTGCCACATGCAGATATGTTGGTTGTAGACTTGAAATCCTAATCATAAAACTTCACTAATAACAATCAAACCTGCAACATAACAAGTTACAGCCACAAGGGTCAATACATTTGAATTGTATTGGCAAGTGATACTATGGTAGTATAGTGGAGTCTATCATCTATATGCATTTGGCCAAGTGGATCTTAGGCTTGCTTTGCTCAAAATAGAATTTCCTTATCATTTGAAAACACTAAGTTTTTACTTCACAAAAATCACCCAAGGAACCACCAATAGAAATTGGTGAACCTTAAACCCTTGTTCAACCACAAGATTTTAACTTAGAAATTTGGATGATGAGATTCTTGATAGCTTTCATGTCTTGATGCTCAAATTGTCCTTTGCCAGGGACATGGCTAAGTACTTAGATTTTTCACTCTGCAGAGGTTGTGCACTTTCCCCACAAGACTTGCTTTCACCAAGACAAGATCTTTCAGAAGCCTTCCCTTAGACCAGAATGGAAGCGCTCCAACCTATCATTCCCCTACCACCAACTGTCCATTTGGCTAAGTTATTCCAACCTATATGATCCAGGCAGAGCCCATAATGCCAAGTGGCTGCACTTGAAGCTTCTCAGCATTTGACATCTCAAATCTCTTTGTTCCTAGGTGGCCATCCACAAGTGAGACACCAAGTTTTCCCCAGCATACTGGACTTGGTGATGCCCAAGTTTTCCCCAGCATACTGGACTTGCATGACCACTCAACACAAACCATTCCTTCCATTCCACCCAGGTGGTTCATTCACTTAGTTATTTTATTAAACAAAACACAAGTCGTCAGACTTAGAAATTTTCCATAGTATGAATATATATTCCACCCTTGTTTTCTATTAGCTAAGATAAGCATGATAGTAGTAGGAATCTTAATTTAGGAAAATTCTACTAAGGTTTCATCTACTAGGATTTCCCATAGCATGGTTTATACTTAGCAAAAATTCCATGCAAGTCTTACTTAGAAATATCACTAATGCATAGTGAAAATAATGGGAAAAAAGTATGAAGAATCACTTGCCTTTTTGGTAGAGTATGAGTTCACTCCTTGATCTTTGCAATGTTCACACACTTCAAATCACTACAATTCAATCAAGCAAACAATAATTCAATCTACCATTCAAGCAATTCATCACATAAAATGATAGAAACAAAACAATGCATGCAAGCATGCTAAAGATTGTTTTATTTGAGAAAGTGGTTTCTTATGGTTCATAAACATTTGAAAACACCTAATGGTCATTTTATAAAGTATCAAAATCATTTGCAAAAGGTTTCACTTCACTAACCATTTTTAAACCAAGTCATTATTTTATGTGGTGAAGAAATGCTTTTAATAAGGCAAAATTCTATTGGTTTCACAAAATATGTTTTCAAACCATATAACCTTGTGTTTAGGGTCAGAGAGTTTACTTCCAAAACATTTCTCTAGGGTTTTCTTCAAAAACCATTTTTAATAATTAAACCATATTTTTATTTGACTAGAAATGGTTTAAATCCAAGATTTATTCTTTTGCTTCACCAAATACATTTTTGAAACCACAATTTGTTTCCAATGGTCAGTAGGTTCAAAACACACCATTTGCCAAAGATTTTATCCTCAAAAACATTTTGGAATAAATTTTATATCCTAAACATGCATACACAAGTTTCTGCAAAAACAATCAATTTAACAGAAGCTTTTTACTAAAAAAATGGCATGGTTGGCTAGGGCTTGTTTTTCTGAATCCATTGATATAAAGTTTGAAAAATTTAGACGTGTAGATTAAAAGTTATAGATCTTACAAAATTGAATCACAAATAGATCAAATCCTGTTTTTAAAAATGACTCTGTGACACGCGGCACATTTCTATTCGTCAGTACCGCTTCGGCCGGATCAGCAACATGAGGCGTTGGATCTAACTGAAAACGTGCGACACAGATTTTGTACCCTTTTCCTTTTAAGTGATTCTATCTATGCCCTACGATCTCAATCCGACGATGCACAGCAGCTGGTCAAGAACGGGCGGTGCAAGCGATGGTGGCTGGCGGCGGCGCGGTCAGACGGCGGTGGAGCGGGCGAAAGAGGAAGCAAGGGGTCAAGGAGAGTGTCTCACCAGAATCGCCTTGACGCACTGATGCTCAACGTGGCTTTCTTCAGTCAAGGGGCGCACGGGCGTTGTCAGGATTGCTCGTCGGAGATGCTCCTAGCGTCAGCACGGTCGGGAGTCGTCGGAGGCGAGGTTGCAAGCCACGCGCGAGTGATTGGCGAGCACCTAGAGATGCAAAAGACACAGACGAACCAAACTGCATGATTCACTGGTCAAGGCGCGCACGGGTTGAGTTCTAGAGCTCACCGGAGTTGCGGGGGTTGTCGGTGGCGTACTGGTGGAGACATTGCCGACGTTCTAGGGCGCGCGGAGGCGATCTGGTGCTACGAGGTGGTTCGCCAGGAGATGGGGATCACGTCTGTTTGCTCGAGGAGGCAAGGGGCAGAGGAGACTGGCCGAAATTTGCTTGCGAGCTCGTCGGAGACAGTGGCAGTACAGAGAGAAATTGGGCGGCCTGGGGGCGCGCTTGGGTGAGGCGGAGGAAATGGAGGGCAGGCGAGTAATAGGGCATGGTCGGGGGGTCATTTAATGGTGCGGTTAACGCGAATTAAGCCCGGCTTTAATCGCCTGCAACGGCCGGCGAGGTGAGGGGCGTGGTCACCGCTGGGAGGAAGAAGGTGACGTGGCTATGGGGTCGTCTCGTCAGCGAGGAGAGACAGGGGAGGTGGGGTCCGCGCGTCAGTGAGGGCGTGGGTTAAGTCTGCGGTGGGCAAACATTTTGCTCGGTGAGAGGGAGAGTTCGGCTAGTTGGGCTGGGTCGGCTTGATTCCTTTTTTTTGTTCTGTTTCTGTTTTTCTTTTTTCCTTTTCCTTTATTCTGTTTTGGTTTTGTTTAATTAATTCAAACACTCATTTGAATTCAAAACTTTGTCAAATTTTGTGTAGCTTTAAATACTGATTAATAAAACATTCTGAAATCATTTAAGAATAATTTATTTATTCTTGTTAAGGCCTTTTAATTATTCAAAATAGGCTCTAGTTTTAAATCAAATAGGATTTAATAATATTTTCAAACACCATTTGATTTTGCAAAACCTTCCAAATATTTTCAGTAGGTTTTTATTTGGTTATTTGGGTGTCAAATAATTCATCTTGAATTATTTGGAATAATTTAATATGATTTATTAATCATTTAGGATTAGGTATTATGTTTTAATTAAAATGGGATTTAAATATAGTTTTATTTCCCTAAATATTATTTGGAAGATTTCTTTAATCTTATTTAAGTTGGATGAAACAACTTTTATTTCAATTGGGTAAATACCATTTTCTCATGCATTGTATAATTATTCTTATTAAAGATTTGTCTTTATTTAAAATAAGGATAGAATGGTTAATGCCATTTTTATTTTATTTTGGAAATTCTTTATCCTTTTATTTTATTTGGATTTGGATTATAGTTTATTCTATTTGCTTAATGGATTAGGCCAAGATTTATTTGGTCTTTCAAATATTCTTTATTTTAATATTTCTTACTTCATCTTATAAAATCCATATCTTTTTACTTAGAGATTCAAACTTGGTGATTCCAATTTGTAAAATCTTGTTTAATATTTGTTTATCTTTTTAAATCCCTTTAGGATTATTTTCTCACCATTTGGTATGGATTTTTAGATAGGTTCTTTATTAGCTTTGGAAATTTAATTTCCTTATCTTATTAATTTCATAAGATTTTATTTATTGCTCCAAATTAAGTGAAACCAATTTCTATGGTCTTATAATATTTCTATTTGTCATTCTTGATCATTTGTAAATGTTTGTTGAATTTTTTTTTATATGGATCAAATCCATAGGCTTGGAGATAATTTGGAAATGATTTTCTTCCATTAGGGTTTTGGGTTTGGATTTATTTTCTAAGTGTTTAAATTTCCAGATGCATTTAAGAGGAATGCATTTCTCTTGATTTGGATTTTGTTGGATTCAAACTTTAATTAAAGTTTGTTCAAGATGGGATTTTAAGTTTCCATTTAAAAACAAAAGTTTCTTTTCACCCTGATTTTTAGCAATAATTTATTTTATTTTTCACATTACAAGATTTGGAAAATCTTGGCATGTGACAGGATACCACCCTTAAAATAAATCTCGTCCCGAGATTTGGGGAGGCTAGGGTTACAAGTTGGCTCAAAAGCATCTAGGGTACTACCACCCTTAAAAAAATTTCCAACTAGATTACATCTTGGCTTGCTTGGGATCTTGTTGGAATCTCTCTGGGCAAACATCTGCATAGTGTCCTTTGTTTCCACACTTGAAACATGTGACAAGGATGAGATCCTTCATAGGCTTGTTTATCTTGTGCTTCATCTTTTCTGGACAGTTGCTTGCATAATGTCCTTGGTTACCACAATTGTAGCATGTGATAAGATTGAGTTCTTCACGTATCTTTTGTGGGCAAGTTGCTACATAATGGCCTAGCTCTTTGCAGTTGTTGCACCACACTTGTCTAATCTCCTTATACTTTTGCTTCTCTGGACATTCACTGGCATAGTGTCCCATTTCTTTGTAATGACCACATTGCACATGGCTTTTGTCCTTCTTTTTCTTGGGTTTCTCCAAAGCTAGGAGTGCTTCTAATTCATGTTCTTCATATATTATCTCAAAGGTAGGAATGTCTACTGGTCTCCTTGACTTTCTATTACTCCTTGGATAATACATATGTCTCCTTTTTGGTCCTTTAAATTGAGTCATGTTGCTGGGAGGCACAAGCTGAGATTTTCCTTTGTCTTCATCCTTCTTGGTAGACTTGGCTCTCTCATGGTAGTCGGCAATCAGTTGTTGCACTCCACCTTGTTTCCTTTGTTCAACTATGGAATAGATGGGGCATTGGATAGGGACATGATTGTTTCCTTCACATAGGTAACAAGTAGCTTGAGATGTGGGGCGTTGGTCAATTGGATGTTTCTCTTCACAACTGGGGCATTGATCTTCATGCTCCTTGGAAGTGTGATCCTTTTCTCCACAAATATTGCAAGCTTGGGTTCCTTATAGAATAACATCTTTGTCATCCTTGTTGTCACAAACTCCTTGGGAAGAGTTGTCTCCCATGTTGGTCATTTGAGTAGCCAACCATTGCAACAATTGGGATTGAGTTTCCAAAACTTTTTACATGGTTGGGTCTATCTCATTGTTGTTGGCTAAAAACTGAGTTGTCACTTAGTTCAACTGGGTTTGTCTTGCAAGCAGTTGGTCTCTCATGTTGATCTCTTGGTTGTTGTTGTCACCATCCTTGATGTTGGAGTTTCTTGGAGAAGTCATCTGTTTGGGTTGGATTTTGGATTAGAATAGGCAAAAATATTTCTAAGGGAATAATTCTAATCATACACATCACAATTCACACAAGAAATGTGCAAGCAATCACAAACAAACATTCCACTCAAACAACAAGGTTCAAGCATTTTTTAGGCAACCAAAAATATTTTTGTTACACCACATAAGTTGGTGGGTTTGACGTAAACTAAATATGGTGGTCCATCTATATGGTTCACTTGAAATTTTCCTTCCTTCTTGGTTGATTCTTCATGAACAAGATCTTTGTATCCTTGGAGAATTTCTTGAATCTTGGTCACAAAATTTCAAAGTGATGATGGTTCCTTCTAAGTTGTGTTTCCTTAGTATTCAAGTCTTGAGTAATATTTCTTGTCACACTTGTAGTCCTTAGTAATATCCAAGTTGATGTCCTTGGTGAAAATGTTGAATATGTTGAAGTCATTAGAGTTGAAAATGTTGAAGTCATTTTTAGAGTTGAAGATGTTGAAGTCATTAGGGTTGAAGAAGTCCTTAGCACATGGTGAAGTCTTTGGCCATGGGGTAGGCTTTATCCATCAAGTTTGAATAGAAGAGATGTAGAGTCAAAACCAAAATGGTTGAGGAAAGAGTTTACAAGATTGTTTGTAAATAAGTTTTGGAACAAATACAACTCCTTTTTTTTCTAAGGGGTTTTGGTCCAATCCTAGGGTTACAAATCCTACAGGCAACACAATGCACTGATACCATCTGTAAGGTTCCCAACCTTTATTAAGGTAGAGAACCCTATGTTTACAATGCTAGTCCCTGGATCAATATCTAGCATCCACAGTTAAGATGTAATATCAAGAAACAAAGGTCATAATACAACTTTATAACCAGGAATAACATAATTTATTACATCTTACATAGCTAATTTGGCTATTACATTACATTGCAACAGAATATCTATAAGCATGGGGTCCTTCATCTTCAAAGTGCCACAGGCAGATATGTTGGTTGTAGACTTGTAATCCTAATCATAAAACTTCACTAATAACAATCAAACCTGCAACATAACAAGTTACAGCCACAAGGGTCAATACATTTGAATTGTATTGGCAAGTGATACTATGGTAGTATAGTGGAGTCTATGATCTATATGCATTTGGCCAAGTGGAGCTTAGGCTTGCTTTGCTCAAAATAGAATTTCCTTATCATTTGAAAACACTAAGTTTTTGCTTAACAAAAATCACCCAAGGAACCACCAATAGAAATTGGTGAACCTTAAACCCTTGTTCAACCACAAGATTTTAACTTAGAAATTTGGATGATGAGATTCTTGATAGCTTTCATGTATTGATGCTCAAATTGTCCTTTGCCAGGGACATGGCTAAGTACTTAGATTTTTCACTCTGCAGAGGTTGTGCACTTTCCCCACAAGACTTGCTTTCACAAAGACAAGATCTTTCAGAAGCCTTCCCTTAGACCAGAATGGACGCGCTCCAACCTATCATTCCCCTACCACCAACTGTCCATTTGGCTAAGTTATTGCAACCTATATGATCCAGGCAGAGCCCATAATGCCAAGTGGCTGCACTTGAAGCTTCTCAGCATTTGACATCTCAAATCTCTTTGTTCCTGGGTGGCCATCCACAAGTGAGACACCAAGTTTTCCGCAGCATACTGGACTTGGTGATGCCCAAGTTTTCCCCAGCATACTGGACTTGCATGACCACTCAACACAAACCATTCCTTGCATTCCACCCAGGTGGTTCATTCACTTAGTTATTTTATTAAACAAAACACAAGTCCTCAGACTTAGAAATTTTCCATAGTATGAATATATATTCCACCCTTGTTTTCTATTAGCTAAGCTAAGCATGATAGTAGTAGGAATCTTAACTTAGGAAAATTCTACTAAGGTTTCATCTACTAGGATTTCCCATAGCATGGTTTATACTTAGCAAAAGTTCCATGCAAGTCTTACTTAGAAATATAACTAATGCATAGTGAAAATAATGGGACAAAAGTATGAAGCATCACTTGCCTTTTTGGTAGAGTATGATTTCACTCCTTGATCTTTGCAATGTTCACACACTTCAAATCACTACAATTCAATCAAGCAAACAATAATTCAATCTACCATTCAAGCAGTTCATCACATAAAATGATAGAAACAAAACAATGCATGCAAGCATGCTAAATATTGTTTTATTTGAGAAAGTGGTTTCTTATGGTTCATAAACATTTGAAAACACTAATGGTCATTTTATAAAGTATCAAAATCATTTGCCAAAGGTTTCACTTCACTAACCATTTTTAAACCAAGTCATTATTTTATGTGGTGAAGAAATGCTTTTTGTTGGAGATATGCCCTAGAGGCAATAATAAATGTAGTTATTATTATATCTTTGTGTTTATGATAAATGTTTGCATTCATGCTATAATAGTATTAACAAGGAAACATTGATACTTGTGTGATTTGTAAACTTAATTTGAAGTCCCTAGTATAGCCTCTATACTTCACTAGCTTGTTGGTTGATTAATGATTGTGGTTTCCCTATCATGAACATTGAGATGTTATCAACAACAAGATCATATCGTTAGGAGAATGATATGGTGGACATACTCCTATAGATAAGCGTAGCATAAAGATCAAGTCATTTCATTAGTTCAATTGCTATATGCTTTCTGATACATAGTAACCTAATTCCTTCGACCATGAGATCATGCATATCACCTTTACGGATGGATGCTTTGATGACATCAAACACCACACCGTAACAGGTGGTTATAAAAGTGGCATTGAGTGTTGGAAAGTATTGGTTGAGACACATGGATCAAGAGTGGGATTTGTCCATCCACATGACGGATAGATATACTCTGGGCCCTCTCGGTGGGATGTCATCCAATTAGCTTGCAAGCATGTGACTTTGTCACAATGGGTCACATATCAGGAACGAGAAAAGAGTACTTATCAAGAATAAGGTTGAACTAGGTATGCGAGATACCGACGATCATACCATTGGGTAAGTAACATATCGTGAGACAAAGGGAAATTGGTATCGTATGTAAGTGGTTCATTCGATCGCAAAGTAATCGTAGAAATCTGTGGGAGCCATATGAATTTCCAGATTCCTCTATTGGTTATTGTTCGGAGAAGTGTCTCGATCATGTCGGCATAATTCACGAACCGTAGGGAGACACACTTAAGGCTTGACGTTGTTTGAGTAGTTATGGTATTATGAGAAAGAGACCGAATGTTGTTCGAGTCTCGGATGGGATCCGGGATATCACGAGGTGATCCGGAATGGTCCGGAGAATAAGATTCATATAAGGAAAGTCCGTTTGAGTTCGGGAATGATTAGTGTTTTCATCGGGAATGTTCTAGAAGGTTCGGATTGTCCGGCAAGACTGGGGAAGGGTACATGAATGTGTCATTGATCATTGAATGATTGCATCATGTACTAAGTGTTATTGCTGTCCCAAATAAAGGATTAAATTGAATCCTAAAACAGAAAAGTCAAATGTCCAGTTTGAAAGTCAAACTGCCAAAACAAGAAACTGTGGGAAACAAGCAAGAGGAGTTGGAACCAACCTGGAGGAGGAGTAGGACTCCTCCAGGCCGGCGCCCAGCCCAAGGCCGACTTGGGGAGGGACTCCCTCCCTCCCCTGGCGCGCCAAGGAACCCCCTCCCATAAAAGGAGGGGCAGGGCTCCTCCCATAGACGCTTTTACTTTCTACTCTAGATCTCCGGTTTAGAGCTGTTTTGGTTTAGAGCTTCTAATTGCTTTAGCCAACAGTTTAGAGCCTTCTAATTGGTTTAGAGCCCTCTAATTGGTGTGTCTAATTACTAGGCCACTAATCCTCTCTCTCATAAGCTCCACCATACTCGCACCGGCTTAAGCGAAGCCTGCGGATCTCCCTCTACTTAGGTACCACGCCGTTGTCTGCCGGAATCGCGAGGAGAGTGCTACAACCTCCGCTGCTGGAACAAGGGAGAGGAAGGTCTTCGTCAATGCGAACGTGTGACCGATTGCGAGCGCTTTAACGTGGCGCTGGAAGGATCGTCTACGATCTTGAGATCGGGAAAATCGACTACATCACCCACGAGAATCCGCTCTCGTTAACCACTTTGGAATCTTCGAGGTGAGTTCCTCCATCGACTCGTTGCTACAATCTAGTAGATAGATCTTGGCTTGTTTGTTTGTATGCGATAGAAAATTTTTGTTTTCCATGCTCGACGAACCCCACAAAGGGTATCGAGCCGTGTCTATATGTAGATCTGTTGCACGAGTAGAACACAATGGTCATTGTGGGCGTTGATGCTTTTATTGTAGATTGCTTTTGTGTACTTTGCATCTTGCGGTATGTTGGGATGAAGCGGCCGGGCTAACCTTACATGACATCGTTCATGAGACTTGCTCCACGCTTGACATGTAACTTGTATTGCATAAGTGGCTTTATGGTGCATGTTTCTCCTAGCATAGTTAAGATCCAATTTACAACGGGTGATCAACAATGCTAGTATCAATGTTGTGGTTCTTGTTCGTAAGTTAGAACGACACTTATTGAAAGCCCCAAACCACGTAAAATATGCAAAGAAAGTAGAAGCGTCTAACTTTGTTTTGCGGGGTGTGATGATGTGATATGGCCATGATTGTGATTATATATGATGTATGCAATGTTCCTTATTGTAAAGACAACCGGCGGAGCCATATGGTTGTCTTTAATTTCTGTTAAGACCGCGTGTCTATTCAAAGTAGTTGTAATAGTTGAAGCGGTGGGCGACAACCATGGAGAAGCGTCATTGACCTTGATGCAATGCGGTGATGATGGAGATCATGTTCGTGCTTGAAGATGGAGATCGAAGGCACGAAGAAGAAAGGCCATATCATATCACATATATATTGAATTGCATGTGATGTTAATCCTTTATGCATCTTGTATTGCTTAGTAGGCACGGTAGCATTATAAGATGATCCCTCATGCACATCAATTTCAAATCATAAAGTGTTCACCCTTAGTTAGCACCGTTGCTAAAGCTTGTTGTTTGAAGCACCACGTGATGATCGGGTGTTCTAGATTCGCAAGTGTATACAACGTGAGCAAGCCAGATTTGCTCATGCGAAACTAAGGTTTGATCTTGTGAGCCTAGCATGTATGAGACATGGTCTCGGAACACGGATTACGAAAGGTAAAGCATGAATCGTATAGTAGATATGATGAACATGATGATTGTTCGCCATTGAAACTATATCAACTCTCGTGATGATCGGTGTTGATATGGTGGATTTGGTTCGTGTGATCACTAAAACAATGTGAGGATATTGTTTTGAGTGGGAGTTCACCTAGTTTAATTTCATTAATTAATTTGAACTCAATTTGTCATAAACTTAGTCTAAACTATTGCAAATATGTTGTAGATCAATGGCAGCCCCTACCATCAATTTTAATGCGTTCCTAGAGAAAGAAAAGTTGAAAAACAATGGAAGCAACCCGGATTGGTTCCGCAATTTGAGGATTGTCCTCACTGGTAATTTGACCTATGTCTTGGATGCACCATTGGGTGACCCACTGCACTGCTTCCGATGAAGTAAAGAATGTTTACCTCGCTCGGAAGAATCAGTACTCCATAGTTCAGTGTGCTATCTTGTATGGTTTAGAATCGGAGCTTCAGAAAAGGTTTGAAGAGGCAGAGCCACATGATATTGTCGAGGATCTCAAATTAATTTTTGAGACTCATGCGCAATTGAAAGCTATGAGGCTTCTGAAAAGTTCTTTAACTGCAAGATGGAAGAAGGCAGCTCCGTCAGTGAGCATGTGCTTAAGATGTCTGGGCACGCAAATAAACTTCAAAGCTTGGGTATAGTGATTCCTAATGCTTTGGGGATTTACCGTGTCCTACAATCACTACCACCAAGTTACAAGAACTTTGTGATGAACTACAACATGCGAGAACATGAACAAGACGTTGCGAACTCTTTGCCATGTTAAAATCTGCGAAGTGGAGATCAAGAAAGAGCACCAAGTGTTGTTGGTCAATAAGACCACCAAATTCAAGAAAGGCAAGTCTAAGCAAAGGGACACTTCAAGAAGGGTGGTAAGAAAGCTACCACGCCGATTTAAGAAGACCAAGGCTGGACCTAAGCCTGAAACCGAGTGTTTTTTGCAAGGGAGAAGGTCCTTTGAGCGGAATTGCCCAAAGTACTTGGCGGATCTGAAGAACGGCAACATCAAGAAGAAAGGTATATCGATATACATGTTATTGATGTGTATCTCACTAGTACTCGTAGTAGTGCTGGGTATTTGATCTTGGTTCGGTTGCTCATATTTGTAACTCAAACAGGTCTGCGAATAAACGGAAGCTAGCGAAGAACGAGGTGACGATGCGGCGTGGGAAGCGGATCAAAGGTTGATGTGATCGCGGTCGGCACGCTACCCCTTCATCTACCATCGGGATTAGTTTTATACTTAAATAATTGTTATTTAGTGCTGCGTTGAGCATGAACATTATCTCGGGATCTTGTTTATTGCAAGACGGTTACTTGTTTAAGTCGAGAATAATGGTTGTTCGATTTATATGAGTAATATGTTTTACACATGCACCTTTGATAGATGGTCTATTCTTATTGAATCTCGATAGTGGAAATACACATATCAACAACATTGAGGCTAAACGTTTGAAATCAGCGATAATTCGACCTATATGTGGCAATTGTCGTCTTGGTCACATCGGAGTGAAACGTATGAAGAAACTCCATTCCGATGGACTTCTTGAATCACTTGATTTTGAATCACTTGAAAGATGCGAAGCATGTCTGATGGGAAAAATGACTAAGACTCCATTTTCTGGTATGATGGAGCGAGCTATGGACTTATTGGAAATCATACATACCGATGTGTGTGGTCCAATGAGTGTAGCATCGCGCGGTGGTTATCGTTATGTTCTTACCTTCACGGATAACTTGAGTAGATATGGGTATATCTATTTCATGAAACACAAGTCCGAAACTTTCGAGAAGTTTAAGGAGTTTCAAAGTGAGGTAGAGAATCAACGTAACAAGAAGATTAAATTTCTACGTTCTGATCGTGGAGGTGAATATCTAAGTTACGAGTTTGGCGAGCATTTAAAGAAGTGCGGAATACTTTCACAATTGACACCGGGAACACCACAGTAATGGTGTGTCCGAACGTAATGTCGAACTCTCTTAGATATGGTTCGTTCTATGATGTCACTTACATTTACCGCTATCATTTTGGGGTTATGCATTAGAAAGCCGCATTCACTTTAAATAGGGCACCGTCTAAATCCGTTGAAACGACACCATATGAATTATGGTTTGGGAAGAAACCTAAATTGTCGTTCCTTAAAGTTTGGGGATGCGAAGCCTATGTAAAGAAGTTCTGCCGGACAAGCTTGAACCCAAAGCGGAAAAATGCGTCTTCATAGGATACCGAAGGAAACTATTGGGTATACCTTCTATCATAGATCCGAAGGCAAAACATTCGTTGTTAAGAATGGATCCTTTCTAGAGAAGGAATTTCTCTCGAAAGAAGTGATGGAAGGAAAGTAGAACTCGACGAGGTTGTTGAACCTTCTCTCGAAATTGCGAGTAGCGCAAAGACCGGAAGAAGTTCTGTGGTGCTGCACCAATAAGGGAGGAAGCTAATGATGATGATCATGAAACTTGGTTGAAGTTACTCAGAGCCTCGGAGGTCAACGAGAACTCGTACCACTCCATTGGTATGATTCCGTTATGAATGTCATGGTGGTGGACAACACCGATGACCCCGAGACATATGAGGAAGCGATGATGAGCCCAGATTCCAATAAATGGCAAGAAGCCATGAAATCCGAGATTGGATCCATGTACGAAAACCAAGTATGGACTTTGGTGGACTTCTGGATGGCGGAAGGCTGTCGAGAACAAATGGATTTTCAAGAAGAAAACAGATCTTGATGGTAATGTTATCTATAAAGCTCGACTTGTCGCAAAAGGGTTTCGACAAATTCAAGGAGTTGACTACGATGAGACTTTCTCACCAAGATGCGAAGTCAAGTCTGTGAGGATTATGTTAGCAATCGCTGCATATTATGATTATGAGATATGGCGGATGGATGTCAAACAGCATTCCTCAATGGAGACATTGATGAAGAGTTGTATATGATGCAACCCAAAGGTTTTGTCGATCCTAAAGGTGCTAACAAGGTATGCAAACTTCAACGGTCCATCTATGGATTGAAGCAAGCATCCGAAGTTGGAATCAACGTTTTGATAAGGTAATCAAAAGTTTTGGTTTTATACAAACTTATGGAGAAGCTTGTATTTACAAGAAAGTGAGTGGGAGCTCAGTAGCATTCTTAATACTGTATGTGGATGACATATTGTTGATTGGGAATGATGTAGACCTTCTTAATAGTGTCAAGGAATATTTGAATAATAGTTTTTCAATGAAGGATCTTGGCGAAGCGCTTACATATTAGGCATAAAGATTTATAGAGATAGATCGAACGCCAAATATCATTGTCACAAAGTACATATTTGGACAAAGTTCTAAAGAGATTTGGAATGGATGAAAGCAAGAAAGGGTTCTTGCCCATGTTGCCCATCGACCTTGAGTAAAACTCAAAGTCCGACATCGGCGAAGATAGAGAAAGGATGAGTAAGACTCCTATGCCTCACCATAGGATCTCTAATGTATGCCATGCTATGTACTAGACCCGACATTGCATATGCTGTTAGTTTAACTAGCAGATATCAAAGTGATCCAGAGTGGATCATTGGACGTGATCAAAAACATCCTTAAGTACTTGAGAAGAACTAAGGATATGGTTCTTTCTTATGGAGGTGATGAACATTTCGTTGTTAATGGTTACACCGATGCTAGTTGGAACACCGATCCGGATGATTCTAAATCACAACTGGATACGTATTTATTTTGAATGGTGCAGCAGTTAATGGAGGAGTGCAAAGCAAAGCGTTGTGGCGAGATCTTCAACTGAATCGGAATACATGGCTGCCGAGGCTTCACAAGAAGCGATATGGATGAAAGAGTTCATTCAGAGCTGGGTGTGGTTCCAAGTGCGCTGGACCCAATGTCTATCTCTTGTGATAACATGGGCGCCATAGCCAATGCGCAAGAACCAAGGTCACACAAGAAGTCAAGCATATCAAGCCGTTTTCACGCTATTCGAGAACATATCCAGGATGGGGATATAAAGATTTGCAAAGTACACACAGAGATCCGAATGTGGCGGATCCGTTGACTAAACCTCTCCAGGGCAAAACATGACCAACACCAAACTGCCATGGGTGTTCGGTATATTACCATGTAATCTAGATTAGATGACTCTAGTGCAAGTGGGAGACTGTTGGAGATATGCCCTAGAGGCAATAATAAATGTAGTTATTATTATATCTTTGTGTTTATGATAAATGTTTGCATTCATGCTATAATAGTATTAACAAGGAAACATTGATACTTGTGTGATTTGTAAACTTAATTTGAAGTCCCTAGTATAGCCTCTATACTTCACTAGCTTGTTGGTTGATTAATGATTGTGGTTTCCCTATCATGAACATTGAGATGTTATCAACAACAAGATCATATCGTTAGGAGAATGATATGGTGGACATACTCCTATAGATAAGCGTAGCATAAAGATCAAGTCATTTCATTAGTTCAATTGCTATATGCTTTCTGATACATAGTAACCTAATTCCTTCGACCATGAGATCATGCATATCACCTTTACCGGATGGATGCTTTGATGACATCAAACACCACACCGTAACAGGGTGGTTATAAAAGTGGCATTGAGTGTTCGGAAAGTATTGGTTGAGACACATGGATCAAGAGTGGGATTTGTCCATCCACATGACGGATAGATATACTCTGGGCCCTCTCGGTGGAATGTCATCCAATTAGCTTGCAAGCATGTGACTTGGTCACAAGGGATCACATATCACGGGAACGAGAAAAGAGTACTTATCAGTAACAAGGTTGAACTAGGTATGCAGAGATACCGACGATCATAACCTTGGGTAAGTAACATATCGTGAGACAAAGGGAAATTGGTATCGTATGTAAGTGGTTCATTCGATCGCAAAGTAATCGTAGAAATATGTGGGAGCCATATGAATTTCCAGATTCCTCTATTGGTTATTGTTCGGAGAAGTGTCTCGATCATGTCTGCATAATTCACGAACCGTAGGGAGACACACTTAAGGATTCGACGTTGTTTGAGTAGTTATGGTATTATGAGAAAGAGACCGAATGTTGTTCGGAGTCTCGGATGGGATCCGGGATATCACGAGGTGATCCGGAATGGTCCGGAGAATAAGATTCATATAAGGAAAGTCCCGTTTCGGAGTTCGGGAATGATTCCGGTGTTTTCATCGGGAATGTTCTAGAAGGTTCCGGATTGTCCGGCACTCCGGGGGGAAGGGTACATGAATGTGTCATTGATCATTGAATGATTGCATCATGTACTAAGTGTTATTGCTGTCCCAAATAAAGGATTAAATTGAATCCTAAAACAGAAAAGTCAAATGTCCAGTTTGAAAGTCAAGCCAAAACAAGAAACTGTGGGAAACAAGCAAGAGGAGTTGGAACCAACCCGGAGGAGTAGGACTCCTCCAGGGGCGCCAGCCCAAGGCCGACTTGGGAGGACTCCTCCTCCTGGCGCCAAGGAACACCCTCCCATAAAAGGAGGGGCAGGGCTCCTCCATAGACGCTTTACTTTCTACTCTAGATCTCGGTTTAGAGCTGTTTTGGTTTAGAGCTTCTAATTGCTTTAGCCAACAGTTTAGAGCCTTCTAATTGGTTTAGAGCCTCTAATTGGTGTGTCTAATTACTAGGCCACTAATCCTCTCTCTCATAAGCTCCACCATACTCGCAGGCTTAAGGCGAAGCCTCATGGGATCTCCCTCTACTTAGGTACCACGCCAGGTCTGCTGGGAATCGCGAGGAGAGTGCTACAACCTCCGCTCGCTGGAACAAGGGAGAGGAAGGTCTTCGCCGAATCAACGTGACCGATCATGAAGCGCTGCGAACGTGCGCTGAAGGATCGTCTACACGATCTTGAGATCGGGAAGAGTACGACTACATCACCCACGAGAATCCGCTCTCGTTAACCACTTTGGAATCTTCGAGGGTGAGTTCCTCCATCGACTCGTTGCTACAATCTAGTAGATAGATCTTGGCTTGTTTGTTTGTATGCGATAGAAAATTTTTGTTTTCCATGCTACGAACCCCTACACTTTTAATAAGGCAAAATTCTATTGGTTTCACAAAATATGTTTTCAAACCATATAACCTTGTGTTTAGGTTCAGAGAGTTTATTTCCAAAACATTTCTCTAGGGTTTTCTTCAAAAACCATTTTTAATAATTAAACCATATTTTTATTTGACTAGAAATGGTTTAAATCCAAGATTTATTCTTTTGCTTCACCAAATACATTTTTGAAACCACAATTTGTTTCCTATGGTCAGTAGGTTCAAAACACACCATTTTCCAAAGATTTTATCCTCAAAAACATTTTGGAATAAATTTTATATCCTAAACATGCATACACAAGTTTCTGCAAAAACAATCAATTTAATAGAAGATTTTTACTAAACAAATGGCATGGTTGGCTAGGGCTTGTTTTTCTTAATCCATTGATATAAAGTTTGCAAAATTTGGACGTGTAGATTAAAAGTTATAGATATTAAAAAATTGAATCACAAATAGATCAAATCCTGTTTTTAAATCTGACTCTGTGACACGCGGCGCATTTCTATTCGTCGGTACCGCTTCGGCCGGATCAGCAACGTGAGGCGTTGGATCTAAGTGAAAACGTACGGCACATATTGCGTACCCTTTCGCTTTACGTGATTCTATCTATTCCCTACGATCTAAATCCGACGATGCACATCAGCTGGTCAAGAACGGGCGGTGCAAGCGATGGTGGCTGGCGGCGGCGCGGTCAGACTGCGGCGGAGCGGGCGAAATAGGAAGCAAGGGGTAAAGGAGAGTGGCTCACCAGAATCGCTTTGACGCACTGATGATCAACGTGGCTTTCTTCAGTCAAGGGTGCACGGGCGTTGTCAGGATTGCTCGTCGGAGATGCTCCTGGCGTCAGCACGGTCGGGAGACGTCGGAGGCGAGGTTGCAAGACACGCGCGAGTTTGAGCACCTGGAGATGCAAAAGACACAGACTAACCAAACGACATGATTCACTGGTCAAGGCGCGCACGGGGTTGAGTTCTAGAGCTCAACGGAGTTGCGGGGGTTGTCGGTGGCGTACTGGTGGAGACATTGCCGACGTTCTAGGGCGCGCGGGGGCGAGCTGTTGCTACGAGGTGGTTCGCCAGGAGATGGGGATCACGTCTGTGTGCTCGAGGAGGCAAGGGGCGGAGGATACTGGCCGGAATATGCTTGCAAGCTCGTCGGAGACAGCGGCAGTACAGAGAGAAATTGGTCGGCCTGGGGGTGCGCTTGGGTGAGGCGACGGAGGGGAAATGGAGGGGAAAAGCAGGCGAGTAATAGGGCATGGTTGGGGGGGGGGGTCATTTAATGGTGCGGTTAACGCGAATTAAGCCCGGCTTTAATCGCCTGCAACGGCCGACGAGGTGAGGAGCGTGGTCACCGCGGGAAGGAAGAAGGTGACGTGGCTGTGGGGTCGCCTCGTCAGCGAGGAGAGACAGGGGAGGTGGGGTCCGCGCGTCAGTGAGGGCGTGGGTTAGCGGTGGGCAAACGTTTTGCTCGGTGAGAGGGAGAGGTGGGGTAACTGGGCCTTGTTGGGCTTGATTCCTTTTTTTGTTCTATTTCTGTTTTTATTTTTCCTTTTCCTTTATTCTGTTTTGGTTTTGTTTAATTAATTCAAACACTCATTTGAATTCAAAACTTTGTCAAATTTTGTGTAGCTTTAAATACTGATTAATAAAACATTCTGAAATCATTTAAGAATAATTTATTTATTCTTGTTAAGGCCTTTTAATTTTTCAAAATAGGCTCTAGTTTTAAATCAAATAGGATTTAATAATATTTTCAAACACCATTTGATTTTGCAAAACCTTCCAAATATTTTCAATAGGTTTTTATTTGGTTATTTAGGTGTCAAATAATTCATCTTGAATTATTTGGAATAATTTAATATGATTTATTAATCATTTAGGATTGGGTATTTTGTTTTAATTAAAATTGGATTTAAATATAGTTTTATTTCCCTAAATATTATTTGGAAGATTTCTTTAATCTTATTTAAGTTGGATGAAATAACTTTTATTTCAATTGGGTAAATACCATTTTCTCATGCATTGTATAATTATTCTTATTAAAGATTTGTCTTTATTAAAAATAAGGATAGAATGGTTAATGCCATTTTTATTTTATTTTGGAAATTCTTTATCCTTTATTTTATTTGGATTTGGATTATAGTTTATTTCATTTGCTTAATGGATTAGGCCAAGATTTATTTGGTCTTTGAAATATTCTTTATTTTAATATTTCTTACTTCATCTTATAAAATCCATATCTTTTTACTTAGAGATTCAAACTTGGTGATTCCAATTTGTATATCTTGTTTAATATTTGTTTATCTTTTTAAATCCCTTTAGGATTATTTTCTCACCATTTGGTATGGATTTTTAGATAGGTTCTTTATTAGCTTTGGAAATTTAATTTCCTTATCTTATTAAATTCATAAGATTTTATTTATGGCTCCAAATTAAGTGAAACCAATTTCTATGGTCTTATAATATTTATATTTGTCATTCTTGATCATTTGTAAATGCTTGTTGACAAATTTTTATATGGATCAAATCCATAGGCTTGGAGATAATTTGGAAATGATTTTCTTCCATTAGGGTTTTGGGTTTGGATTTATTTTCTAAGTGTTTAAATTTCCAGATGCACTTAAGAGGAATGCATTTATCTTGATTTGGATTTTGTTGGATTCAAACTTTAATTAAAGTTTGTTCAAGATGGGATTTTAAGTTTCCATTAAAAAAAAGTTTCTTTTCACCCTGATTTTCAGCAATAATTTATTTTATTTATTTTATTTTTCACATTACAAGATTTGGAAAATCTTGGGATGTGACAATGGATGTGTCATGACAATGTGGAATGGTTGCATCATGTACTAGGTCACTTGGATGGGCAATATGATGAGAGAAATCAAATCCAAGTTTGAAAGTCAAACGCCAATTTGAAAAGTCAAATCTAAAGTTTGCTTGGTGGAGGGAGAGTAGGAAACCTACTTAGGGAGGAAGTCCTACTCACTCCACCCGCCGGGGAAGGAGGAGGAGTTGGAGGAGCACTCCCTCCTACCAACCGCCTCCCTCCCACCTATAAAAGGAGGGGTAGGGCGCCCCCTACCCTCACACCTCAAACCCTAGCTCCTTTGGCGCCACCACCTCCAAGTGCTTCTGCCGCCTAGGGTTTGTTCCAATTCGGTGACTTGGGGCTTCCCCAAGCCCTAGCCGCCGGCCACACCCTCCACTTGGTGCCCTCTAAACCGTAGATTGCCAAGGCCTCTCTCATACTCCACCATACTCGCTCTGGCTTAAGGCGAAGCCCTGCGAGATCTCCCCTCTACTTCCGACACCACACCGTCGTGCTGCAGGAATCACGAGGAGAGTGCTACAACCTCCGCTGCCTGATGGAACAAGGGAGAGGAAGGTCTTCATCGAGTACCGAACGATCGCGAAGCGCTGCCGAACGCAACGCCCGGAAGGATCGTCACGCGATCTTGAGATCGACAAGAGTACTCACATCACCCACGAGAATCTGCTCTTGTTAACCTCTTTGGATTCTTCGAGGGTGAGTTCTTCTATCGACTCGCTACAATCTAATAGATAGATCTTGGCTTGTTTGTGTGCATGCGGTAGAATTTTTTTGTTTTCCATGCTACGAACCCCTACATATGGGCCATGCGAATCCCCCTAGATCCCCAAAACTATGGGCAATAGCTCATGAAAATGGCCATAAAACATGTAAATGACGAGTTTTTGGTCATAACTCTCAAACATGTATCAGGTCTTATGGGCCATCTGAACCCCCCGGAACCTCAAAACTGTGGGAAATAGCTTACAAAAACGTGCATAAAACACAAAAACGGCAAACTTTTGGTCAGAACTCTCAAACATGCAAATCTCCCTAGAATCCCAAAACTTTGGGCAATAGCTCATGAAAATGGCCATAAAACGCGAAAACGACAAGTTTTTGGTCACAACTCTCAAACATGTATAGAGTCTTATGGGCCATGCGAACCCCCCTGGAACCTTAATATTGTGGGCAATAGCACAAAAACGATGATTTTGTGGTCATAGCTCTCCATCATGTAAATCGCCTTGGAACACCAAAAATGCGGGCAATTGCTCATAAAAATGGCCAAATAATACGAAAATGGAGAGTTTTTGGTCATGCCCTCAAACATGTAACATGTCTTACGGTCATTTTAAATCTCCTTAGAATCCCAAAACTATGGGCAATAACTCTTGAAAATGGCCATAAAACGCAAAAACGACGAGTTTTTGGTCATAACTATCAAACATGTCTCGGGTCTTACGGGCCATGCGAATCCCCCTGCAACCTCAAAATTGTGGGAAATAGCTTACGAAAACGGACATAAAACACAAGAATGTCGTGTTGGAGATATGCCCTAGAGGCAATAATAAATATAGTTATTATTATATCTTTGTGTTTATGATAAATGTTTACATTCATGCTATAATAGTATTAACAAGGAAACATTAATACTTGTGTGATTTGTAAACTTAAATTGAAGTCCCTAGTAAAGCCTCTTTATAATACTAGCTTGTCGGTTAATAAATGATTGTGGTTTCCCTATCATGAACATTGAGATTGTCACATCCCAAGATTTTCCAAATCTTGTAATGTGAAAAATAAATGAATAAAATAAAACTCTGCTGATTTTCAGGGTGAGAAGAAACTTTTTGAATCCAATTGGAAACTTTCAAAACCTATTTGGATCAAATAAAATCCTAAAGGGATTTAAAAAGTTAAATAAACAATAAAATTAAAAATATTAAAAATTACTATTTTTGGATCTTTCAATAAAACATTTGGTTTTCAAAGGAAAAAGGTAGATTTATAAATAAGGATTATTTTATAGAGCCAAATTAAACCTTGGCCAAGCTTTTGAAATAAAATGTTTTGTTTTGATTAAAAGAGTAATGGTTTATTTAAATAAAAATAAGGAGAGTTTATTATTAAACCAATTTTATTAAAATAAAGGTTTTACCATTTTAATTAAACATCAAAACATGTTTTATCATTTTAAATAAGTTTTCCAAGTGTTTATTATTTTCAAATAAAACCTATTGAATGGTTTGGTACTATTTTAGATTTCAAAAAGATAAAATTTTTATTAAAGAAAATTCTATTTGATTTAATAACTAAGGTCCATTTATTTAATTGTTAATGGGTCCTAAAAAGAATAAAATTATTTTGTTTTGGACTTTGAATTGTGTTTTTAAACAAAGATAAACTCAATATAAAGTTTAGTGGAAGTTTATTTGATTTGGTTGTTTGATTTGTGATTTGAATTTCAAAACAGAAATTGAATTGGAAAAAGGAAAAAGTTTCAGAACAGGAAAAAAATAAGAGCAAGTCGACCCAACCCAGCAAGCCCACTAGGCCCAGTCCAGCCCAACTCCCTCTCACCACGCAGAAAAACGTTTCGCACTCCGCAACTCACCCACTCAGCGACTGACCGGTGGACCCCTATTTCCTCTCTCTCTCTCACGCTGCCAAGCAGGCCCCACCGCCAGCTCACCGTCTTCTACCTCGCGGTGACCACGCCTCCAACGCCTCCTCGCCGTTTCTGGCCGTTGAAGCCGGTGTAAATACGCGTTATTGCCTCCATTAATCCCTCACTCGACCACGCCTTCTTAATCGCCTGCTTTCCCCCTCTCTTTTCCCCCAGACACTACACCACCGGAGCCACCAGGATGCTCGAATCGCAAGCCCGAACCCCACTGTCTCCGGCGAGCTTACGTTCAAATTCCGGCCAGTATTCACCGCCTCGACCACACTCACATATTCCCCAAGCCCTGGCGCACCTCTCTGCATCCCCAGCTCGCTCTCGCGTGCCTCACAGCGCCGGCAACGACATCAACTGACAGCACCGCCGTCTGCAAGCAACTCCGGTGAGCCTCATCGCCTGAACCCGTGTGCACCTCGACCAGAGCCTCATACCATTTTCTTCGCCTATGCCGTGTGAACATCCAGGTGCTCGCCATCCACTCGCGCAGGACCCAAAGCCTCGCTCCCGTCGATGTCTGACCGCAACCGAGGAGAGGTACAACTTCGGCGAGTGATTCAGGACTACCCTGTGCGCCCCTCGTCGAACCAACTACACGTTGAGCTTCCCCACGCTACTGCGAACACGGTGAGCATACTCCCTTCCTTGCTTCCTGACGCTGATTCGCCGGCGTCGATCGCCGCCACACAAGCCGCCGCCAGAACTTGGTCAAGGCGATGGCGTTAGATGACGATCCAATGGATGCGATTAGATCACTTAACGCAAGAGGTACGCAACTGTGCCACTCGATCGACTTGATCCAACGCACCAGAGCGTGATCCGGCGGCAAGCGGTACCGATTAATAGCGCCAGCGTGGCACTAGTTAGGTTTAAACAGAATTTTGAATCTGATTAGAATGTGATTTTGAAAAATCCATAACTTTAGTTCTACACGTCCAAAATTTGCAAACTTTATATCAATGGATTCAGTGGAACAGGCCCTAGCCAACCATGCCATTTGTTTAGTAAAAAGCTTATGGAAAAATGTTTGTTTTTGTGGTCCTAGCCAATCAGGCCCTCAAACATGTATCGTGTCTTGTGGTCATTTCAAATCGCGCTGGAACCCCAAAAATATGGGCAATAACTCATGAAAATTGCCATAAAATGCAAAAACGACGAGTGCTTGGTCATGACTCTCAAACATGTAAATCGCCTTGGAACCCGAAAACTGTGGGCAATTGCTCATGAAAATGACCATAAAACACGAAAATGGATAGTTTTTGGTTATGCCCTTAAACATGTATCGGTTCTTACGATCATTTTAAATTGTCCTAGAACCCCAATATTATGGGCATTAAATCATGAAAATGGCCATAATACGCAAAATGACGAGTTTTTGGTCGACCTCAAACATGTATCGTGTCTTGTGGTCATTTCAAATCGCTACTGAACCCCAAAAATATGGGCAATAACTCATGAAAATTGCCATAAAATGCAAAACGACGAGTGCTTGGTCATGACTCTCAAACATGTAAATCGCCTTGGAACCCCAAAACTGTGGGCAATTGCTCATGAAAATGACCATAAAACACGAAAATGGATAGTTTTTGGTTATGCCCTTAAACATGTATCGGGTCTTACGATCATTTTAAATTGTCCTGGAACCCCAATATTATGGGCAATAACTCATGAAAAACGGCCATAAAACGCAAACGAGTTTTTGGTCAGGCCCTCAAACATGTATAGTGTCT
Organism: Avena longiglumis; assembly: GCA_030063025.1. Classification (NCBI taxonomy): domain Eukaryota; kingdom Viridiplantae; phylum Streptophyta; class Magnoliopsida; order Poales; family Poaceae; genus Avena; species Avena longiglumis. The sequence continues at coordinate 45,945,240 of CP125973.1, forward strand.
TGTGGTCATTTCAAATCGCGCTTGAACCCCAAAAATATGGGCCATAACTCATGAAAATTGCCATAAAATGCAAAAACGACGAGTGCTTGGTCATGACTCTCAAACATGTAAATCGCCTTGGAACCCCAAAACTGTGGGCAATTGCTCATGAAAATGACCATAAAACACGAAAATGGATAGTTTTTCGTTATGCCCTTAAACATTTATCGGGTCTTACGATCATTTTAAATTGTCCTGGAACCCCAATATTATGGGAAATAACTCATGAAAATGGCCATAATACGTAAAAATGACAAGTTTTTGGTCATAACTATCAAACCTATAAATCGCCTTCGAACCCCAAAACTATGGGCAATAGCTCATGAAAACGGCCATAAAACGCGAAAACGACGAGTTTTTGGTCATAACTCTGAAACATATATAGGGTCTTACGGGCCATGCGAATCCCCCTAGAACCCAAAAAATGTGGGCAATAGCTCATAAAAGCTGCCATAAAACACGAAAATGACGAGTTTTTGATCAAGCCTTAAAGTTGTATCGGGTCTTCGAGTCATTTTAAATCGCCCTTGAACCCCAAAACTATGGGCAATAACTCATGAAAAACGGCCATACAACGCAAAAATGACGAGTTTTTGGTCAGGCCCGCAAACATGTATCGTGTCTTGTGGTCATTTCAAATCGCGCTGGAACCCCAAAAATATGGGAAATAACTCATGAAAATTGGCATAAAATGCAAAAACGACGACTGCTTGGTCATGACTCTCAAACATGTAAATCGCCTTGGAACCCGAAAACTGTGGGCAATTGCTCATGAAAATGACCATAAAACACGAAAATGGATAGTTTTTGGTTATGCCCTTAAACATGTATCGGGTCTTACGGTCATTTTAAATTGTCCTGGAACCCCAATATTATGGGCAATAACTCATGAAAATGGCCATAATACGCAAAAATGACAAGTTTTTGGTCATAACTCTCAAACGTATAAATCGCCTTGGAACCCCAAAACTATGGGCAATAGCTCATGAAATCGGCCATAAAACGCGAAAACGACGGGTTTTTGGTCATAACTCTCAAACATGTATCGGGTCTTACGGGCCATGCGAATCCCCCTAGAACCCCAAAAATGTGGGCAATAGCTCATAAAAACTGCCATAAAACATGAAAACGACGAGTTTTTGATCAAGCCTTAAACTTGTATCGGGTCTTCCAGTCATTTTAAATCGCCCTGGAACCCCAAAACTATGGGCAATAACTCATGAAAAACGGCCATAAAACGCAAAAATGACGAGTTTTTGGTCAGGCCCTCAAACATGTATCGTGTCTTGTGGTCATTTCAAATCGCGCTGGAACCCCAAAAATATGGGCAATAACTCATGAAAATTGCCATAAAATGCAAAAAGGACGACTGCTTGGTCATGACTCTCAAACATGTAAATCGCCTTGGAACCCCAAAACTGTGGGCAATTGCTCATGAAAATGACCATAGAACACGAAAATGGATAGTTTTTGGTTATGCCCTTAAACATGTATCGGGTCTTGCGATCATTTTAAATTGTCCTAGAACCCCAATATTATGGGCAATAAGTCATGAAAATGGCCATAATACGCAAAAATGACGAATTTTTGGTCAGACCCTCAAACATGTATCGTGTCTTGTGGTCATTTCAAATCGCTACTGAACCCCAAAAATATGGGCAATAACTCATGAAAATTGCCATAAAATGCAAAAACGACGAGTGCTTGGTCATGACTCTCAAACATGTAAATCGCCTTGGAACCCGAAAGGAGGAGGCAATTGCTCATGAAAATGACCATAAAACACGAAAATGGATGGTTTTTGGTTATGCCCTTAAACATGTATCGGGTCTTACGATCATTTTAAATTGTCCCGAACCCCAATATTATGCGCAATAACTCATGAAAATGGCCATAATACGTAAAATGACAAGTTTTTGGTCATAACTATCAAACCTATAAATCGCCTTTGGAACCCCAAAACTATGGGCAATAGCTCATGAAAACGGCCATAAACGCGAAAACGACGAGTTTTTGGTCATAACTGAAACATGTATAGGGTCTTACAGCCATGCGAATCCCCTAGAACCCGAAAATGGGCAATAGCTCATAAAACTGCCATAAAACACGAAATGACGAAGTTTTTGATCAAGCCTTAAACTTGTATCGGGTCTTCTAGTCATTTTAAATCGCCTGAACCCCAAAACTATGGGCAATAACTCATGAAAACGGCCATAAACGCATAAAAATGACGAAGTTTTTGGTCAGCCCTCAAACATATATCGTGTCTTGTGGTCATTTCAAATCGCTACTGAACCCCAAAAATATGGGCAATAACTCATGAAAATTGCAATAAAATGCAAAAACGACGACTGCTTGGTCATGACTCTCAAACATGTAAATCGCCTTGGAACCCGAAAACTGTGGGCAATTGCTCATGAAAATGCCCATAAAACACGAAAATGGATAGTTTTTGGTTATGCCCTTAAACATGTATCGGGTCTTACGGTCATTTTAAATTGTCCTGGAACCCCAATATTAAGGGCAATAACTCATGAAAATGGCCATAATACGCAAAAAATGACAAGTTTTTGGTCATAACTCTCAAACCTATAAATCGCCTTGGAACCCCAAAACTATGGGCAATAGCTCATGAAAACGGCCATAAAACGCGAAAACGACGAGTTTTTGGTCATAACTCTCGAACATGTATAGGGTCTCACGGGCCATGCGAATCGCCCTAGAACCCCAAATGTGGGCAATAGCTCATAAAAACTGCCATAAAACATGAAAATGATGAGTTTTTTGATCAAGCCTCAAACTTGTATCGGGTCTTCCAGTCATTTTAAATCGCCCTGGAACCCCAAAACTATGGGCAATAACTCATGAAAAACGGCCATAAAACGCAAAATTGACGAGTTTTTGGTTAGGCCCTCAAACATGTATCGTGTCTTGTGGTCATTTCAAATCGCGCTGGAACCCCAAAAATATGGGCAATAACTCATGAAAATTGCCATAAAATGCAAAAAACGACGACTGCTTGGTCATGACTCTCAAACATGTAAATCGCCTTGGAACCCCAAAACTGTGGGCAATTGCTCATGAAAATGACCATAAAACACGAAAATGGATAGTTTTTGGTTATGCCCTTAAACATGTATCGGGTCTTACGATCATTTTAAATTGTCCTAGAACCCCAATATTATGGGCAATAACTCATGAAAATGGCCATAATACGCAAAAATGATGAGTTTTTGGTTAGGCCCTCAAACATGTATCGTGTCAAGTGGTCATTTCAAATCGCGCTGGAACCCCAAAAATATGGGCAATAACTCATGAAAATTGCCATAAAATGCAAAAACGACGAGTGCTTGGTCATGACTCTCAAACATGTAAATCGCCTTGGAACCCGAAAACTGTGGGCAATTGCTCATGAAAATGACCATAAATCACGAAAATGTATAGTTTTTGGTTATGCCCTTAAACATTAATCGGGTCTTACGATCATTTTAAATTGTCCTGGAACCCCAATATTATGGGCAATAACTCATGAAAATGGCCATAATACGCAAAAATGACAAGTTTTTGGTCATAACTCTCAAACCTATAAATCGCCTTGGAACCCCAAAACTATGGGCAATAGCTCATGAAAACGGCCATAAAACACGAAAACGACGAGTTTTTTGTCATAACTCTGAAACATGTATAGGGTCTTACGGGCCATGCGAATCCCCCTAGAACCCCAAAAATGTGGGCAATAGCTCATAAAAACTGCCATAAAACACGAAAATGACGAGTTTTTGATCAAGCCTCAAACTTGTATCGGGTCTTCCAGTCATTTTAAATCGCCTTGGAACCCCAAAACTATGGGCAATAACTCATGAAAAACGGCCATAAAACGCAAAAATGACGAGTTTTTGGTCAGGCCCTCAAACATGTATCGTGTCTTGTGGTCATTTCAAATCGCGCTGGAACCCCAAAAATATGGGCAATAACTCATGAAAATTGCCATAAAATGCAAAAACGGCGAGTGCTTGGTCATGACTCTCAAACATGTAAATCGCCTTGGAACCCCAAAACTGTGGGCAATTGCTCATGAAAATGACCATAAAACACGAAAATGGATAGTTTTTGGTTATGCCCTTAAACATGTATCGGGTCTTACGATCATTTTAAATTGTCCTGGAACCCCAATATTATGGGCAATAACTCATGAAAATGGCCATAATACGCAAAAAAGCAAGTTTTTGGTCATAATATTTCTTACTTCATCTTATAAAATCCATATCTTTTTACCTAGAGATTCAAACTTGGTGATTCCAATTTGTAAAATCTTGTTTAATATTTGTTTATCTTTTTAAATCCCTTTAGGATTATTTTCTCACCATTTGGTATGGATTTTTAGATAGGTTCTGTATTAGCTTTGGAAATTTAATTTCCTTATCTTATTAAATTCATAAGATTTTATTTATGGCTCCAAATTAAGTGAAACCAATTTCTATGGTCTTATAATATTTCTATTTGTCATTCTTGATCATTTGTAAATGCTTGTTGACAAATTTTTATATGGATCAAATCCATAGGCTTGGAGATAATTTGGAAATGATTTTCTTCCATTAGGGTTTTGGGTTTGGATTTATTTTCTAAGTGTTTAAATTTCCAGATGCACTTAAGAGGAATGCATTTCTCTTGATTTGGATTTTGTTGGATTCAAACTTTAATTAAAGTTTGTTCAAGATGGGATTTTAAGTTTCCATTAAAAAAAAGTTTCTTTTCACCCTGATTTTCAGCAATAATTTATTTTATTTATTTTATTTTTCACATTACAAGATTTGGAAAATCTTGGGATGTGACAATGGATGTGTCAATGTGGAATGGTTGCATCATGTACTAGGTCACTTGGATGGGCAATATGATGAGAGAAATCAAATCCAAGTTTGAAAGTCAAACGCCAATTTGAAAAGTCAAATCTAAAGTTTGCTTGGTGGAGGGAGAGTAGGAAACCTACTTAGGGAGGAAGTCCTACTCACTCCACCCGCCGGGGAAGGAGGAGGAGTTGGAGGAGCACTCCCTCCTACCAACCGCCTCCCTCCCACCTATAAAAGGAGGGGTAGGGCCCCCCTACCCTCACACCTCAAACCCTAGCTCCTTTGGCGCCACCACCTCCAAGTGCTGCTGCCGCCTAGGGTTTGTTCCAATTCGGTGACTTGGGGCTTCCCCAAGCCCTAGCCGCCGGCCACACCCTCCACTTGGTGCCCTCTAAACCGTAGATTGCCAAGGCCTCTCTCATACTCCACCATACTCGCTCTGGCTTAAGGCGAAGCCCTGCGAGATCTCCCCTCTACTTCCGACACCACACCGTCGTGCTGCAGGAATCACGAGGAGAGTGCTACAACCTCCGCTGCCTGCTGGAACAAGGGAGAGGAAGGTCTTCATCGAGTACCGAACGTGTGACCGACTGCGGAAGCGCTGCCGGAACGCAACGCCGGAAGGATCGTCTACGCGATCTTGAGATCGACAAGAGTACGACTACATCACCCACGAGAATCTGCTCTTGTTAACCTCTTTGGATTCTTCGAGGGTGAGTTCTTCTATCGACTCGTTGCTACAATCTAATAGATAGATCTTGGCTTGTTTGTGTGCATGCGGTAGAATTTTTTTGTTTTCCATGCTACGAACCCCTACATATGGGCCATGCGAATCCCCCTAGATCCCCAAAACTATGGGCAATAGCTCATGAAAATGGCCATAAAACATGTAAATGACGAGTTTTTGGTCATAACTCTCAAACATGTATCAGGTCTTATGGGCCATCTGAACCCCCCGGAACCTCAAAACTGGGAAATAGCTTACAAAACGTCCATAAAACACAAAAACGGCAAACTTTTGGTCAGAACTCTCAAACATGCAAATCTCCCTAGAATCCCAAAACTTTGGGCAATAGCTCATGAAAATGGCCATAAAACGCGAAAACGACAAGTTTTTGGTCACAACTCTCAAACATGTATAGAGTCTTATGGGCCATGCGAACCCCCCTGGAACCTTAATATTGTGGGCAATAGCACAAAAACGATGATTTTGTGGTCATAGCTCTCCATCATGTAAATCGCCTTGGAACACCAAAAATGCGGGCAATTGCTCATAAAAATGGCCAAATAATACGAAAATGGAGAGTTTTTGGTCATGCCCTCAAACATGTAACATGTCTTACGGTCATTTTAAATCTCCTTAGAATCCCAAAACTATGGGCAATAACTCTTGAAAATGGCCATAAAACGCAAAAACGACGAGTTTTTGGTCATAACTATCAAACATGTCTCGGGTCTTACGGGCCATGCGAATCCCCCTGCAACCTCAAAATTGTGGGAAATAGCTTACGAAAACGGACATAAAACACAAGAATGTCGTGTTGGAGATATGCCCTAGAGGCAATAATAAATATAGTTATTATTATATCTTTGTGTTTATGATAAATGTTTACATTCATGCTATAATAGTATTAACAAGGAAACATTAATACTTGTGTGATTTGTAAACTTAAATTGAAGTCCCTAGTAAAGCCTCTTTATAATACTAGCTTGTCGGTTAATAAATGATTGTGGTTTCCCTATCATGAACATTGAGATTGTCACATCCCAAGATTTTCCAAATCTTGTAATGTGAAAAATAAATGAATAAAATAAAACTCTGCTGATTTTCAGGGTGAGAAGAAACTTTTTGAATCCAATTGGAAACTTTCAAAACCTATTTGGATCAAATAAAATCCTAAAGGGATTTAAAAAGTTAAATAAACAATAAACTTAAAAATATTAAAAATTACTATTTTTGGATCTTTCAATAAAACATTTGGTTTTCAAAGGAAAAAGGTAGATTTATAAATAAGGATTATTTTATAGAGCCAAATTAAACCTTGGGCAAGCTTTTGAAATAAAATGTTTTGTTTTGATTAAAAGAGTAATGGTTTATTTAAATAAAAATAAGGAGAGTTTATTATTAAACCAATTTTATTAAAATAAAGGTTTTACCATTTTAATTAAACATCAAAACATGTTTTATCATTTTAAATAAGTTTTCCAAGTGTTTATTATTTTCAAATAAAACCTATTGAATGGTTTGGTACTATTTTAGATTTCAAAAAGATAAAATTTTTATTAAAGAAAATTCTATTTGATTTAATAACTAAGGTCCATTTATTTAATTGTTAATGGGTCCTAAAAAGAATAAAATTATTTTGTTTTGGACTTTGAATTGTGGTTTAAACAAAGATAAACTCAATATAAAGTTTAGTGGAAGTTTATTTGATTTGGTTGTTTGATTTGTGATTTGAATTTCAAAACAAATTGAATTGGAAAAAGGAAAAAGTTTCAGAACAGGAAAAAAATAAGAGCAAGTCGACCCAACCCAGCAAGCCCACTAGGCCCAGTCCAGCCCAACTCCCTCTCACCACGCAGAAAACGTTTGACTCAAGAACTCACCCACTCAGCGACTGACCGGTGGACCCCTATTTCCTCTCTCTCTCTCACGCTGCCAAGCAGGCCCCACCGCCAGCTCACCGTCTTCTACCTCGCGGTGACCACGCCTCCAACGCCTCTCGCTGCTTCGGCCGTTGAAGCCGGTGTAAATACGCGTTATTGCCTCCATTAATCCCTCACTCGACCACGCCTTCTTAATCGCCTGCTTTCCCCCTCTCTTTTCCCCCAGACACTACACCACCGGAGCCACCAGGATGCTCGAATCGCAAGCCCGAACCCCACTGTCTCCGGCGAGCTTACGTTCAAATTCCGGCCAGTATTCACCGCCCCTCGCCTCCTCGACCACACTCACATATTCCCCAAGCCCTGGCGCACCTCTCTGCATCCCCAGCTCGCTCTCGCGTGCCTCACAGCGCCGGCAACGACATCAACTGACAGCACCGCCGTCTGCAAGCAACTCCGGTGAGCCTCATCGCCTGAACCCGTGTGCACCTCGACCAGAGCCTCATACCATTTTCTTCGCCTATGCCGTGTGAACATCCAGGTGCTCGCCATCCACTCGCGCAGGACCCGAAGCCTCGCTCCCGTCGACGTCTGACCGCAACCGAGGAGAGGTACAACTTCGGCGAGTGATTCAGGACTACCCTGTGCGCCCCTCGTCGAACCAACTACACGTTGAGCTTCCCCACGCTACTGCGAACACGGTGAGCATACTCCCTTCCTTCCTTGCTTCCTGCATCGCCAGATTCGCCGGCGTCTGACTGCCGCCGCCGCGCGCAGCCGTCGAGCGCCGCCAGAACTTGGTCAAGGCGACGATGGCCGTTAGATGACGATCCAATGGATGCGATTAGATCACTTAACGCCGAAGAGGTACGCAACCTGTGCCACTCGATCTGACTTGATCCAACGCACCAGAGAGCGTGATCCGGCCGAAGCGGTACCGACGAATAGGGAAGCGCCGCGTGGCACTAGTTAGGTTTAAACAGAATTTTGAATCTGATTAGAATGTGATTTTGAAAAATCCATAACTTTAGTTCTACACGTCCAAAATTTGCAAACTTTATATCAATGGATTCAGTGGAACAGGCCCTAGCCAACCATGCCATTTGTTTAGTAAAAAGCTTATGGAAAAATGTTTGTTTTTGTGGTCCTAGCCAATCAGGCCCTCAAACATGTATCGTGTCTTGTGGTCATTTCAAATCGCGCTGGAACCCCAAAAATATGGGCAATAACTCATGAAAATTGCCATAAAATGCAAAAACGACGAGTGCTTGGTCATGACTCTCAAACATGTAAATCGCCTTGGAACCCGAAACTGGGCAATTGCTCATGAAAATGACCATAAACACGAAAATGGATAGTTTTTGGTTCTGCCTTAAACATGTATCGGGTCTTACGATCATTTTAAATTGTCCTAGAACCCCAATATTATGGGCAATAACTCATGAAAATGGCCATAATACGCGAAAATGACGAGTTTTTGGTCAGACCCTCAAACATGTATCGTGTCTTGTGGTCATTTCAAATCGCTACTGAACCCCAAAAATATGGGCAATAACTCATGAAAATTGCCATAAAATGCAAAAACGACGAGTGCTTGGTCATGACTCTCAAACATGTAAATCGCCTTGGAACCCGAAAACTGTGGGCAATTGCTCATGAAAATGACCATAAAACACGAAAATGGATAGTTTTTCGTTATGCCCTTAAACATGTATCGGGTCTTACGATCATTTTAAATTGTCCTGGAACCCCAATATTATGGGCAATAACTCATGAAAATGGCCATAATACGCAAAAATGACGAAGTTTTTGGTCAGGACCCTCAAACATGTATCGTGTCTTGTGGTCATTTCAAATCGCTACTGAACCCCAAAAATATGGGCAATAACTCATGAAAATTGCCATAAAATGCAAAAACGACGAGTGCTTGGTCATGACTCTCAAACATGTAAATCGCCTTGGAACCCGAAAACTGTGGGCAATTGCTCATGAAAATGACCATAAAACACGAAAATGGATAGTTTTTCGTTATGCCCTTAAACATGTATCGGGTCTTACGATCATTTTAAATTGTCCTGGAACCCTAATATTATGGGCAATAACTCATGAAAATGGCCATAATACGTAAAAATGACAAGTTTTTGGTCATAACTATCAAACCTATAAATCGCCTTCGAACCCCAAAACTATGGGCAATAGCTCATGAAAACGGCCATAAAACGCGAAAACGACGAGTTTTTGGTCATAACTCTGAAACATGTATAGGGTCTTACGGGCCATGCGAATCCCCCTAGAACCCAAAAAATGTGGGCAATAGCTCATAAAAACTGCCATAAAACACGAAAATGACGAGTTTTTGATCAAGCCTTAAAGTTGTATCGGGTCTTCGAGTCATTTTAAATCGCCCTTGAACCCCAAAACTATGGGCAATAACTCATGAAAAACGGCCATAAAACGGAAAAATGACGAGTTTTTGGTCAGGCCCGCAAACATGTATCGTGTCTTGTGGTCATTTCAAATTGCGCTGGAACCCCAAAAATATGGGAAATAACTCATGAAAATTGCCATAAAATGCAAAACAACGATGGCTTGGTCATGACTCTCAAACATGTAAATCGCCTTGGAACCCCAAAACTGTGGGCAATTGCTCATGAAAATGACCATAAAACACGAAAATGGATAGTTTTTGGTTATGCCCTTAAACATGTATCGGGTCTTACGGTCATTTTAAATTGTCCTGGAACCCCAATATTATGGGCAATAACTCATGAAAATGGCCATAATACGCAAAAATGACAAGTTTTTGGTCATAACTCTCAAACGTATAAATCGCCTTGGAACCCCAAAACTATGGGCAATAGCTCATGAAAACGGCCATAAAACGCGAAAACGACGGGTTTTTGGTCATAACTCTGAAACATGTATCGGGTCTTACGGGCCATGCGAATCCCCCTAGAACCCCAAAAATGTGGGCAATAGCTCATAAAAACTGCCATAAAACATGAAAACGACGAGTTTTTGATGAAGCCTTAAACTGGTATCGGGTCTTCCAGTCATTTTAAATCGCCCTGGAACCCCAAAACTATGGGCAATAACTCATGAAAAACGGCCATAAAACGCAAAAATGACGAGTTTTTGGTCAGGCCCTCAAACATGTATCGTGTCTTGTGGTCATTTCAAATCGCTACTGAACCCCAAAAATATGGGCAATAACTCATGAAAATTGCCATAAAATGCAAAAAGACGATCGCTTGGTCATGACTCTCAAACATGTAAATCGCCTTGGAACCCCAAAACTGTGGGCAATTGCTCATGAAAATGACCATAGAACACGAAAATGGATAGTTTTTGGTTATGCCCTTAAACATGTATCGGGTCTTGCGATCATTTTAAATTGTCCTAGAACCCCAATATTATGGGCAATAACTCATGAAAATGGCCATAATACGCAAAAATGACGAGTTTTTGGTCAGACCCTCAAACATGTATCGTGTCTTGTGGTCATTTCAAATCGCGCTGGAACCCCAAAAATATGGGCAATAACTCATGAAAATTGCCATAAAATGCAAAAACGACGAGTGCTTGGTCATGACTCTCAAACATGTAAATCGCCTTGGAACCCGAAAACTGTGGGCAATTGCTCATGAAAATGACCATAAAACACGAAAATGGATAGTTTTTGGTTATGCCCTTAAACATGTATCGGGTCTTACGATCATTTTAAATTGTCCTGGAACCCCAATATTATGGGCAATAACTCATGAAAATGGCCATAATACGCAAAAATGACGAGTTTTTGGTCAGGCCCTCAAACATGTATCGTGTCTTGTGGTCATTTCAAATCGCGCTGGAACCCCAAAAATATGGGCAATAACTCATGAAAATTGCCATAAAATGCAAAAACGACGAGTGCTTGGTCATGACTCTCAAACATGTAAATCGCCTTGGAACCCGAAAACTGTGGGCAATTGCTCATGAAAATGACCATAAAACACGAAAATGGATAGTTTTTGGTTATGCCCTTAAACATGTATCGGGTCTTACGATCATTTTAAATTGTCCTGGAACCCCAATATTATGGGCAATAACTCATGAAAATGGCCATAATACGTAAAAATGACAAGTTTTTGGTCATAACTATCAAACCTATAAATCGCCTTGGAACCCCAAAACTATGGGCAATAGCTCATGAAAACGGCCATAAAACGCGAAAACGACGAGTTTTTGGTCATAACTCTGAAACATGTATAGGGTCTTACGGGCCATGCGAATCCCCCTAGAACCCAAAAAATGTGGGCAATAGCTCATAAAAACTGCCATAAAACACGAAAATGACGAGTTTTTGATCAAGCCTTAAAGTTGTATCGGGTCTTCGAGTCATTTTAAATCGCCCTTGAACCCCAAAACTATGGGCAATAACTCATGAAAAACGGCCATAAAACGGAAAAATGACGAGTTTTTGGTCAGGCCCGCAAACATGTATCGTGTCTTGTGGTCATTTCAAATCGCGCTGGAACCCCAAAAATATGGGAAATAACTCATGAAAATTGCCATAAAATGCAAAAACGACGACTGCTTGGTCATGACTCTCAAACATGTAAATCGCCTTGGAACCCGAAAACTGTGGGCAATTGCTCATGAAAATGACCATAAAACACGAAAATGGATAGTTTTTGGTTATGCCCTTAAACATGTATCGGGTCTTACGGTCATTTTAAATTGTCCTGGAACCCCAATATTATGGGCAATAACTCATGAAAATGGCCATAATACGCAAAAATGACAAGTTTTTGGTCATAACTCTCAAACGTATAAATCGCCTTGGAACCCCAAAACTATGGGCAATAGCTCATGAAAACGGCCATAAAACGCGAAAACGACGGGTTTTTGGTCATAACTCTGAAACATGTATCGGGTCTTACGGGCCATGCGAATCCCCCTAGAACCCCAAAAATGTGGGCAATAGCTCATAAAAACTGCCATAAAACATGAAAACGACGAGTTTTTGATGAAGTTTAAACGGTATCGGGTCTTCGGTCATTGTAAATCGCCCTGGAACCCCAAAACTATGGGCAATAACTCATGAAAAACGGCCATAAAACGCAAAAATGACGAGTTTTTGGTCAGGCCCTCAAACATGTATCGCGTCTTGTGGTCATTTCAAATCGCTTGGAACCCCAAAATATGGGCAATAACTCATGAAAATTGCCATAAAATGCAAAAAGACGCTTGGTCATGACTCTCAAACATGTAAATCGCTTGAACCCCAAAGCGTGGGCAATTGCTCATGAAAATGACCATAGAACACGAAAATGGATAGTTTTTGGTTATGCCCTTAAACATGTATCGGTCTTGCGATCATTTTAAATTGTCCTAGAACCCCAATTATGGGCAATAACTCATGAAAATGGCCATAATACGCAAAATGACGAAGTTTTTGGTCAGACCCTCAAACATGTATCGTGTCTTGTGGTCATTTCAAATCGCTACCGAACCCCAAAAATATGGGCAATAACTCATGAAAATTGCCATAAAATGCAAAAACGACGAGTGCTTGGTCATGACTCTCAAACATGTAAATCGCCTTGGAACCCGAAAATTGTGGGCAATTGCTCATGAAAATGACCATAAAACACGAAAATGGATAGTTTTTGGTTATGCCCTTAAACATGTATCGGGTCTTACGATCATTTTAAATTGTCCTGGAACCCCAATATTATGGGCAATAACTCATGAAAATGGCCATAATACGCAAAAATGACAAGTTTTTGGTCATAACTCTCAAACCTATAAATCGCCTTGGAACCCCAAAACTATGGGCAATAGCTCATGAAAACGGCCATAAAACGCGAAAACGACGAGTTTTTGGTCATAAATCTCAAACATGTATAGGGTCTTACGGGCCATGCGAATCCCCCTAGAACCCCAAAAATGTGGGCAATAGCTCATAAAAAATGCCATAAAACACGAAAATGACGATTTTTTGATCAAGCCTTAAACTTGTATCGGGTCTTCTAGTCATTTTAAATCGCCCTGGAACCCCAAAACTATGGGCAATAACTCATGAAAAACGGCCATAAAACGCAAAAATGACGAGTTTTTGGTCAGGCCCTCAAACATATATCGTGTCTTGTGGTCATTTCAAATCGCGCTGGAGCCCCAAAAATATGGGCAATAACTCATGAAAATTGCCATAAAATGCAAAAACGACGACTGCTTGGTCATGACTCTCAAACATGTAAATCGCCTTGGAACCCGAAAACTGTGGGCAATTGCTCATGAAAATGCCCATAAAACACGAAATGGATAGTTTTGGTTATGCCCTTAAACATGTATCGGGTCTTACGGTCATTTTAAATTGTCCCGAACCAAAATATTAAGGGCAATAACTCATGAAAATGGACATAATACATAAAATGACAAGTTTTTGGTCATAACTCTCAAACCTATAAATCGCCTTGGAACCCCAAAACTATGGGCAATAGCTCATGAAAACGGCCATAAAACGCGAAAACGACGGGTTTTGGTCATAACTCAAACATGTATCGGGTCTTACGCGAATCCCCTAGAACCCCAAAATGTGGGCAATAGCTCATAAAACTGCCATAAAACATGAAAATGACGAAGTTTTTGATCAAGCCTCAAACTTGTATCGGGCCTTCCACTCATTTTAAATCCCCCTAGAACCCCAAAACTATGGGCAATAACTCGTGAAAAACGGCCATAAAACGCAAAAAATGACGAGTTTTTGGTTAGGCCCTCAAACATGTATCGTGTCTTGTGGTCATTTCAAATGCGCTGGAACCCCAAAAATGTGGGCAATAACTCACGAAAATTGCCATAAAATGCAAAAACGACGAGTGCTTGGTCATGACTCTCAAACATGTAAATCGCCTTGGAACCCCAAAACTGTGGGCAATTGCTCATGAAAATGACCATAAAACACGAAAATGGATAGTTTTTGGTTATGCCCTTAAACATGTATCGGGTCTTACGATCATTTTAAATTGTCCTAGAACCCCAATATTATGGGCAATAACTCATGAAAATGGCCATAATACGCAAAAATGATGAGTTTTTGGTTAGGCCCTCAAACATGTATCGTGTCAAGTGGTCATTTCAAATCGCGCTGGAACCCCAAAAATATGGGCAATAACTCATGAAAATTGCCATAAAATGCAAAAACGACGAGTGCTTGGTCATGACTCTCAAACATGTAAATCACCTTGGAACCCGAAAACTGTGGGCAATTGCTCATGAAAATGACCATAAAACAAGAAAATGTATAGTTTTTGGTTATGCCCTTAAACATTAATCGGGTCTTACGATCATTTTAAATTGTCCTGGAACCCCAATTTTATGGGCAATAACTCATGAAAATGGCCATAATACGCAAAAATGACGAGTTTTTAGTCATAACTCTCAAACCTATAAATCGCCTTGGAACCCCAAAACTATGGGCAATAGCTCATGAAAACGGCCATAAAACACGAAAACGACGAGTTTTTGGTCATAACTCTGAAACATGTATAGGGTCTTACGGGCCATGCGAATCCCCCTAGAACCCCCAAAAATGTGGGCAATAGCTCATAAAAACTGCCATAAAACACGAAAATGACGAGTTTTTGATCAATCCTCAAACTTGTATCGGGTCTTCCAGTCATTTTAAATCGCCTTGGAACCCCCAAACTATGGGCAATAACTCATGAAAAACGGCCATGAAACGCACAAATGACGAGTTTTTGGTCAGGCCCTCAAACATGTATCGTGTCTTGTGGTCATTTCAAATCGCGCTGGAACCCCAAAAATATGGGAAATAACTCATGAAAATTGGCATAAAATGCAAAAACGACGACTGCTTGGTCATGACTCTCAAACATGTAAATCGCCTTGGAACCCGAAAACTGTGGGCAATTGCTCATGAAAATGACCATAAAACACGAAAATGGATAGTTTTTGGTTATGCCCTTAAACATGTATCGGGTCTTACGGTCATTTTAAATTGTCCTGGAACCCCAATATTATGGGCAATAACTCATGAAAATGGCCATAATACGCAAAAATGACAAGTTTTTGGTCATAACTCTCAAACGTATAAATCGCCTTGGAACCCCAAAACTATGGGCAATAGCTCATGAAATCGGCCATAAAACGCGAAAACGACGGGTTTTTGGTCATAACTCTCAAACATGTATCGGGTCTTACGGGCCATGCGAATCCCCCTAGAACCCCAAAATGTGGGCAATAGCTCATAAAACTGCCATAAAACATGAAAACGACGAAGTTTTGATGAAGCCTTAAACTGGTATCGTCTTCCGTCATTTTAAATCGCTCGAACCCCAAAACTATGGGCAATAACTCATGAAAACGGCCATAAACGCATAAAAATGACGAGTTTTTGGTCGGGCCCTCAAACATGTATCGTGTCTTGTGGTCATTTCAAATCGCTACTGAACCCCAAAATATGGGCAATAACTCATGAAAATTGCCATAAAATGCAAAAAGGACGACTGCTTGGTCATGACTCTCAAACATGTAAATCGCCTTGGAACCCCAAAACTGTGGGCAATTGCTCATGAAAATGACCATAGAACACGAAAATGGATAGTTTTTGGTTCTGCCCTTGAACATGTATCGGGTCTTGCGATCATTTTAAATTGTCCTAGAACCCCAAGATATGGGCAATAACTCATGAAAATGGCCATAATACGCAAAAATGACGAGTTTTTGGTCAGACCCTCAAACATGTATCGTGTCTTGTGGTCATTTCAAATCGCGCTGGAACCCCAAAAATATGGGCAATAACTCATGAAAATTGCCATAAAATGCAAAAACGACGAGTGCTTGGTCATGACTCTCAAACATGTAAATCGCCTTGGAACCCGAAAACTGTGGGCAATTGCTCATGAAAATGACCATAAAACACGAAAATGGATAGATTTTGGTTATGCCCTTAAACATATAACGAGCCTTACGATCATTTTAAATCGTGCTAGAACCCCAATATTATGGGCAATAACTCATGAAAATGGCCATAATACGTAAAAATGACAAGTTTTTGGTCATAACTATCAAACCTATAAATCGCCTTGGAACCCCAAAACTATGGGCAATAGCTCATGAAAACGGCCATAAAACGCGAAAACGACGAGTTTTTGGTCATAACTCTGAAACATGTATAGGGTCTTACGGGCCATGCGAATCCCCCTAGAACCCAAAAAATGTGGGCAATACCTCATAAAAATGCCATAAAACACGAAATGACGAAGTTTTGATCAAGCCTTAAACTTGTATCGGGTCTTCTAGTCATTTTAAATCGCCCTGGAACCCCAAAACTATGGGCAATAACTCATGAAAAACGGCCATAAAACGCAAAAATGACGAGTTTTTGGTCAGGCCCTCAAACATATATCGTGTCTTGTGGTCATTTCAAATCGCGCTGGAGCCCCAAAAATATGGGCAATAACTCATGAAAATTGCCATAAAATGCAAAAACGACGACTGCTTGGTCATGACTCTCAAACATGTAAATCGCCTTGGAACCCGAAAACTGTGGGCAATTGCTCATGAAAATGCCCATAAAACACGAAAATGGATAGTTTTGGTTATGCCCTTAAACATGTATCGGGTCTTACGGTCATTTTAAATTGTCCTGGAACCAAAATATTAAGGGCAATAACTCATGAAAATGGCCATAATACGCAAAAATGACAAGTTTTTGGTCATAACTCTCAAACCTATAAATCGCCTTGGAACCCCAAAACTATGGGCAATAGCTCATGAAAACGCCATAAACGCAAAACGACGGGTTTTTGGTCATAACTCTCAAACATGTATCGGGTCTTACGGCCATGCGAATCCCCTAGAACCCCAAAATGTGGGCAATAGCTCATTAAACGGCCATAAAACATGAAAATGACGAGTTTTTGATCAAGCCTCAAACTTGTATCGGGTCTTCCAGTCATTTTAAATCGCCCTGGAACCCCAAAACTATGGGCAATAACTCATGAAAAACGGCCATAAAACGCAAAAATGACGAGTTTTTGGTTAGGCCCTCAAACATGTATCGTGTCTTGTGGTCATTTCAAATCGCGCTGGAACCCCAAAAATATGGGCAATAACTCATGAAAATTGCCTTGGAACCCCAAAACTGTGGGCAATTGCTCATGAAAATGACCACAAAACACGAAAATGGATAGTTTTTGGTTATGCCCTTAAACATGTACCGGGTCTTGCGATCATTTTAAATTGTCCTGGAACCCCAATATTATGGGCAATAACTCATGAAAATGGCCATAATACGCAAAAATGATGAGTTTTTGGTTAGGCCCTCAAACATGTATCGTGTCAAGTGGTCATTTCAAATCGCGCTGGAACCCCAAAAATATGGGCAATAACTCATGAAAATTGCCATAAAATGCAAAAACGACGAGTGCTTGGTCATGACTCTCAAACATGTAAATCACCTTGGAACCCGAAAACTGTGGACAATTGCTCATGAAAATGACCATAAAACAAGAAAATGTATAGTTTTTGGTTATGCCCTTAAACATTAATCGGGTCTTACGATCATTTTAAATTGTCCTGGAACCCCAATTTTATGGGCAATAACTCATGAAAATGGCCATAATCATAAAAATGACGAAGTTTTTAGTCATAACTCTCAAACCTATAAATCGCCTTTGGAACCCCAAAACTATGGGCAATAGCTCATGAAAACGCCATAAACACGAAAACGACGAGTTTTGGTCATAACTCTGAAACATGTATAGGGTCTTACGCCATGCGAATCCCCTAGAACCCCAAAATGTGGGCAATAGCTCATAAAAACTGCAATAAAACACGAAAATGACGAGTTTTTGATCAATCCTCAAACTTGTATCGGGTCTTCCAGTCATTTTAAATCGCCTTGGAACCCCCAAACTATGGGCAATAACTCATGAAAAACGGCCATGAAACGCACAAATGATGAGTTTTTGGTCAGGCCCTCAAACATGTATCGTGTCTTGTGGTCATTTCAAATCGCGCTGGAACCCCAAAAATATGGAAATAACTCATGAAAATTGGCATAAAATGCAAAAACGACGACTGCTTGGTCATGACTCTCAAACATGTAAATCGCCTTGGAACCCGAAAACTGTGGGCAATTGCTCATGAAAATGACCATAAAACACGAAAATGGATAGTTTTTGGTTATGCCCTTAAACATGTATCGGGTCTTACGGTCATTTTAAATTGTCCTGGAACCCCAATATTATGGGCAATAACTCATGAAAATGGCCATAATACGCAAAAATGACAAGTTTTTGGTCATAACTCTCAAACGTATAAATCGCCTTGGAACCCCAAAACTATGGGCAATAGCTCATGAAAACGGCCATAAAACGCGAAAACGACGGGTTTTTGGTCATAACTCTGAAACATGTATCGGGTCTTACGGGCCATGCGAATCCCCCTAGAACCCCAAAAATGTGGGCAATAGCTCATAAAAACTGCAATAAAACATGAAAACGACGAGTTTTTGATGAAGCCTTAAACTGGTATCGGGTCTTCCAGTCATTTTAAATCGCCCTGGAACCCCAAAACTATGGGCAATAACTCATGAAAAACGGCCATAAAACGCAAAAATGACGAGTTTTTGGTCAGGCCCTCAAACATGTATCGTGTCTTGTGGTCATTTCAAATCGCGCTGGAACCCCAAAAATATGGGCAATAACTCATGAAAATTGCCATAAAATGCAAAAAGGACGACTGCTTGGTCATGACTCTCAAACATGTAAATCGCCTTGGAACCCCAAAACTGTGGGCAATTGCTCATGAAAATGACCATAGAACACGAAAATGGATAGTTTTTGGTTATGCCCTTAAACATGTATCGGGTCTTGCGATCATTTTAAATTGTCCTAGAACCCCAGTATTATGGGCAATAACTCATGAAAATGGCCATAATACGCAAAAATGACGAGTTTTTGGTCAGACCCTCAAACATGTATCGTGTCTTGTGGTCATTTCAAATCGCGCTGGAACCCCAAAAATATGGGCAATAACTCATGAAAATTGCCATAAAATGCAAAAACGACGAGTGCTTGGTCATGACTCTCAAACATGTAAATCGCCGTGGACCCCTGAAACTGTGGGCAATTGCTCATGAAAATGACCATAAAACACGAAAATGGATAGTTTTTGGTTATGCCCTTAAACATGTATCGGGTCTTACGATCATTTTAAATTGTCCTGGAACCCCAATATTATGGGCAATAACTCATGAAAATGGCCATAATACGTAAAAATGACAAGTTTTTGGTCATAACTATCAAACCTATAAATCGCCTTGGAACCCCAAAACTATGGGCAATAGCTCATGAAAACGGCCATAAAACGCGAAAACGACGAGTTTTTGGTCATAACTCTGAAACATGTATAGGGTCTTACGGGCCATGCGAATCCCCCTAGAACCCCGAAAATGTGGGCAATAGCTCATAAAAAATGCCATAAAACACGAAAATGACGAGTTTTTGATCAAGCCTTAAACTTGTATCGGGTCTTCTAGTCATTTTAAATCGCCCTGGAACCCCAAAACTATGGGCAATAACTCATGAAAAACGGCCATAAAACGCAAAAATGACGAGTTTTTGGTCAGGCCCTCAAACATATATCGTGTCTTGTGGTCATTTCAAATCGCGCTGGAGCCCCAAAAATATGGGCAATAACTCATGAAAATTGCCATAAAATGCAAAAACGACGACTGCTTGGTCATGACTCTCAAACATGTAAATCGCCTTGGAACCCGAAAACTGTGGGCAATTGCTCATGAAAATGCCCATAAAACACGAAAATGGATAGTTTTTGGTTATGCCCTTAAACATGTATCGGGTCTTACGGTCATTTTAAATTGTCCTGGAACCAAAATATTAAGGGCAATAACTCATGAAAATGGCCATAATACGCAAAAATGACAAGTTTTTGGTCATAACTCTCAAACCTATAAATCGCCTTGGAACCCCAAAACTATGGGCAATAGCTCATGAAAACGGCCATAAAACGCGAAAACGACGGGTTTTTGGTCATAACTCTCAAACATGTATCGGGTCTTACGGGCCATGCGAATCCCCCTAGAACCCCAAAAATGTGGGCAATAGCTCATAAAAACTGCCATAAAACATGAAAATGACGAGTTTTTGATCAAGCCTTAAACTTGTATCGGGTCTTCCAGTCATTTTAAATCGCCCTGGAACCCCAAAACTATGGGCAATAACTCATGAAAAACGGCCATAAAACGCAAAATTGACGAGTTTTTGGTCAGGCCCTCAAACATGTATCGTGTCTTGTGGTCATTTCAAATCGCGCTGGAACCCCAAAAATATGGGCAATAACTCATGAAAATTGCCATAAAATGCAAAAACGACGACTGCTTGGTCATGACTCTCAAACATGTAAATCGCCTTGGAACCCCAAAACTGTGGGCAATTGCTCATGAAAATGACCATAAAACACGAAAATGGATAGTTTTTGGTTATGCCCTTAAACATGTATCGGGTCTTACGATCATTTTAAATTGTCCTAGAACCCCAATATTATGGGCAATAACTCATGAAAATGGCCATAATACGCAAAAATGATGAGTTTTTGGTTAGGCCCTCAAACATGTATCGTGTCAAGTGGTCATTTCAAATCGCGCTGGAACCCCAAAAATATGGGCAATAACTCATGAAAATTGCCATAAAATGCAAAAACGACGAGTGCTTGGTCATGACTCTCAAACATGTAAATCGCCTTGGAACCCGAAAACTGTGGGCAATTGCTCATGAAAATGACCATAAAACAAGAAAATGTATAGTTTTTGGTTATGCCCTTAAACATTAATCGGGTCTTACGATCATTTTAAATTGTCCTGGAACCCCAATTTTATGGGCAATAACTCATGAAAATGGCCATAATACGCAAAAATGACGAGTTTTTAGTCATAACTCTCAAACCTATAAATCGCCTTGGAACCCCAAAACTATGGGCAATAGCTCATGAAAACGGCCATAAAACAAGAAAAACGACGAGTTTTTGGTCATAACTCTGAAACATGTATAGGGTCTTACGGGCCATGCGAATCCCCCTAGAACCCCAAAAATGTGGGCAATAGCTCATAAAAACTGCCATAAAACACGAAAATGACGAGTTTTTGATCAAGCCTCAAACTTGTATCGGGTCTTCCAGTCATTTTAAATCGCCTTGGAACCCCCAAACTATGGGCAATAACTCATGAAAAACGGCCATGAAACGCACAAATGACGAGTTTTTGGTCAGGCCCTCAAACATGTATCGTGTCTTGTGGTCATTTCAAATCGCGTTGGAACCCCAAAAATATGGGCAATAACTCATGAAAATTGCCATAAAATGCAAAAACGGCGAGTGCTTGGTCATGACTCTCAAACATGTAAATCGCCTTGGAACCCCAAAACTGTGGGCAATTGCTCATGAAAATAACCATAAAACACGAAAATGGATAGTTTTTGGTTATGCCCTTAAACATGTATCGGGTCTTACGATCATTTTAAATTGTCCTGGAACCCCAATATTATGGGCAATAACTCATGAAAATGGCCATAATACGCAAAAAAGCAAGTTTTTGGTCATAATATTTCTTACTTCATCTTATAAAATCCATATCTTTTTACTTAGAGATTCAAACTTGGTGATTCCAATTTGTAAAATCTTGTTTAATATTTGTTTATCTTTTTAAATCCCTTTAGGATTATTTTCTCACCATTTGGTATGGATTTTTAGATAGGTTCTTTATTAGCTTTGGAAATTTAATTTCCTTATCTTATTAAATTCATAAGATTTTATTTATGGCTCCAAATTAAGTGAAACCAATTTCTATGGTCTTATAATATTTCTATTTGTCATTCTTGATCATTTGTAAATGCTTGTTGACAAATTTTTATATGGATCAAATCCATAGGCTTGGAGATAATTTGGAAATGATTTTCTTCCATTAGGGTTTTGGGTTTGGATTTATTTTCTAAGTGTTTAAATTTCCAGATGCACTTAAGAGGAATGCATTTCTCTTGATTTGGATTTTGTTGGATTCAAACTTTAATTAAAGTTTGTTCAAGATGGGATTTTAAGTTTCCATTAAAAAAAAGTTTCTTTTCTCCCTGATTTTCAGCAATAATTTATTTTATTTATTTTATTTTTCACATTACAAGATTTGGAAAATCTTGGCATGTGACAATGGATGTGTCATGACAATGTGGAATGGTTGCATCATGTACTAGGTCACTTGGATGGGCAATATGATGAGAGAAATCAAATCCAAGTTTGAAAGTCAAACGCCAATTTGAAAAGTCAAATCTAAAGTTTGCTTGGTGGAGGGAGAGTAGGAAACCTACTTAGGGAGGAAGTCCTACTCACTCCACCCGCCGGGGAAGGAGGAGGAGTTGGAGGAGCACTCCCTCCTACCAACCGCCTCCCTCCCACCTATAAAAGGAGGGGTAGGGCCCCCCTACCCTCACACCTCAAACCCTAGCTCCTTTGGCGCCACCACCTCCAAGTGCTGCTGCCGCCTAGGGTTTGTTCCAATTCGGTGACTTGGGGCTTCCCCAAGCCCTAGCCGCCGGCCACACCCTCCACTTGGTGCCCTCTAAACCGTAGATTGCCAAGGCCTCTCTCATACTCCACCATACTCGCTCTGGCTTAAGGCGAAGCCCTGCGAGATCTCCCCTCTACTTCCGACACCACACCGTCGTGCTGCAGGAATCACGAGGAGAGTGCTACAACCTCCGCTGCCTGCTGGAACAAGGGAGAGGAAGGTCTTCATCGAGTACCGAACGTGTGACCGACTGCGGAAGCGCTGCCGGAACGCAACGCCGGAAGGATCGTCTACGCGATCTTGAGATCGACAAGAGTACGACTACATCACCCACGAGAATCTGCTCTTGTTAACCTCTTTGGATTCTTCGAGGGTGAGTTCTTCTATCGACTCGTTGCTACAATCTAATAGATAGATCTTGGCTTGTTTGTGTGCATGCGGTAGAATTTTTTTGTTTTCCATGCTACGAACCCCTACATATGGGCCATGCGAATCCCCCTAGATCCCCAAAACTATGGGCAATAGCTCATGAAAATGGCCATAAAACATGTAAATGACGAGTTTTTGGTCATAACTCTCAAACATGTATCAGGTCTTATGGGCCATCTGAACCCCCCGGAACCTCAAAACTGTGGGAAATAGCTTACAAAAACGGCCATAAAACACAAAAACGGCAAACTTTTGGTCAGAACTCTCAAACATGCAAATCTCCCTAGAATCCCAAAACTTTGGGCAATAGCTCATGAAAATGGCCATAAAACGCGAAAACGACAAGTTTTTGGTCACAACTCTCAAACATATATAGAGTCTTATGGGCCATGCGAACCCCCCTGGAACCTTAATATTGTGGGCAATAGCACAAAAATGATGATTTTGTGGTCATAGCTCTCCATCATGTAAATCGCCTTGGAACACCAAAAATGCGGGCAATTGCTCATAAAAATGGCCAAATAATACGAAAATGGAGAGTTTTTGGTCATGCCCTCAAACATGTAACATGTCTTACGGTCATTTTAAATCTCCTTAGAATCCCAAAACTATGGGCAATAACTCTTGAAAATGGCCATAAAACGCAAAAACGACGAGTTTTTGGTCATAACTATCAAACATGTCTCGGGTCTTACGGGCCATGCGAATCCCCCTGCAACCTCAAAATTGTGGGAAATAGCTTACGAAAACGGACATAAAACACAAGAATGTCGTGTTGGAGATATACCCTAGAGGCAATAATAAATATAGTTATTATTATATCTTTGTGTTTATGATAAATGTTTACATTCATGCTATAATAGTATTAACAAGGAAAC
The DNA here is from genome assembly GCA_030063025.1 of Avena longiglumis. NCBI lineage: Eukaryota > Viridiplantae > Streptophyta > Magnoliopsida > Poales > Poaceae > Avena > Avena longiglumis. The sequence continues at coordinate 45,969,626 of CP125973.1, forward strand.
ATTAATACTTGTGTGATTTGTAAACTTAAATTGAAGTCCCTAGTAAAGCCTCTTTATAATACTAGCTTGTCGGTTAATAAATGATTGTGGTTTCCCTATCATGAACATTGAGATTGTCACATCCCAAGATTTTCCAAATCTTGTAATGTGAAAAATAAATGAATAAAATAAAACTTTGTTGATTTTCAGGGTGAGAAGAAACTTTTTGAATCCAATTGGAAACTTTCAAAACCTATTTGGATCAAATAAAATCCTAAAGGGATTTAAAAAGTTAAATAAACAATAAACTTAAAAATATTTAAAATTACTATTTTTGGATCTTTCAATAAAATATTTGGTTTTCAAAGGAAAAAGGTAGATTTATAAATAAGGATTATTTTATAGAGCCAAATTAAACCTTGGCCAAGCTTTTGAAATAAAATGTTTTGTTTTGATTAAAAGAGTAATGGTTTATTTAAATAAAAATAAGGAGAGTTTATTATTAAACCAATTTTATTAAAATAAAGGTTTTACCATTTTAATTAAACATCAAAACATGTTTTATCATTTTAAATAAGTTTTCCAAGTGTTTATTATTTTCAAATAAAACCTATTGAATAGTTTGGTACTATTTTAGATTTCAAAAAGATAAAATTTTTATTAAAGAAAATTCTATTTGATTTAATAACTAAGGTCCATTTATTTAATTGTTAATGGGTCCTAAAAAGAATAAAATTATTTTGTTTTGGACTTTGAATTGTGGTTTTAAACAAAGATAAACTCAATATAAAGTTTAGTGGAAGTTTATTTGATTTGGTTGTTTGATTTGTGATTTGAATTTCAAAACAGAAATTGAATTGGAAAAAGGAAAAAGTTTCAGAACAGGAAAAAAAAGAGCAAGTCGACCCAACCCAGCAAGCCCACTAGGCCCAGTCCAGCCCAACTCCCTCTCACCACGCAGAAAAACGTTTCGCACTCCGCAACTCACCCACTCAGCGACTGACCGGTGGACCCCTATTTCCTCTCTCTCTCTCTCACGCTGCCAAGCAGGCCCCACCGCCAGCTCACCGTCTTCTACCTCGCGGTGACCACGCCTCCAACGCCTCGGCTTCGCCGTTGAAGCCGGTGTAAATACGCTGCGTTATTGCCTCCATTAATCCCTCACTCGACCACGCCTTCTTAATCGTGCTTTCCTCTCTTTTCCCCAGACACTACACCACCGAGCCACCAGATGATGCTCGAATCGCAAGCCCGAACCCCACTGTCTCCGCGAGCTTACGTTCAAATTCGCCAGTATTCACCGCCCGCCTCCTCGACACTCACATATTCCCAAGCCACTGGCGCACCTCTGCATCCTCAGCTCGCTCGCGTGCCTCACAAATACCGAACGACATCAATCGACAAAGCGCTGGCCAAGCAACTCGGTGAGCCTCATCGCTTTGAACCGTGTGCACCTCGACCAGAGCCTCATACCATTTTCTTCGCCTATGCCGTGTGAACATCCAGGTGCTCGCCATCCACTTGCGCAGGACCCGAAGCCTCGCTCCCGTCGACGTCTGACCGCACCCGAGGAGAGGTACAACTCCGGCGAGCGATTCAGGACTACCCTGTGCGCCCCTCGTCGAACAACTACACGTTGAGCTTCCCCACGCTACTGCGAACACGGTGAGCATACTCCCTTCCTTCCTTGCTTCCTGCATCGCCAGATTCGCCGGCGTCTGACTGCCGCCGCCGCGCGCAGCCGTCGAGCTCCGCCAGAACTTGGTCAAGGCGACGATGGCTGTTAGATGACGATCCAATGGATGCGATTAGATCACTTAACTCCGAAGAGGTACGCAACCTGTGCCACTCGATCTGACTTGATCCAACGCACCAGAGAGCGTGATCCGGCCGAAGCGGTACCGACGAATAGGGAAGCGCCGCGTGGCACTAGTTAGGTTTAAACATTTTGAATCGATTAGAATGTGATTTTGAAAAATCCATAACTTTAGTTCTACACGTCCAAAATTTGCAAACTTTATATCAATGGATTCAGTGGAACAGGCCCTAGCCAACCATGCCATTTGTTTAGTAAAAAGCTTATGGAAAAATGTTTGTTTTTGTGGTCCTAGCCAATCAGGCCCTCAAACATGTATCGTGTCTTGTGGTCATTTCAAATCGCGCTGGAACCCCAAAAATATGGGCAATAACTCATGAAAATTGCCATAAAATGCAAAAACGACGAGTGCTTGGTCATGACTCTCAAACATGTAAATCGCCTTGGAACCCGAAAACTGTGGGCAATTGCTCATGAAAATGACCATAAAACACGAAAATGGATAGTTTTTGGTTCTGCCCTTAAACATGTATCGGGTCTTACGATCATTTTAAATTGTCCTAGAACCCCAATATTATGGGCAATAACTCATGAAAATGGCCATAATACGCAAAAATGACGAGTTTTTGGTCAGACCCTCAAACATGTATCGTGTCTTGTGGTCATTTCAAATCGCGCTGGAACCCCAAAAATATGGGCAATAACTCATGAAAATTGCCATAAAATGCAAAAACGACGAGTGCTTGGTCATGACTCTCAAACATGTAAATCGCCTTGGAACCCGAAAACTGTGGGCAATTGCTCATGAAAATGACCATAAAACACGAAAATGGATAGTTTTTCGTTATGCCCTTAAACATGTATCGGGTCTTACGATCATTTTAAATTGTCCTAGAACCCCAATATTATGGGCAATAACTCATGAAAATGGCCATAATACGCAAAAATGACGAGTTTTTGGTCAGACCCTCAAACATGTATCGTGTCTTGTGGTCATTTCAAATCGCGCTGGAACCCCAAAAATATGGGCAATAACTCATGAAAATTGCCATAAAATGCAAAAACGACGAGTGCTTGGTCATGACTCTCAAACATGTAAATCGCCTTGGAACCCGAAAACTGTGGGCAATTGCTCATGAAAATGACCATAAAACACGAAAATGGATAGTTTTTCGTTATGCCCTTAAACATGTATCGGGTCTTACGATCATTTTAAATTGTCCTGGAACCCCAATATTATGGGCAATAACTCATGAAAATGGCCATAATACGTAAAAATGACAAGTTTTTGGTCATAACTATCAAACCTATAAATCGCCTTGGAACCCCAAAACTATGGGCAATAGCTCATGAAAACGGCCATAAAACGCGAAACGTAGTTTTGGTCATAACTCTCAAACATGTATAGGGTCTTACGAGCCATGCGAATCCCCCTAGAACCCCAAAAATGTGGGCAATAGCTCATAAAAACTGCCATAAAACACGAAAATGACGAGTTTTTGATCAAGCCTTAAACTTGTATCGGGTCTTCTAGTCATTTTAAATCGCCCTGGAACCCCAAAACTATGGGCAATAACTCATGAAAAACGGCCATAAAACGCAAAAATGACGAGTTTTTGGTCAGGCCCTCAAACATGTATCGTGTCTTGTGGTCATTTCAAATCGCGCTGGAACCCCAAAAATATGGGCAATAACTCATGAAAATTGCCATAAAATGCAAAAACGACGACTGCTTGGTCATGACTCTCAAACATGTAAATCGCCTTGGAACCCGAAAACTGTGGGCAATTGCTCATGAAAATGCCCATAAAACACGAAAATGGATAGTTTTTGGTTATGCCCTTAAACATGTATCGGGTCTTACGGTCATTTTAAATTGTCCTGGAACCAAAATATTAAGGGCAATAACTCATGAAAATGGCCATAATACGCAAAAATGACAAGTTTTTGGTCATAACTCTCAAACCTATAAATCGCCTTGGAACCCCAAAACTATGGGCAATAGCTCATGAAAACGGCCATAAAACGCGAAAACGACGAGTTTTTGGTCATAACTCTCAAACATGTATAGGGTCTTACGGGCCATGCGAATCCCCCTAGAACCCCAAAAATGTGGGCAATAGCTCATAAAAACTGCCATAAAACATGAAAATGACGAGTTTTTAACCAAGCCTCAAACTTGTATCGGGTCTTCCAGTCATTTTAAATCGCCCTGGAACCCCAAAACTATGGGCAATAACTCATGAAAAACCGCCATAAAACGCAAAAAATGACGAGTTTTTGGTCAGGCCCTCAAACATGTATCGTGTCTTGTGGTCATTTCAAATCGCGCAGGAACCCCAAAAATATGGGCAATAACTCACGAAAATTGCCATAAAATGCAAAAACGACGAGTGCTTGGTCATGACTCTCAAACATGTAAATCGCCTTGGAACCCCAAAACTGTGGGCAATTGCTCGTGAAAATGACCATAAAACACGAAAATGGATAGTTTTTGGTTATGCCCTTAAACATGTATCGGGTCTTACGATCATTTTAAATTGTCCTAAAACCCCAATATTATGGGCATTAACTCATGAAAATGGCCATAATACGCAAAAATGACAAGTTTTTGGTTAGGCCCTCAAACATGTATCGTGTCAAGTGGTCATTTCAAATCGCGCTAGAACCCCAAAAATATGGGCAATAACTCATGAAAATTGCCATAAAATGCAAAAACGACGAGTGCTTGGTCATGACTCTCAAACATGTAAATCGCCTTGGAACCCGAAAACTGTGGGCAATTGCTAATGAAAATGACCATAAAACAAGAAAATGTATAGTTTTTGGTTATGCCCTTAAACATTAATCGGGTCTTACGATCATTTTAAATTGTCCTGGAACCCCAATTTTATGGGCAATAACTCATGAAAATGGCCATAATACGCAAAAATGACGAGTTTTTAGTCATAACTCTCAAACCTATAAATCGCCTTGGAACCCCAAAACTATGGGCAATCGCTCATGAAAACGGCCATAAAACGCGAAAACGACGAGTTTTTGGTCATAAATCTCAAACATGTATAGGGTCTTACGGGCCATGCGAATCCCCCTAGAACCGCAAAAATGTGGGCAATAGCTCATAAAAACTGCCATAAAACACGAAAATGACGAGTTTTTGATCAAGCCTCAAACTTGTACCGGGTCTTCCAGTCATTTTAAATCGCCCTGGAACCCCAAAACTATGGGCAATAACTCATGAAAAACGGCCATAAAACGCAAAAATGACGAGTTTTTGGTCAGGCCCTCAAACATGTATCGTGTCTTGTGGTCATTTCAAATCGCGCTGGAACCCCAAAAATATGGGCAATAACTCATGAAAATTGCCATAAAATGCAAAAACGGCGAGTGCTTGGTCATGACTCTCAAACATGTAAATCGCCTTGGAACCCCAAAACTGTAGGTAATTGCTCATGAAAATAACCATAAAACAGGAAAATGGATAGTTTTTGGTTATGCCCTTAAACATGTATCGGGTCTTACGATCATTTTAAATTGTCCTGGAACCCCAATATTATGAGCAATAACTCATGAAAATGGCCATAATACGCAAAAATGACAAGTTTTTGGTCATAATATTTCTTACTTCATCTTATAAAATCCATATCTTTTTACTTAGAGATTCAAACTTGGTGATTCCAATTTGAAAAATCTTGTTTAATATTTGTTTATCTTTTTAAATCCCTTTAGGATTATTTTCTCACCATTTGGTATGGATTTTTAGATAGGTTCTTTATTAGCTTTGGAAATTTAATTTCCTTATCTTATTAAATTCATAAGATTTTATTTATGGCTCCAAATTAAGTGAAACCAATTTCTATGGTCTTATAATATTTCTATTTGTCATTCTTGATCATTTGTAAATGCTTGTTGACAAATTTTTATATGGATCAAATCCATAGGCTTGGAGATAATTTGGAAATGATTTTCTTCCATTAGGGTTTTGGGTTTGGATTTATTTTCTAAGTGTTTAAATTTCCAGATGCACTTAAGAGGAATGCATTTCTCTTGATTTGGATTTTGTTGGATTCAAACTTTAATTAAAGTTTGTTCAAGATGGGATTTTAAGTTTCCATTAAAAAAAAGTTTCTTTTCACCCTGATTTTCAGCAATAATTTATTTTATTTATTTTATTTTTCACATTACAAGATTTGGAAAATCTTGGGATGTGACAATGGATGTGTCAATGTGGAATGGTTGCATCATGTACTAGGTCACTTGGATGGGCAATATGATGAGAGAAATCAAATCCAAGTTTGAAAGTCAAACGCCAATTTGAAAAGTCAAATCTAAAGTTTGCTTGGTGGAGGGAGAGTAGGAAACCTACTTAGGGAGGAAGTCCTACTCACTCCACCCGCCGGGGAAGGAGGAGGAGTTGGAGGAGCACTCCCTCCTACCAACCGCCTCCCTCCCACCTATAAAAGGAGGGGTAGGGCCCCCCTACCCTCACACCTCAAACCCTAGCTCCTTTGGCGCCACCACCTCCAAGTGCTGCTGCCGCCTAGGGTTTGTTCCAATTCGGTGACTTGGGGCTTCCCCAAGCCCTAGCCGCCGGCCACACCCTCCACTTGGTGCCCTCTA
>CP125973.1:45976140-46149208 GCA_030063025.1 Avena longiglumis
TAATTGCCCATAGTTTTGGGGTTCCAAGGCGATTTACATGTTTGAGAGTCATGACCAAGCACTCGTCGTTTTTGCATTTTATGGCAATTTTCATGAGTTATTGCCCATATTTTTGGGGTTCCAAGGCGATTTGAAATGACCACAAGAAACGATAGATGTTTGAGGGCATGACCAAAAACTCGTCATTTTTGCGTTTTATGGTCGTTTTTCATGAGTTATTGCCCATATTTTGGGGTTCCAGGGCGATTTAAAATGACTGGAATACCCGATACAAGTTTGAGGCTTGATCAAAAACTCGTCATTTTCGTGTTTTATGGCAGTTTTTATGATCTATTGCCCACATTTTTTGGGTTCTAGGGGGATTCGCATGGCCCGTAAGACCCTATACATGTTTGAGAGTTATGACCAAAAATTCGTCGTTTTCGCGTTTTATGGCCGTTTTTATGAGCTATTGCCCATAGTTTTGGGGTTCCAAGGAGATTTATAGGTTTGAGAGCTATGACCAAAAACATGTCATTTTTGCGTATTATGGCCATTTTCATGAGTTATTGCCCATAATATTGGGGTTCCAGGACAATTTGAAATGACCGTAAGACCGGATACATGTTTAAGGGTATAACCAAAAACTATCCATTTTCGTGTTTTATGTTCATTTTCATGAGCAATTGCCTATGGTTTTGGGGTTCCAAGGCGATTTACATGTTTGAGAGTTATTACCAAACACTCGTCGTTTTCGCGTTTGATGGCCGTTTTCATAAGTTATTGCCCATAATAACGGGGCTCCTTGGCGATTTAAAATGACCGTAAAACCCGATACATGTTTCACGACATGAACAAAAACTCTCCATTTTCATATTTTAAGGTAGTTTTCATGAGCAATTGCCCATAGTTTTGGGGTTCCAAGGCGATTTACATGCTTGAGAGTCATGACCAAGCACTCGTCGTTTTTGCATTTTATGGCAATTTTCATGAGTTATTGCCCATATTTTGGGGTTCCGGCGATTTAAAATGACTGGAAGACCCGATACAAGTTTGAGGCTTGATCAAAAACGTTATTTTCGTGTTTATGGCGGTTTTATGAGCTATTGCCCACATTTTTGGGGTTCTAGGGGATTCGCATGGCCGTAAGACCCTATACATGTTTGAGAGTTATGACCAAAATTTGTTGTTTTCGCGTTTTATGGCCGTTTTATGAGCTATTGCCCATAGTTTTGGGGTTCCAAGGAGATTTATAGGTTTGAGAGCTATGACCAAAACATGTCATTTTTGCGTATTATGGTCATTTTCATGAGTTATTGCCCATAATATTGGGGTTCGGACAATTTAAAATGACCGTAAGACCGGATACATGTTTAAGGCATAACCAAAAACTATCCATTTTCGTGTTTTATGTTCATTTTCATGAGCGCCTATGGTTTTGGGGTTCCAAGGCGATTTACATGTTTGAGAGTTATTACGTCGTTTTGCGTTTGATGGCCGTTTTCATAAGTTATTGCCCATAATAACGGGTTCGGGCGATTTAAAATGACCGTAAAACCCGATACATGTTTCACGACATGAACAAAACTCTCCATTTTCATATTTGAAGGCGTTTTCATGAGCAATTGCCCATAGTTTTGGGGTTCCAAGGCGATTTACATATTTGAGAGTCATGACCAAGCACTCGTCGTTTTGCATTTTATGGCAATTTTCATGAGTTATTGCCCATATTTTTGGGGTTCCAGGCGATTTGAAATGAGCACAAGACATGATAGATGTTTGAGGGCATGACCAAAAACTCGTCATTTTGGCGTTTATGGCCGTTTTCATGAGTCATTGCCCATAGTTTTGGGGTTCAGGCGATTTAAAATGACTAAGACCCGATACAAGTTTGAGGCTTGATAAAAAGCGTCATTTTGTGTTTTATGGCAGTTTTATGAGCTATTGCCCACATTTTTTGGGTTCTAGGGGATTCGCATGGCGTAAGACCCTATACATGTTTGAGAGTTATGACCAAAAACTCATCGTTTTCGCGTTTTATGGCCGTTTTCATGAGCTATTGCCCATAGTTTTGGGGTTCCAAGGAGATTTCTAGGTTTGAGAGTTATGACCAAAAACTTGTCCTTTTTGCGTATTATGGTCATTTTCATGAGTTATTGCCCATAATATTAGGGTTCCAGGACAATTTAAAATGATCGTAAGACCCGATACATGTTTAAGGGCATAACCAAAAACTATCCATTTTCGTGTTTTATGGTCATTTTCATGAGCAATTGCCCATAGTTTTGGGGTTCCAAGGCGATTTACATGTTTGAGAGTTATTACCAAACACTCGTCGTTTTCGCGTTTGATGGCCCTTTTAATAAGTTATTGCCCATAATAACGGGGTTCCTGGGCGATTTAAAATGACCGTAAAACCAGATACATCTTTCACGACATGACCAAGAATTCTCCATTATCATATTTTAAGGCAGTTTTCATAAGCAATTGCCCACAGTTTTGGGGTTCCAAGGCGATTTACATGAGTCATGACCAAGCCCTCGTCGTTTTGCATTTTATGGCAATTTTCATGAGTTATTGCCCATATTTTTGGGATTCCAGGGCGATTTGAAATGACCACAAGACACGATACATGTTTGAGGGCCTGACCAAAAACACATCATTTTTGTGTTTTATGGCCGTTTTTCATGAGTTACTGCCCATAGTTTTGGGGTTCCAGGGCAATTTAAAATGACTGGAAGACCCGATACAAGTTTGAGGCTTGATCAAAAACTCGTCATTTTCGTGTTTTATCGCAGTTTTTATGAGCTATTGCCCACATTTTTTTGGGTTTAGGGGGATTCGCATGGCCCGTAAGACCCTATACATGTTTGAGAGTTATGACCAAAAACTCGTCGCTTTCGTGTTTTATGGCCGTTTTCATGAGCTATTGCCCATAGTTTTGGGGTTTCAAGGCGATTTATAGGTTTGAGAGTTATGACCAAAAACATGTCATTTTTGCGTATTATGGCCATTTTCAAGAGTTATTGCCCATAATATTGGGGTTCTAGGACAATTTAAAATGACCGTAAGACCCGATACATGTTTAAGGGCATAACCAAAAACTATCCATTTTCGTGTTTTATGGTCATTTTCATGAGCAATTTCCCATAGTTTTGGGGTTCCAAGGCGATTTACATGTTTGAGAGTTATTACCAAACACTCGTCGTTTTCACGTTTTATGGCCGTTTTCATAAGTTATTGCCCATAATAACGGGGTTCCTGGGCGATTTAAAATGACCGTAAAACCCGATACATGTTTCACGACATGAACAAAAACTCTCCATTTTCATATTTTAAGGTAGTTTTCAAGAGCAATTGCCCATAGTTTTGGGGTTCCAAGGCGATTTACATGTTTGAGAGTCATGACCAAGCACTCGTCGTTTTTGCATTTTATGGCAATTTTCATGAGTTATTGCCCATATTTTGGGGTTCCAGGGCGATTTAAAATGACTGGAAGACCCGATACAAGTTTGAGGCTTGATCAAAAACTCGTTATTTTCGTGTTTTATGGCAGTTTTTATGAGCTATTGCCCACATTTTTTGGGTTCTAGGGGGATTCGCATGGCCCGTAAGACCCTATACATGTTTGAGAGTTATGACCAAAAAATTTGTCGTTTTCGTTTATGGCGTTTTATGAGCTATTGCCGATAGTTTTGGGGTTCCAAGGAGATTTATAGGTTTGAGAGCTATGACCAAAAACATGTCATTTTGCGTATTATGGCCATTTTCATGAGTTATTGCCCATAATATTGGGGTTCAGGACAATTTAAAATGACCGTAAGACCGATACATGTTTAAGGGCATAACCAAAAACTATCCATTTTCGTGTTTTATGTTCATTTTCATGAGCGCCTATGGTTTTGGGGTTCAAGGCGATTTACATGTTTGAGAGTTACGTCGTTTCGCGTTTGATGGCCGTTTCATAAGTTATTGCCCATAATAACGGGGTTCTGGCGATTTAAAATGACCAGAAACCCGATACATGTTTCACGACATGAACAAAAACTCTCCATTTTCATATTTTAAGGCAGTTTTCATGAGCAATTGCCCATAGTTTTGGGGTTCCAAGGCGATTTACATATTTGAGAGTCATGACCAAGCACTCGTCGTTTTTGCATTTTATGGCAATTTTCATGAGTTATTGCCCATATTTTTGGGGTTCCAGGGCGATTTGAAATGAGCACAAGACATGATAGATGTTTGAGGGCATGACCAAAAACTCGTCATTTTTGCGTTTTATGGCCGTTTTTCATTAGTCATTGCCCATAGTTTTGGGGTTCCAGGGCGATTTAAAATGACTAGAAGACCCGATACAAGTTTGAGGCTTGATCAAAAACGCGTCATTTTTGTGTTTTATGGCAGTTTTTATGAGCTATTGCCCACATTTTTTGGGTTCTAGGGGGATTCGCATGGCCCGTAAGACCCTATACAAGTTTGAGAGTTATGACCAAAAATTCATCGTTTTCGCGTTTTATGGCCGTTTTCATGAGCTATTGCCCATAGTTTTGGGGTTCCAAGGAGATTTATAGGTTTGAGAGCTATGACCAAAAACATGTCATTTTTGCGTATTATGGCCCTTTTAGTGCGTTATTGCCCATAATATTGGGGTTCAGGACAATTTAAAATGACCGTAAGACCCGATACATGTTTAAGGCATAACCAAAAACTATCCATTTTCGTGTTTTATGTTCATTTTCATGAGCAATTGCCTATGATTTGGGGTTCAGAGGCGATTTACATTTTTAAGATTTATTACCAAACACTCGTCGTTTTCTCGTTTGATGGCCGTTTTCATAAGTTATTGCCCATAATAACGGGATCCTGGCGATTTAAAATGACCGTAAACCCGATACATGTTTCACGACATGAACAAAACTCTCCATTTTCATATTTTAAGGTAGTTTTCATGAGCAATTGCCCATAGTTTTGGGGTTCCAAGGCGATTTACATGCTTGAGAGTCATGACCAAGCACTCGTCGTTTTGCATTTTATGGCAATTTTCATGAGTTATTGCCCATATTTTGGGGTTCGAGCGATTTAAAATGATGGAATACCCGATACAAGTTTGAGGCTTGATCAAAAACTCGTTATTTTCGTGTTTTATGGCAGTTTTTATGAGCTATTGCCCACATTTTTTGGGTTCTAGGGGGATTCGCATGGCCCGTAAGACCCTATACATGTTTGAGAGTTATGACCAAAAATTTGTTGTTTTCGCGTTTTATGGCCGTTTTTATGAGCTATTGCCCATAGTTTTGGGGTTCCAAGGAGATTTATAGGTTTGAGAGCTATGACCAAAAACATGTCATTTTTGCGTATTATGGTCATTTTCATGAGTTATTTCCCATAATATTGGGGTTCCAGGACAATTTAAAATGACCGTAAGACCGGATACATGTTTAAGGGCATAACCAAAAACTATCCATTTTCGTGTTTTATGTTCATTTTCATGAGCGCCTATGGTTTTGGGGTTCCAAGGCGATTTACATGTTTGAGAGTTACGTCGTTTTCGCGTTTGATGGCCGTTTTCATAAGTTATTGCCCATAATAACGGGGTTCCTGGGCGATTTAAAATGACCGTAAAACCCGATACATGTTTCACGACATGAACAAAAACTCTCCATTTTCATATTTGAAGGCAGTTTTCATGAGCAATTGCCCATAGTTTTGGGGTTCCAAGGCGATTTACATATTTGAGAGTCATGACCAAGCACTCGTCGTTTTTGCATTTTATGGCAATTTTCATGAGTTATTGCCCATATTTTTGGGGTTCCAGGGCGATTTGAAATGAGCACAAGACATGATAGATGTTTGAGGGCATGACCAAAAACTCGTCATTTTTGCGTTTTATGGCCGTTTTTCATGAGTCATTGCCCATAGTTTTGGGGTTCCAGGGCGATTTAAAATGACTAGAAGACCCGATACAAGTTTGAGGCTTGATCAAAAACGCGTCATTTTTGTGTTTTATGGCAGTTTTTATGAGCTATTGCCCACATTTTTTGGGTTCTAGGGGGATTCGCATGGCCCGTAAGACCCTATACAAGTTTGAGAGTTATGACCAAAAATTCGTCGTTTTCGCGTTTTATGGCCGTTTTCATGAGCTATTGCCCATAGTTTTGGGGTTCCAAGGAGATTTATAGGTTTGAGAGCTATGACCAAAAACATGTCATTTTTGCGTATTATGGCCATTTTCATGAGTTATTGCCCATAATATTGGGGTTTCAGGACAATTTAAAATGACCGTAAGACCCGATACATGTTTAAGGGCATAACCAAAAACTATCCATTTTCGTGTTTTATGTTCATTTTCATGAGCAATTGCCTATGGTTTTGGGGTTCCAAGGCGATTTACATGTTTGAGAGTTATTACCAAACACTCGTCGTTTTCGCGTTTGATGGCCGTTTTCATAAGTTATTGCCCATAATAACGGGGTTCCTGGGCGATTTAAAATGATCGTAAAACCCGATACATGTTTCACGACATGACCAAAAACTCTCCATTTTCATATTTTAAGGCAGTTTTCATGAGCAATTGCCCACAGTTTTGGGGTTCCAAGGCGATTTACATGTTTGAGAGTCATGACCAAGCACTCGTCGTTTTTGCATTTTATGGCAATTTTCATGAGTTATTGCCCATATTTTTGGGGTTCCAGGGCGATTTGAAATGACCACAAGACACGATAGATGTATGAGGGCATGACCAAAAACTCGTCATTTTTGCGTTTTATGGCCGTTTTTCATGAGTTATTGCCCATAGTTTTGGGGTTCTAGGGCGATTTAAAATCACTGGAAGACCCGATACAAGTTTGAGGCTTGATCAAAAACTTGTCATTTTCGTGTTTTATCGCAGTTTTTATGAGCTATTGCCCACATTTTTTTGGGTTTAGGGGGATTCGCATGGCCCGTAAGACCCTAGACATGTTTGAGAGTTATGACCAAAAACTCGTCGCTTTCGTGTTTTATGGCCGTTTTCATGAGCTATTGCCCATAGTTTTGGGGTTTCAAGGCGATTTATAGGTTTGAGAGTTATGACCAAAAACATGTCATTTTTGCGTATTATGGCCATTTTCATGAGTTATTGCCCATAATATTGGGGTTCCAGGACAATTTAAAATGACCGTAAGACCCGATACATGTTTAAGGGCATAACCAAAAAATATCCATTTTTGTGTTTTATGGTCATTTTCCTGAGCAATTTCCCATAGTTTTGGGGTTCCAAGGCAATTTACATGTTTGAGAGTTATTACCAAACACTCGTCGTTTTCGCGTTTGATGGCCGTTTTCATAAGTTATTGCCCATAATAACGGGGTTCCTGGGCGATTTAAACTGACCGTAAAACCCGATACATGTTTCACGACATGACCAAGAATTCTCCATTTTCATATTTTAAGGCAGTTTTCATGAGCAATTGCCTACAGTTTTGGGGTTCCAAGGCGATTTACATGTTTGAGAGTCATGACCAAGCACTCATCGTTTTTTCATTTTATGGCAATTTTCATGAGTTATTGCCCATATTTTTGGGGTTCAGGCGATTTAAAATGACTGGAAGACCGATACAAGTTTGAGGCTTGATCAAAACTTCGTTATTTTCGTGTTTTATGGCAGTTTTATGAGCTATTGCCCACATTTTTTGGGTTCTAGGGGATTCGCATGGCTGTAAGACCCTATACATGTTTGAGAGTTATGACAAAAATTTGTCGTTTTCGCATTTATGGCGTTTTATGAGCTATTGCCGATAGTTTTGGGGTTCCAAGGAGATTTATAGGTTTGAGAGCTATGACCAAAAACATGTCATTTTTGCGTATTATGGCCATTTTCATGAGTTATTGCCCATAATATTGGGGTTCGGGACAATTTAAAATGACCGTAAGACCGATACATGTTTAAGGGCATAACCAAAAACTATCCATTTTCGTGTTTTATGTTCATTTTCATGAGCGCCTATGGTTTTGGGGTTCCAAGGCGATTTACATGTTTGAGAGTTACGTCGTTTCGCGTTTGATGGCCGTTTTCATAAGTTATTGCCCATAATAACGGGTTCTGGCGATTTAAAATGACCGTAAACCCGATACATGTTTCACGACATGAACAAAAACTCTCCATTTTCATATTTTAAGGCAGTTTTCATGAGCAATTGCCCATAGTTTTGGGGTTCCAAGCGATTTACATATTTGAGAGTCATGACCAAGCACTTCGTCGTTTTGCATTTTATGGCAATTTTCATGAGTTATTGCCCATATTTTTGGGGTTCAGGCGATTTGAAATGAGCACAAGACATGATAGATGTTTGAGGGCATGACCAAAAACTCGTCATTTTTGCGTTTTATGGCCGTTTTTCATTAGTCATTGCCCATAGTTTTGGGGTTCCAGGGCGATTTAAAATGACTAGAAGACCCGATACAAGTTTGAGGCTTGATCAAAAACGCGTCATTTTTGTGTTTTATGGCAGTTTTTATGAGCTATTGCCCACATTTTTTGGGTTCTAGGGGGATTCGCATGGCCCGTAAGACCCTATACAAGTTTGAGAGTTATGACCAAAAATTCATCGTTTTCGCGTTTTATGGCCGTTTTCATGAGCTATTGCCCATAGTTTTGGGGTTCCAAGGAGATTTATAGGTTTGAGAGCTATGACCAAAAACATGTCATTTTTGCGTATTATGGCCATTTTCGTGAGTTATTGCCCATAATATTGGGGTTCCAGGACAATTTAAAATGACCGTAAGACCCGATACATGTTTAAGGGCATAACCGAAAACTATCCATTTTCGTGTTTTATGTTCATTTTCATGAGCAATTGCCTATGATTTGGGGTTCCAAGGCGATTTACATGTTTGAGAGTTATTACCAAACACTCGTCGTTTTCGCGTTTGATGGCCGTTTGCATAAGTTATTGCCCATAATAACGGGGCTCCTTGGCGATTTAAAATGACCGTAAAACCCGATACATGTTTCACGACATGAACAAAAACTCTCCATTTTCATATTTTAAGGTAGTTTTCATGAGCAATTGCCCATAGTTTTGGGGTTCCAAGGCGATTTACATGCTTGAGAGTCATGACCAAGCACTCGTCGTTTTTGCATTTTATGGCAATTTTCATGAGTTATTGCCCATATTTTGGGGTTCCAGGGCGATTTAAAATGACTGGAAGACCCGATACAAGTTTGAGGCTTGATCAAAAACTCGTTATTTTCGTGTTTTATGGCAGTTTTTATGAGCTATTGCCCACATTTTTTGGGTTCTAGGGGGATTCGCATGGCCCGTAAGACCCTATACATGTTTGAGAGTTATGACCAAAAATTTGTTGTTTTCGCGTTTTATGGCCGTTTTTATGAGCTATTGCCCATAGTTTTGGGGTTCCAAGGAGATTTATAGGTTTGAGAGCTATGACCAAAAACATGTCATTTTTGCGTATTATGGCCATTTTCATGAGTTATTGCCCATAATATTGGGGTTCCAGGACAATTTAAAATGACCGTAAGACCGGATACATGTTTAAGGGCATAACCAAAAACTATCCATTTTCGTGTTTTATGTTCATTTTCATGAGCGCCTATGGTTTTGGGGTTCCAAGGCGATTTACATGTTTGAGAGTTACGTCGTTTTCGCGTTTGATGGCCGTTTTCATAAGTTATTGCCCATAATAACGGGGTTCCTGGGCGATTTAAAATGACCGTAAAACCCGATACATGTTTCACGACATGAACAAAAACTCTCCATTTTCATATTTGAAGGCAGTTTTCATGAGCAATTGCCCATAGTTTTGGGGTTCCAAGGCGATTTACATATTTGAGAGTCATGACCAAGCACTCGTCGTTTTTGCATTTTATGGCAATTTTCATGAGTTATTGCCCATATTTTTGGGGTTCCAGGGCGATTTGAAATGAGCACAAGACATGATAGATGTTTGAGGGCATGACCAAAAACTCGTCATTTTTGCGTTTTATGGCCGTTTTTCATGAGTCATTGCCCATAGTTTTGGGGTTCCAGGGCGATTTAAAATGACTAGAAGACCCGATACAAGTTTGAGGCTTGATCAAAAACGCGTCATTTTCGTGTTTTATGGCAGTTTTTATGAGCTATTGCCCACATTTTTTGGGTTCTAGGGGGATTCGCATGGCCCGTAAGACCCTATACATGTTTGAGAGTTATGACCAAAAACTCGTCGTTTTCGCGTTTTATGGCCGTTTTCATGAGCTATTGCCCATAGTTTTGGGGTTCCAAGGAGATTTATAGGTTTGAGAGTTATGACCAAAAACATGTCATTTTTGCGTATTATGGCCATTTTCATGAGTTATTGCCCATAATATTGGGGTTCAAGGACAATTTAAAATGACCGTAAGACCCGATACATGTTTAAGGGCATAACCAAAAACTATCCATTTTCGTGTTTTATGTTCATTTTCATGAGCAATTGCCTATGGTTTTGGGGTTCCAAGGCGATTTACATGTTTGAGAGTTATTACCAAACACTCGTCGTTTTCGCGTTTGATGGCCGTTTTCATAAGTTATTGCCCATAATAACGGGGTTCCTGGGCGATTTAAAATGACCGTAAAACCCGATACATGTTTCACGACATGACCAAAAACTCTCCATTTTCATATTTTAAGGCAGTTTTCATGAGCAATTGCCCACAGTTTTGGGGTTCCAAGGCGATTTACATGTTTGAGATTCATGACCAAGCACTCGTCGTTTTTGCATTTTATGGCAATTTTCATGAGTTATTGCCCATATTTTTGGGGTTCCAGGGCGATTTGAAATGACCACAAGAAACGATAGATGTTTGAGGGCATGACCAAAAACTTGTCATTTTTGCGTATTATGGCCATTTTCAATAGTTATTGCCCATAATATTGGGGTTCCAGGACAATTTAAAATGACCGTAAGACCCGATACAAGTTTGAGGCTTGATCAAAAACTTGTCATTTTCGTGTTTTATCGCAGTTTTTATGAGCTATTGCCCACATTTTTTTGGGTTTAGGGGGATTCGCATGGCCCGTAAGACCCTAGACATGTTTGAGAGTTATGACCAAAAACTCGTCGCTTTCGTGTTTTATGGCCGTTTTCATGAGCTATTGCCCATAGTTTTGGGGTTTCAAGGCGATTTATAGGTTTGAGAGTTATGACCAAAAACATGTCATTTTTGCGTATTATGGCCATTTTCAAGAGTTATTGCCCATAATATTGGGGTTCTAGGACAATTTAAAATGACCGTAAGACCCGATACATGTTTAAGGGCATAACCAAAAACTATCCATTTTCGTGTTTTATGGTCATTTTCATGAGCAATTTCCCATAGTTTTGGGGTTCCAAGGCGATTTACATGTTTGAGAGTTATTACCAAACACTCGTCGTTTTCACGTTTTATGGCCGTTTTCATAAGTTATTGCCCATAATAACGGGGTTCCTGGGCGATTTAAAATGACCGTAAAACCCGATACATGTTTCACGACATGAACAAAAACTCTCCATTTTCATATTTTAAGGTAGTTTTCAAGAGCAATTGCCCATAGTTTTGGGGTTCCAAGGCGATTTACATGTTTGAGAGTCATGACCAAGCACTCGTCGTTTTTGCATTTTATGGCAATTTTCATGAGTTATTGCCCATATTTTGGGGTTCGAGGGCGATTTAAAATGACTGGAAGACCCGATACAAGTTTGAGGCTTGATCAAAAACTCGTTATTTTCGTGTTTTATGGCAGTTTTTATGAGCTATTGCCCACATTTTTTGGGTTCTAGGGGGATTCGCATGGCCCGTAAGACCCTATACATGTTTGAGAGTTATGACAAAAAATTTGTCGTTTTCGCATTTTATGGCCGTTTTTATGAGCTATTGCCGATAGTTTTGGGGTTCCAAGGAGATTTATAGGTTTGAGAGCTATGACCAAAAACATGTCATTTTTGCGTATTATGGCCATTTTCATGAGTTATTGCCCATAATATTGGGGTTCCAGGACAATTTAAAATGACCGTAAGACCGGATACATGTTTAAGGGCATAACCAAAAACTATCCATTTTCGTGTTTTATGTTCATTTTCATGAGCGCCTATGGTTTTGGGGTTCCAAGGCGATTTACATGTTTGAGAGTTACGTCGTTTTCGCGTTTGATGGCCGTTTTCATAAGTTATTGCCCATAATAACGGGGTTCCTGGGCGATTTAAAATGACCGTAAAACCCGATACATGTTTCACGACATGAACAAAAACTCTCCATTTTCATATTTTAAGGCAGTTTTCATGAGCAATTGCCCATAGTTTTGGGGTTCCAAGGCGATTTACATATTTGGGAGTCATGACCAAGCACTCGTCGTTTTTGCATTTTATGGCAATTTTCATGAGTTATTGCCCATATTTTTGGGGTTCCAGGGCGATTTGAAATGACCACAAGACACGATAGATGTTTGAGGGCATGACCAAAAACTCGTCATTTTTGCGTTTTATGGCGGTTTTTCGTGAGTTATTGCCCATAGTTTTGGGGTCCAGGGCGATTTAAAATGACTGGAAGACCCGATACAAGTTTGAGGCTTGATCAAAAACTCGTCATTTTCGTTTTTATGGCAGTTTTTATGAGCTATTGCCCACATTTTTTGGGTTCCAGGGGGATTCGCATGGCCCGTAAGACCCTATATATGTTTGAGAGTTATGACCAAAAATTCATCGTTTTCGCGTTTTATGGCCGTTTTCATGAGCTATTGCCCATAGTTTTGGGGTTCCAAGGAGATTTATAGGTTTGAGAGCTATGACCAAAAACATGTCATTTTTGCGTATTATGGCCATTTTCGTGAGTTATTGCCCATAATATTGGGGTTCCAGGACAATTTAAAATGACCGTAAGACCCGATACATGTTTAAGGGCATAACCAAAAACTATCCATTTTCGTGTTTTATGTTCATTTTCATGAGCAATTGCCTATGATTTTGGGGTTCCAAGGCGATTTACATGTTTGAGAGTTATTACCAAACACTCGTCGTTTTCGCGTTTGATAGCCGTTTTCATAAGTTATTGCCCATAATAACGGGGTTCCTGGGCGATTTAAAATGATCGTAAAACCCGATACATGTTTCACGACATGACCAAAAACTCTCCATTTTCATATTTTAAGGCAGTTTTCATGAGCAATTGCCCACAGTTTTGGGGTTCCAAGGCGATTTACAGTTTTGAGAGTCATGACCAAGCACTCGTCGTTTTTGCATTTTATGGCAATTTTCATGAGTTATTGCCCATATTTTTGGGGTTCCAGGGCGATTTGAAATGACCACAAGACACGATAGATGTATGAGGGCATGACCAAAAACTCGTCATTTTTGAGTTTTATGGCCGTTTTTCATGAGTTATTGCCCATAGTTTTGGGGTTCTAGGGCGATTTAAAATCACTGGGAGACCCGATACAAGTTTGAGGCTTGATCAAAAACTTGTCATTTTCGTGTTTTATCGCAGTTTTTATGAGCTATTGCCCACATTTTTTTGGGTTTAGGGGGATTCGCATGGCCCGTAAGACCCTATACATGTTTGAGAGTTATGACCAAAAACTCGTCGCTTTCGTGTTTTATGGCCGTTTTCATGAGCTATTGCCCATAGTTTTGGGGTTTCAAGGCGATTTATAGGTTTGAGAGTTATGACCAAAAACATGTCATTTTTGCGTATTATGGCCATTTTCAAGAGTTATTGCCCATAATATTGGGGTTCTAGGACAATTTAAAATGACCGTAAGACCCGATACATGTTTAAGGGCATAACCAAAAACTATCCATTTTCGTGTTTTATGGTCATTTTCATGAGCAATTGCCCATAGTTTTGGGGTTCCAAGGCGATTTACATGTTTGAGAGTTATTACCAAACACTCGTCGTTTTCACGTTTGATGGCCGTTTTCATAAGTTATTGCCCATAATAACGGGGTTCCTGGGCGATTTAAAATTACCGTAAAACCCGATACATGTTTCACGACATGACCAAGAACTCTCCATTTTCATATTTTAAGGTAGTTTTCATGAGCAATTGCCCATAGTTTTGGGGTTCCAAGGCGATTTACATGTTTGAGAGTCATGACCAAGCGCTTGTCGTTTTTGCATTTTATGGCAATTTTCATGAGTTATTGCCCATATTTTTGGGGTTCCAGGGCGATTTGAAATGACCACAAGACACGATAGATGTTTGAGGGCATGACCAAAAACTCGTCATTTTTGCGTTTTATGGCCGTTTTCATGAGTTATTGCCCATAGTTTTGGGATTCCAGGGCGATTTAAAATGACTGGAAGACCCGATACAAGTTTGAGGCTTGATCAAAAACTTGTCATTTTCGTGTTTTATGGCAGTTTTTATGAGCTATTGCCCACATTTTTTGGGTTCTAGGGGAATTCGCATGGCCCGTAAGACCCTATGCATGTTTGAGAGTTATGACCAAAATTAAATCGTTTTGCGTTTTTATGGCCGTTTTCATGAGCTATTGCCCATAGTTTTGGGGTTTCAAGGCGATTTATAGGTTTGAGAGTTATGACCAAAAACATGTCATTTTTGCGTATTATGGCCATTTTCAAGAGTTATTGCCCATAATATTGGGGTTCTAGGACAATTTAAAATGACCGTAAGACCTGATACATGTATAAGGGCATAACCAAAAACTATCCATTTTCGTGTTTTATATTCATTTTCACGAGCAATTGCCCATAGTTTTGGGGTTCCAAGGCGATTTACATGTTTGAGTTATTACCAAACACTCGTCGTTCTCGCGTTTGATGGCCGTTTTCATAAGTTATTGCCCATAATGACGGGGTTCCTGGGCGATTTAAAATGACCGTAAAACCCGATACATGTTTCACGACATGACCAAGAACTCTCCATTTTCATATTTTAAGGCAGTTTTCATGAGCAATTGCCCACAGTTTTGGGGTTCCAAGGCGATTTACATGTTTGAGAGTCATGACCAAGCACTCGTCGTTTTTGCCTTTTATGGCAATTTTCATGAGTTATTGCCCATATTTTTGGGGTTCCAGCGCGATTTGAAATGACCACAAGACACGATACATGTTTGAGGGCCTGACCAAAAACTCGTCATTTTTGCGTTTTATGGCCGTTTTTCATGAGTTATTGCCCATAGTTTTGGAGTTCCAGGGCGATTCAAAATGACTGGAAGACCCGATACAAGTTTGAGGCTTGATCAAAAAATCGTCATTTTCGTGTTTTATGGCAGTTTTTATGAGCTATTGCCCACATTTTTGGGGTTCTAGGGGGATTCGCATGGCCCGTAAGACCCTATACATGTTTGAGAGTTATGACCAAAAACTTGTCATTTTTGCGTATTATGGCCATTTTCATGAGTTATTGTCCATAATATTGGGGTTCCAAGGCGATTTATAGGTTTGAGAGTTATGACCAAAAACATGTCATTTTTGCGTATTATGGCCATTTTCAAGAGTTATTGCCTATAATATTGGGGTTCTAGGACAATTTAAAATGACCGTAAGACCCGATACATGTGTAAGGGCATAACCAAAAACTATCCATTTTCGTGTTTTATATTCATTTTCACGAGCAATTGCCCATAGTTTTGGGGTTCCAAGGCGATTTACATGATTAAGAGTTATTACCAAACACTCGTCGTTCTCGCGTTTGATGGCCGTTTTCATAAGTTATTGCCCATAATGACGGGGTTCCTGGGCGATTTAAAATGACCGTAAAACCCGATACATGTTTCACGACATGACCAAGAACTCTCCATTTTCATATTTTAAGGCAGTTTTCATGAGCAATTGCCCATAGTTTTGGGGTTCCAAGGCGATTTACATGTTTGAGAGTCATGACCAAGCACTCGTCGTTTTTGCATTTTATGGCAATTTTCATGAGTTATTGCCCATATTTTTGGGGTTCCAGGGCGATTTGAAATGACCACAAGACACGATAGATGTTTGATGGCATGACCAAAAACTCGTCATTTTTGCGTTTTATGGCCGTTTTCATGAGTTATTGCCCATAGTTTTGGGATTCCAGGGCGATTTAAAATGACTGGAAGACCCGATACAAGTTTGAGGCTTGATCAAAAACTTGTCATTTTCGTGTTTTATGGCAGTTTTTATGAGCTATTGCCCACATTTTTTGGGTTCTAGGGGAATTCGCATGGCCCGTAAGACCCTATGCATGTTTGAGAGTTATGACCAAAAATTCGTCGTTTTCGCATTTTATGGCCATTTTCATGAGCTATTGCCCATAGTTTTGGGGTTTCAAGGCGATTTATAGGTTTGAGAGTTATGACCAAAAACATGTCATTTTTGCGTATTATGGCCATTTTCAAGAGTTATTGCCCATAATATTGGGGTTCTAGGACAATTTAAAATGACCGTAAGACCTGATACATGTATAAGGGCATAACCAAAAACTATCCATTTTCGTGTTTTATATTCATTTTCACGAGCAATTGCCCATAGTTTTGGGGTTCCAAGGCGATTTACATGATTAAGAGTTATTACCAAACACTCGTCGTTCTCGCGTTTGATGGCCGTTTTCATAAGTTATTGCCCATAATGACGGGGTTCCTGGGCGATTTAAAATGACCGTAAAACCCGATACATGTTTCACGACATGACCAAGAACTCTCCATTTTCATATTTTAAGGCAGTTTTCATGAGCAATTGCCCATAGTTTTGGGGTTCCAAGGCGATTTACATGTTTGAGAGTCATGACCAAGCACTCGTCGTTTTTGCATTTTATGGCAATTTTCATGAGTTATTGCCCATATTTTTGGGGTTCCAGGGCGATTTGAAATGACCACAAGACACGATAGATGTTTGATGGCATGACCAAAAACTCGTCATTTTTGCGTTTTATGGCCGTTTTTCATGAGTTATTGCCCATAGTTTTGGGGTTCCAGGGGGATTTAAAATGACTGGAAGACCCGATACAAGTTTGAGGCTTGATCAAAAACTCGTCATTTTCGTGTTTTATGGCAGTTTTTATGAGCTATTGCCCACATTTTTTGGGTTCTAGGGGGATTCGCATGGCCCGTAAGACCCTATACATGTTTGAGAGTTATGACCAAAAATTCGTCGTTTTTGCGTTTTATGGCCATTTTCATGAGCTATTGCCCATAGTTTTGGGGTTTCAAGGCGATTTATAGGTTTGAGAGTTATGACCAAAAACATGTCATTTTTGCGTATTATGGCCATTTTCAAGAGTTATTGCCCATAATATTGGGGTTCTAGGACAATTTAAAATGACCGTAAGACCCGATACATGTGTATGGGCATAACCAAAAACTATCCATTTTCGTGTTTTATATTCATTTTCACGAGCAATTGCCCATAGTTTTGGGGTTCCAAGGCGATTTACATGATTAAGAGTTATTACCAAACACTCGTCGTTCTCGCGTTTGATGGCCGTTTTCATAAGTTATTGCCCATAATGACGGGGTTCCTGGGCGATTTAAAATGACCGTAAAACCCGATACATGTTTCACGACATGACCAAGAACTCTCCATTTTCATATTTTAAGGCAGTTTTCATGAGCAATTGCCCATAGTTTTGGGGTTCCAAGGCGATTTACATGTTTGAGAGTCATGACCAAGCACTCGTCGTTTTTGCATTTTATGGCAATTTTCATGAGTTATTGCCCATATTTTTGGGGTTCCAGGGCGATTTGAAATGACCACAAGACACGATAGATGTTTGATGGCATGACCAAAAACTCGTCATTTTTGCGTTTTATGGCCGTTTTCATGAGTTATTGCCCATAGTTTTGGGATTCCAGGGCGATTTAAAATGACTGGAAGACCCGATACAAGTTTGAGGCTTGATCAAAAACTCGTCATTTTCGTGTTTTATGGCAGTTTTTATGAGCTATTGCCCACATTTTTTGGGTTCTAGGGGAATTCGCATGGCCCGTAAGACCCTATGCATGTTTGAGAGTTATGACCAAAAATTCGTCGTTTTCATTTATGGCCATTTTCATGAGCTATTGCCCATAGTTTTGGGGTTCAAAGGCGATTTATAGGTTTGAGAGTTATGACCAAAACATGTCATTTTGCGTATTATGGCCATTTTCAAGAGTTATTGCCCATAATATTGGGGTTCTAGGACAATTTAAAATGACCGTAAGACCGATACATGTATAAGGCATAACCAAAAACTATCCATTTTCGTGTTTTATATTCATTTTCACGAGCAATTGCCCATAGTTTTGGGGTTCCAAGGCGATTTACATGATTAAGAGTTATTACCAAACACTCGTCGTTCTCGCGTTTGATGGCCGTTTTCATAAGTTATTTCCCATAATCACGGGGTACCTTGGCGATTTAAAATGACCGTAAAACCCGATACATGTTTCACGACATGACCAAGAACTCTCCATTTTCATATTTTAAGGCGTTTTCATGAGCAATTGCCCATAGTTTTGGGGTTCCAAGGCGATTTACATGTTTGAGAGTCATGACCAAGCCCTCGTCGTTTTTGCATTTTATGGCAATTTTCATGAGTTATTGCCCATATTTTTGGGGTTCAGGCGATTTGAAATGACCACAAGACACGATAGATGTTTGATGGCATGACCAAAACTCGTCATTTTATGCGTTTATGGCCGTTTTCATGAGTTATTGCCCATAGTTTTGGGGTTCCGGGATTTAATTTAAAATGACCGGAAGACCCGATACAAGTTTGAGGCTTGATCAAAAACTCGTCATTTTCGTGTTTTATGGCAGTTTTTATGAGCTATTACCCACAGTTTTTGGGTTCCAGGGAGATTTACATGTTTGACAGGTATGACCAAAAACTTGTCGTTTCTGCGTTTTATGGCCGTTTTCATGAGCTATTTCCTGTAGTTTTGGGGTTTCAGGTCGATTTACATGTTTCAGAGTTATGACCAAAAAATCGTCTCTTTGCGTTTTATGGCCATTTTCATGAGTTATTGCCCATAATATTGGGGTTCTAGGACAATTTAAAATGACCGTAAGACCTGATACATGTATAAGGGCATAACCAAAAACTATCCATTTTCGTGTTTTATGGTCATTTTCATGAGCAATTGCCCATAGTTTTGGGGTTCCAAGGCGATTTACATGTTTGAGAGTTATTACCAAACACTCGTCGTTTTCGCGTTTGATGGCCGTTTTCATAAGTTATTGCCCATAATAACGGGGTTCCTGGGTGATTTAAAATGACCGTAAAACCCGATACATGTTTCACGACATGAACAAAAACTCTCCATTTTCATATTTTAAGGCAGTTTTCATGAGCAATTGCCCACAGTTTTGGGGTTCCAAGGAGATTTATATGGTTGAGATTCATGACCAAGCACTCGTCGTTTTTGCATTTTATGGCAATTTTCCTGAGTTATTGCCCATATTTTTGGGGTTCCAGGGCGATTTGAAATGACCACAAGACACTATAGATGTTTGAGGGCATGACCAAAAACTCGTCATTTTTGCGTTTTATGGCCGTTTTTCATGAGTTATTGCCCATAGTTTTGGGGTTGCAGGGCAATTTAAAATGACTGGAAGACCCGATACAAGTTTGAGGCTTGATCAAAAACTCGTCATTTTCGTGTTTTATGGTAGTTTTATGAGCTATTGCCCACATTTTTTGGGTTCTAGGGGGATTCGCATGGCCCGTAAGACCCTATACATGTTTGAGAGTTATGACCAAAAATTCGTCGTTTTTGCGTTTTATGGCCATTTTCATGAGCTATTGCCCATAGTTTTGGGGTTCCAAGGCGATTTATAGGTTTGAGAGTTATGACCAAAAACATGTCATTTTTGCGAATTATGGCCATTTTCATGAGTTATTGCCCATAATATTGGGGTTCCAGGACAATTTAAAATGACTGTAAGACCCGATACATGTTTAAGGGCATAACCAAAAACTATCCATTTTCGTGTTTTATGGTCATTTTCACGAGCAATTGCCCACAGTTTTGGGGTTCCAAGGCGATTTACATGTTTGAGAGTTATTACCAAACACTCATCATTTTCGCGTTTGATGGACGTTTTCATAAGTTATTGCCCATAATGACGGGGTTCCTGGGCGATTTAAAATGACCGTAAAACCCGTTACATGTTTCACGACATGACCAAGAACTCTCCATTTTCATATTTTAAGGCAGTTTTCATGAGTAATTGCCCATAGTTTTGGGGTTCCAAGGCGATTTACATGTTTGAGAGTCATGACCAAGCACTCGTCGTTTTTGCATTTTATGGCAATTTTCATGAGTTATTGCCCATATTTTTGGGGTTCCAGGGAAATTTGAAATGACCACAAGACACGATACATGTTTGAGGGCCTGACCAAAAACTCGTCATTTTTTGCGTTTTATGGCGGTTTTTCATGAGTTATTGCCCATAGTTTTGGGGTTCCAGGGCGATTTAAAATGACTGGAAGACCCGATACAAGTTTGAGGCTTGGTTAAAAACTCGTCATTTTCGTGTTTTATGGCAGTTTTTATGAGCTATTGCCCACATTTTTGGGGTTCTAGGGGGATTCGCATGGCCCGTAAGACCCTATACATGTTTGAGAGTTATGACCAAAAACTCGTCGTTTTTCTTGTTTTATGGCCGTTTTCATGAGCTATTGCCCATAGTTTTGGGGTTTCAAGGCGATTTATAGGTTTGAGAGTTATGACCAAAAACATGTCATTTTTGCGTATTATGGCCATTTTCAAGAGTTATTGCCCATAATATTGGGGTTCTAGGAAAATTTAAAATGACCGTAAGACCCGATACATGTATAAGGGCATAACCAAAAACTATCCATTTTCGTGTTTTATATTCATTTTCACGAGCAATTGCCCATAGTTTTGGGGTTCCAAGGCGATTTACATGATTAAGAGTTATTACCAAACACTCGTCGTTCTCGCGTTTGATGGCCGTTTTCATAAGGTATTGCCCATAATGACGGGGTTCCTGGGCGATTTAAAATGACCGTAAAACCCGATACATGTTTCACGACATGACCAAGAACTCTCCATTTTCATATTTTAAGGCAGTTTTCATGAGCAATTGCCCATAGTTTTGGGGTTCCAAGGCGATTTACATGTTTGAGAGTCATGACCAAGCACTCGTCGTTTTTGCATTTTATGGCAATTTTCATGAGTTATTGCCCATATTTTTGGGGTTCCAGGGCGATTTGAAATGACCACAAGACACGATAGATGTTTGATGGCATGACCAAAACTTCGTCATTTTATGCGTTTATGGCCGTTTTCATGAGTTATTGCCCATAGTTTTGGGGTTCCAGGGGGATTTAAAATGACTGGAAGACCCGATACAAGTTTGAGGCTTGATCAAAAACTCGTCATTTTCGTGTTTTATGGCAGTTTTTATGAGCTATTGCCCACATTTTTTGGGTTCTAGGGGGATTCGCATGGCCCGTAAGACCCTATACATGTTTGAGAGTTATGACCAAAAATTCGTCGTTTTTGCGTTTTATGGCCATTTTCATGAGCTATTGCCCATAGTTTTGGGGTTCCAAGGCGATTTATAGGTTTGAGAGTTATGACCAAAAACATGTCATTTTTGCGAATTATGGCCATTTTCATGAGTTATTGCCCATAATATTGGGGTTCCAGGAGAATTTAAAATGACCGTAAGACCCGATACATGTTTAAGGGCATAACCAAAAACTATCCATTTTCGTGTTTTATGGTCATTTTCATGAGCAATTGCCCACAGTTTTGGGGTTCCAAGGCGATTTACATGTTTGAGAGTTATTACCAAACACTCATCATTTTCGCGTTTGATGGACGTTTTCATAAGTTATTGCCCATAATGACGGGGTTCCTGGGCGATTTAAAATGACCGTAAAACCCGATACATGTTTCACGACATGACCAAGAACTCTCCATTTTCATATTTTAAGGCAGTTTTCATGAGTAATTGCCCATAGTTTTGGGGTTCCAAGGCGATTTACATGTTTGAGAGTCATGACCAAGCACTTGTCGTTTTTGCATTTTATGGCAATTTTCATGAGTTATTGCCCATATTTTTGGGGTTCCAGGGAAATTTGAAATGACCACAAGACACGATACATGTTTGAGGGCATGACCAAAAACTCGTCATTTTTGCGTTTTATGGCCGTTTTTCATGAGTTATTGCCCATAGTTTTGGGGTGCCAGGGCGATTTAAAATGACTGTAAGACCCGATACAAGTTTGAGGCTTGATAAAAAACTCGTCATTTTCGTGTTTTATGGAAGTTTTTATGAGCTATTGCCCACATTTTTTGGGTTCTAGGGGGATTCGCATGGCCCGTAAGACCCTATACATGTTTGAGAGTTATGACCAAAAATTCGTCGTTTTCGCGTTTTATGGCCGTTTTCATGAGCTATTGCTCATAGTTTTGGGGTTCCAAGGCGATTTATAGGTTTGAGAGTTATGACCAAAAACATGTCATTTTTGCGTATTATGGCCATTTTCATGAGTTATTGCCCATAATATTGTGGTTCCAGGGCAATTTAAAATGACCGTAAGACCCGATACATGTTTAAGGGCATAACCAAAAACTATCCATTTTCGTGTTTTATGTTCATTTTCATGAGCAATTGCCCATAGTTTTGGGGTTCCAAGGCGATTTACATGTTTGAGAGTTATTACCAAACACTCGTCGTTTTCGCGTTTGATGGCCATTTTCATAAGTTATTGCCCATAATAACGGGGTTCCTGGGCGATTTAAAATGACCGTAAAACCCGATACATGTTTCACGACATGACCAAGAACTCTCCATTTTCATATTTTAAGGCAGTTATCATGAGCAATTGCCCACAGTTTTGGGGTTCCAAGGCAATTTACATGTTTGAGAGTCATGACCAAGCACTCGTCGTTTTTGCATTTTATGGCAATTTTCATGAGTTATTGCCCATATTTTTGGGGTTCCAGGGCGATTTGAAATGACCACAAGACACGATAGATGTTTGAGGGCATGACCAAAAACTCGTCATTTTTGCGTTTTATGGCCGTTTTTCGTGAGTTATTGCCCATAGTTTTGGGGTTCCAGGGCGATTTAAAATGACTGGAATACCCGATACAAGTTTGAGGCTTGATCAAAAACTCGTTATTTTCGTGTTTTATGGCTGTTTTTATGAGCTATTGCCCACATTTTTTGGGTTCTAGGGGGATTCGCATGGCCCGTAAGACCCTAAACATGTTTGAGAGTTATGACCAAAAATTCCTCGTTTTCGCGTTTTATGGCCGTTTTCATGAGCTATTGCCCATAGTTTTGGGGTTCCAAGGCGATTTATAGGTTTGAGAGTTATGACCAAAACATGTCATTTTTGCGTATTATGGCCATTTTCATGAGTTATTGCCCATAATATTGGGGTTCCAGGACAATTTAAAATTGTAGGGTTTGCAGCATAGAAAACAAAAAATTTCCTACGATGTGAACTATATACCAAGATCTATCTACTAGAAACAAACAACGGGCGGATGTATATCCGTAGAGAACATACCCTTGAAGACCGACAAAGCTTAACGAGTTCAACTCGTGGTTGATGTAGACGATCTCTTGCCGATCTCAAGATCGAGAGGAAGTCCTAGCGCCGCAAATCAGCAGCGCATCCGTGCTCGCACACACGTTCGAGGCACCGAGCAACCTCCGCCTCCTCGTTCCAGCGATGCAGCGGAAGCACAACTATTTCTTGCCGAATAGCCATCGGGAACATGTATCTCGCTAGTCCGAGACCATGGGGGATAAATTCTAGAGGGGGAGAGAGATCCTTCACGAGGAGGTGTGAGAGACAAGTGAGGAGGGGGGCTCCTTTTATAGGAGGAGGGGGGGAACCCCAAGGGGGTGGTCGGCACATGGGGGCTTCCCCCTTGCCCTCCCCTCTTCATGTGGGTGGACACTCCACTCACAAATCTCCTTTAAATTCCCTCCACTCAAAAGTCCACTCAAATTCCCATTAAATTTCCACCAAATTTAATTCAAACTCTCATTAAATAAAACTCTTTTATTTTATTCAGAATTTTGTCAATTACTTTAATGACAAACATTCACAAATAACCCCTTGCTAGAATTCTATTTCACATGCATAACCACTTTATGCAATTTCACCCGAAAACCTGTTTCGGTATCTAGTGAAATAAATTCCTGCGCTTGTTCATTCTTTCGGCATGAAACATTTGCTCCAATTGGATGTCGGTGTATCTTAAGTGTGTCACCCTACGGTTCGTGAATAATGTGGACATGATCGAGACCCCTCTCGGATCAATAATCAGAAGCGGGATCTGGAGACCCATACTGACTCCCACACATTCAACGATGACTTTCTTGTGATCGTCGGAACCTTTTATGCTAGTATCTTAATCCCTTTGTTTCACGATGTATTACATGTCCGAGATTCGATCATCGGTATCTCCATACCTAGTTTGATCTCGTTACCGACATGCACTCTTTTCTCGTTCCTGTGATATAACATTCTAGTGATCAAATCACTTGCTTGCAAGCTAATCAATGTGATATCACCGAGAGGGCCCAGAGTATATCTATCTGTCATCGGGATGAACAAATTCCACTCTCGATCCATGAGCCTCAACATAACACTTTATTAGTTCTGAATCCATCTTTATAATCACCCTGTTACGGTGTGACGTTTGATGTTATCAAGAAACTCTTCCGGTGTTAGTGATTGACATGATCTCATGGTCTAAGGATTAGGATCACTTCGTAAGTTGTTATAGCAATATAAAATCAATGACTTTGATCGTAATGCTATACTTCGGATGAATGTTCATCACACCATTACACTAATGTTGTGATCCCGTTATTAACAACATCCAATGTCCATGATTAGGAAACCTTGATCATCTTGTTAATCAACGAGCTAGTTTATGAGAGAGAGGCATAACTAGGAACTTTCTGTTTGTTTATTAAACACACATGTATTAACGTTTCCGTATTAATACAATTATAGCATGCAAAATAAACATCTATCATATACTTGGAATACACATAATAAACACTTTATTATAGCCTCTCAGGGCATATTCCCTTCAGTCTCCCACTTGCACTAGAGACAATAATCTAGTTACATAGTGATAAATCTAACACCCATTGAGTTCTGGTGTTGATCATGTTTTGCTCTAGGGAGAGTTTTAGTCAACGGATCTGCTACATTGAGATCTGTATGTACTTTACAAATCTTTATATCTTCATCCTTGACATGCTCGCGGATGGAGTGAAACCGGCGCTTAATATGCTTGGAATGCTTGTGAGACCTTGGCTCTTTGGCATTGGTAATGGCACCATTGTTGTCACAATAGATCACCATTGGGTCCAACGGGTTTGCCACCACTCCTATTTCGGATATGAACTCCTTCATCCAAACTGCTTCCTGAGCCGCTTCTGAAGCAGCAACATATTCGGCCTCCGTTGTTGATCCCGCTACCACAGGTTTTTTGGAGCTCCTCCAACTAACCGCTCCACCATTCATGAGAAATACGTATCCGGATTGAGACTTAGAGTCATCCGAATCGGTGTCAAAGCTAGAGTCGACATAACACTTAGCGAAGAGCTCTTCTTCACCTCCATATACAAGAAACATATCCTTAGTTCTTCGTAAGTACTTAAGGATATTCTTGACCGCTATCCAGTGTTCCGAACCTGGATCCGATTGGTACCTACTAGTGAAACTAATAGCATGTGCCACATTCGCTCTTGTACATAGCATGGCGTACATTATAGAGCCTATGGCTGAAGCAGAGGGGACTTTGTCCATTATCTCTCTTTCTTCTGCCGAAGCCGGACTTTGAGTCTTACTCAATGTCTTGCCTTGCAACATAGGTAAGAACCCCTTCTTACTTCCGTCCATTTTAAACTTCTTTAAAATCTTATCAAGGTATGTACTTTGCGATAGCCCTATTAGGCGCCTAGATCTATCTCTATAGATCTTTATGCCTAATATGTATGACGCTTCACCTAGGTCCTTTATTGAAAATTTGCTGTTTAGATAACTTTTAACACTGTTTAAAAGATCTATATCATTTCCGATCAATAATATGTCATCCACATATAATATCAGAAATGCCACATTGCTCCCACTCACTTTCTTGTAAATACAAGCTTCTCCATAAGTTTGGACAAATCCAAACTCTTTGATCACCTCATCAAAGCCGAGATTCCAACTTCGTGATGCTTGCTTCAATCCATAGATGGATCGCTGAAGCTTGCACACCTTGTCAGCATCCTTAGGATCGACAAAACCCTTTGGTTGTATCATATACAACTCTTCTTCAATATTACCATTGAGAAACGCGGTTTTGACATCCTTCTGCCATATCTCATAATCGAAATATGCAGCAATTGCTAACATAATCCTAACTGACTTTAGCATCGCTACGGGAGAGAAAGTCTCATCGTAGTCAACTCCTTGAATATGTCGAAACCCCTTTGCGACAAGTCGAGCTTTATAGACGGTCACATTACCATCAGCATCAGTTTTCCTTTTGAAAATCCATTTGTTCTCCACGGCCTTTCGGTCGTGAGGTAATTCCACCAAGTTCCAAACTTGATTTTCATACATGGATTCCATCTCGGATTTCATGGCTTCTAACCATTTGTTGGAATCCGGGCTCATCATCGCTTCTTCATACGTCGCAGGTCATCATTTTCATCAACCATGAAATTCATGACAGGATTTCCACGATTCGGAGCCGCGCGTCTGTTTGACTGCGAGGTTCTAGTACTCTCTTCGGAGTTTCATGATCATTATCATTAGTTCCCTCTTCAAGGTGGAGCCAACTCCGGAAAAACTTCCGCAAGGCTACTCGCCATACTTTGAAGAGAAGGTTCCACAACCTCTTCGAGTTCTACCTTCCGACTACTCACACCTTTCGTGAGAAACTCTTTCTCTAGAAAGGATCCATTCTTAGCAACAAAAACCTTTCCCTCGGATCTGTGATAGAAGGAATACCCAATAGTTTCTTTAGGGTATCCTATGAAGACGCATTTTTCCGCTTTGGGTTCGAGTTTATCCGGTTGAAGTTTCTTCACATAAACATCACATCCCCAAACTTTAAGAAATGACAGCTTAGGTTTGTTTCCAAACCACAATTCATACGGTGTCTTTTCAACGGATTTAGATGGTGCCCGATTTAAAGTGAATGCAGCAGTTTCTAGTGCATAACCCCAAAATGACAACGGCAAGTCCGTCAGAGACATCATAGATCGAACCATATCTAATAAAGTACGATTACGACGTTCCGACACACCATTTTCTATGGTGTTCCGGCAGGTGTGAGTTGTGAAACAATTCCACACTCTTTCATGTGAGTGCTAAACTCGTAACTTAGATACTCACCTCCACGGTCGGACCGTAGAAATTTGATCTTTCTATTATGATGATTTTCCACTACATTCTGAAATTCCTTGAACTTTTCAAAGGTTTCAGACTTGTGTTTCATCAAGTAGATATAACCGTATCTACTCAAATCATCCGTGAAAGTAACAAAATAACGATATCCACCTGGCGACACACTCATTGGACCACATACATCGTAATGTATGATTTCCAATAAATCATGCCTGTTCCATTGAACCGGAAAACGGCGTTCTAGTCATCTTGCCCATAAGGCATGGCTCACATGTATCAAATGATTCATAATCAAGTGATTCCAAAAGTCCATCCGAATGGAGCTTCTTCATGCGTTTAACGCCAATATGACCTAGACGGCGGTGCCACATATATGCGGATATATCATCATTAAGTTTAATCCTTTTAGCATCAACATTATGAATATGTGTAACATTATCATCGAGATCTAATAGAAATAAACCATTCATCATCGGTGCATGACCATAAAAGATTTCATTCATATAAATGGAACAACCATTGTTCTTGGATTTAAATGAATAACCACTTCACATCAAACACGATCCAGATACAATGTTCATGATCAATGCATGCACCAGATAACATTTATTCAAGTTTATAACTAATCCCGACGATAAGTGGAGAGGTAGCGTTCCGACGGCGATCACATCAACGCTTGATCCATTGCCGACACGCATCTTGACCTCACCCCTTGCTAGCGGTCGCTTGTTCCGCAGCCCCTGATTTGAGTTACAAATATTAGCAACTGAACTGGTATCAAATACCCAGGTGCTACTGCGAGCACTAGTCAAGTACACATCAATAACATGTATATCATATATACCTTTGTTTGCCTTGTCGGCCTTCTTGTCTGCCAGATACTTGGGGCAGTTGCGCTTCCAGTGGCCAGTCCCCTTACAATAGTAGCACTCGGAATCAGACTTAGGTCCAACTCGGGGTTTCTTTTCAGGCGCGGCAACAGGCTTGCCTCCCTTACTTCCCTTCCGTTTTCCCTTCTTGTCTTTCTTGAAACCAGTGTTCCTATTGATCATCAACACTTGATGTTCCTTTTTGATCTCCACTTCTGCAGTTTTAAGCATTGACAGAAGCTCGGGGAGAGACTTCTTCATGCCTTGCATATTATAGTTCATCACGAAGCTCTTATAGCTAGGTGGCGAGGCGCATAACACGATGGATGCCTAAGTCAATGGGAATCGATATTCCCAAGGACACAAGCTTATCGGCGTAATCCCGACATCTTGAGTACATGCTCACTAACGGAGCTGTGCTCTTCCATCATGAGCTAAAGAACTTTTACGAGCGTTGTAGCTCTCTACAGCATGTGTGTCGAAAATCATTTTCAACTCACCCATTGTATCAAATGCATTGCCGTTTTCGAAACTCTTTCGAAGTTCCGGCTCTAGCCCATACAATATTCCGCAATGAACTAAGTTGTGGTCCTCCTGACGAGTCTGATAGACATTCTTCTCCTCGTCAGGGGCATCATCTAAAGGTGGGGGCCTAACGGCGCTTCTAGCACATATTGCTTTTGTGCAGCAGAGAGGAGAATCCTCAAATTCATGGCCCATTCGGTAAAGTTGCTACCGTTCGTTGCTAGTTTCTCTTTCTCCATGAACACATTGAAATTAAAAGCAGGTGGTGCCATCTACAACAGAATTTGTAAAGTTTAGACTAAGTGTATGATAGATTGAGTTCAACTAATCTATATTACGAATGAACTCCCACTCAAAACGACATCCCTCGTGCCTTTTTGGTGATTACATGAACCAAATCCACTACACCAAGTCCGATCATCACGTGAGTCGGTATAGCTTCAAAGGCGAGCATCAAATGGGCATCATATCAACTATATGACTCATGCTTAACCTTTCGGTCCGTGTTCCGAGGCCATGTCTGCATACATGCTAGGCTCGCCAAGTTAGAACCTCGAAGATTCGCGTGTAATCGCTGTTTACACCAAATATGGTCGTGGATCCAAGAACACCCGATCATCACGTGATGTCTTGGAGCGAAAACATAATCGGTGCATACTAAAGGAAGAACACATTCTTATCTTGATATTTAAATGAGGGATCATCTTATTATGCTAACAAAGCGCTAAACAAGCAATAGAAGATGCTATCAAACATCATATGTTTATTAGTGAAATGATATGGTTCCCGCAGATGATCTCTATCATGTGCATCGTGGTATGATCACTATCATACCTATATGTGTAAATCCAAGGTCTATGGATTTTACACGCTATGTGTGTTGTAAGAATATCATCTCATACTTCTACTTCCAACACTACCATATCATAACACTAGCCCAGCAACAATCTAAACTAGACGCCTCTAATTTATCCATTGCAAGTTTTACGTGGCTTAGGGCTTTCGAGATAGAACCGTTCTTACCTACGAACATGAACCTAACGAGGATAATCAAATTGTTGACAACTCGCTTGCAAAATAGATATTGACTATAGTAGGAGAGACACACCGCTAGCCACTTATGCAAACTAGTTGCATGTCAAGCGTGGAACAGGTCTCATGTGCGAGGACATGTAAAGTTTGTCCGGGCCGCTTCATCCCACTATGCCACCAATATCCAAAATTACAACAAAGGAGCAACAACATGATCATTATCGCCCACATACTCATATGTGTACTACCCGTGTAAAGTATCTACGCATAGATCCGGCTCTGATACCACTGTAGGGTTCGCAGCATAGAAAACAAAAATTTTCCTACGATGTGAACTATATACCAAGATCTATCTACTAGATACAAACAACGGGCGGATGTATATCCGTAGAGAACATACCCTTGAAGACCGACAAAGCTTAACGATTTCAACTCGTGGTTGATGTAGACGATCTCTTGCCGATCTCAAGATCGAGAGGAAGTCCTAGCACCGCAAATCAGCAGCGCATCCGTGCTCGCACACACGTTCGAGGCACCGAGCAACCTCCGCCTCCTCGCTCCAGCGATGCAGCGGAAGCACAACTCTTTCTTGCCGAATAGCCACCGGGAACATGTATCTCGCTAGTCCGAGACCATGGGGGATAAATTCTAGAGGGGGAGAGAGATCCTTCACGAGGTGTGAGACACAAGTGAGGAGGGGGGCTCCTTTTATAGGAGGAAGGGGGAACCCCAAGGGGTGGCAGCGCATGGGGTCTGCCCCTTCCTCCTCCCCTCTTCATGTGGGTGGACACTCCACTCACAAATCTCCTTCAAATTCCCTCCACTCAAAAGTCCACTCAAATTCCCATTAAATTTCCACCAAATTTAATGCAAACTCTCATTAAATAAAACTCTTTATTTTATTCAGAATTTTGTCAATTACTTTCGTGACAAACATTCACAAATAACCCCTTGCTAGAATTCTATTTCACATGCATAACCACTTTATGCAATTTCACCCGAAAACCTGTTTCGGTATCTAGTGAAATAAATTCCTGCGCTTGTTCATTCTTTCGGCATGAAACATTTGCTCCAATTGGATGTCGGTGTCTCTTAAGTGTGTCACCCTACGGTTCGTGAATAATGTGGACATGATCGAGACCCCTCTCGGATCAATAATCAGAAGCGGGATCTGGAGACCCATACTGACTCCCACACATTCGACGATGACTTTCTTGTGATCGTCGGAACCTTTTACGCTAGTATATTAATCCCTTTGTTTCACGATATATTACATGTCCGAGATTCGATAATCGGTATCTCCGTACCTAGTTTGATCTCGTTACCGACATGCACTCTTTTCTCGTTCCTGTGATATAACATTCTAGTGATCAAATCACTTGCTTGCAAGCTAATCAATGTGATATCATCGAGAGGGCCCAGAGTATATCTATCCGTCATCGGGATGAACAAATTCCACTCTCGATCCATGAGCCTCAACATAACACTTTATTAGTTCTGAATCCATCTTTATAATCACCCTGTTACGGTGTGACGTTTGATGTTATCAAGAAACTCTTCCGGTGTTAGTGATTGACATGATCTCATGGTCTAAGGATTAGGATCACTTCGTAAGTTGTTATAGCAATATAAACTGAATGACTTTGATCGTAATGCTATACTTCAGATGAATGTTCATCACACCATTACACTAATGTTGTGATCCCGTTATTAACAACATCCAATGTCTATGATCAGGAAACCTTGATCATCTTGTTAATCAACGAGCTAGTTTATGAGAGAGAGGCATAACTAGGAACTTTCTGTTTGTTTATTAAACACACATGTATTAACGTTCCCGTATTAATACAATTATAGCATGCAAAATAAACATCTATCATATACTTGGAATACACATAATAAACACTTTATTATTGCCTCTCAGGGCATATTCCCTTCAAAAATGACCGTAAGACCCGATACATGTTTAAGGGCATAACCAAAAACTATCCATTTTCGTGTTTTATGGTCATTTTCATGAGCAATTGCCCATAGTTTTGGGGTTCCAAGGCGATTTACATGTTTGAGAGTTATTACCAAACACTAGTCGTTTTCGCGTTTGATGGCCGTTTTCACAAGTTATTTCCCAAATAACGGGGTTCCTGGGCGATTTAAAATGACCGTAAAACCCGATACATGTTTCACGACATGACCAAGAACTCTCCATTTTCATATTTTAAGGCAGTTTTCATGAGCAATTGCCCATAGTTTTGGGGTTCCAAGGCGATTTACATGTTTGAGAGTCATGACCAAGCACTCGTCGTTTTTGCATTTTATGGCAATTTTCATGAGTTATTGCCCATATTTTTGGGGTTCCAGGGCGATTTGAAATGACCACAAGACACGATACATGTTTGAGGGCCTGACCAAAAACTCGTCATTTTTTGCGTTTTATGGCCGTTTTTCATGAGTTATTGCCCATAGTTTTGGGGTTCCAGGGCGATTTAAAATGACTGGAAGACCCGATACAAGTTTAAGGCTTGGTCAAAAACTCGTCATTTTCGTGTTTTATGGCAGTTTTTATGAGCTATTGCCCACATTTTTTGGGTTCTAGGGGGATTCGCATGGCCCGTAAGACCCTATACATGTTTGAGAGTTATGACCAAAAATTCGTCGTTTTTGCGTTTTATGGCCGTTTTCATGAGCTATTGCCCATAGTTTTGGGGTTCCAAGGCGATTTATAGGTTTGAGAGTTATGACCAAAAACATGTCATTTTTGCGTATTATGGCCATTTTCATGAGTTATTGCCCATAATAGTGGGGTTCCAGGACAATTTAAAATGACCGTAAGACCTGATACATGTTTAAGGGCATAACCAAAAACTATCCATTTTCGTGTTTTATGGTCATTTTCACGAGCAATTGCCCATAGTTTTTGGGTTCCAAGGCGATTTACATGTTTGAGAGTTATTACCAAACAATCGTCGTTTTCGCGTTTGATGGCCGTTTTCATAAGTTATTGCCCATAATAACGGGGTTCCTGGGCGATTTAAAATGACCGTAAAACCCGATACATGTTTCACGACATGACCAAGAACTCTCCATTTTCATATTTTAAGGCAGTTTTCATGAGTAATTGCCCATAGTTTTGGGGTTTCAAGGCGATTTACATGTTTGAGAGTCGTGACCAAGCACTCGTCGTTTTTGCATTTTATGGTAATTTTCATGAGTTATTGCCCATATTTTTGGGGTTCCAGGGCGATTTGAAATGACCAGAAGACACGATACATGTTTGAGGGCATGACCAAAAACTCGTCATTTTTGCGTTTTATGGCCGTTTTTCATGAGTTATTGCCCATAGTTTTGGGGTTCCAGGGCTATTTAAAATGATTGGAAGACCCGATACAAGTTTGAGGCTTGATCAAGAACTCGTCATTTTCGTGTTTTATGGCCGTTTTTATGAGCTATTGCCCACATTTTTGGGGTTCTAGGGGGATTCGCATGGCCCGTAAGATCCTATACATGTTTGAGAGCTATGACCAAAAACTCGTCGTTTTCGCGTTTTATGGCCGTTTTCATGAGCTATTGCCCATAGTTTTGGGGTTCCAAGGCGATTTATAGGTTTGAGAGTTATGACCAAAAACATGTCATTTTTGTGTATTATGGCCATTTTCATGAGTTATTGCCCATAATATTGGGGTTTCAGGACAATTTAAAATGACCGTAAGACCCGATACATGTTTAAGGGCATAACCAAAAACTATCCATTTTCGTGTTTTATGGTCATTTTCATGAGTTATTGCCCATAGTTTGGGGTTCCAGTGCGATTTAAAATGACTGGAAGACCCGATACAAGTTTGAGGCTTGATCAAAAACTCGTCATTTTCGTGTTTTATGACAGTTTTTATGAGCTATTGCCCACATTTTTTGGGTTCTAGGGGGATTCGCATGGCCCGTAAGACCCCATACATGTTTGAGAGTTATGACCAAAAATTCGTCGTTTTCGCGTTTTATGGCCGTTTTCATGAGCTATTGCCCATAGTTTTGGGGTTCCAAGGCGATTTATAGGTTTGAGAGTTATGACCAAAAACATGTCATTTTTGCGTATTATGGCCATTTTCATGAGTTATTGCCCATAATATTGGGGTTCCAGGACAATTTAAAATGACCGTAAGAACCGATACATGTTTAAGGGCATAACCAAAAACTATCCATTTTCGTGTTTTATGGTCATTTTCACGAGCAATTGCCCATAGTTTTGGGGTTCCAAGGGGATTTACATGTTTGAGACTTATTACCAAACACTCGTCGTTTTCGCGTTTGATGGCCGTTTTCATAAGTTATTGCCCATAATGACGGGGTTCCTGGGCCATTTAAAATGACCGTAAAACCCGATACATGTTTCACGACATGACCAAGAACTCTCCATTTTCATATTTTAAGGCAGTTTTCATGAGTAATTGCCCATAGTTTTGGGGTTCCAAGGCGATTTACATGTTTGAGAGTCATGACCAAGCACTTGTCGTTTTTGCATTTTCTGGCAATTTTCATGAGTTATTGCCCATATTTTTGGGGTTCCAGGGAAATTTGAAATGACCACAAGACATGATACATGTTTGAGGGCATGACCAAAAACTCGTCATTTTTGCGTTTTATGGCGGTTTTTCATGAGTTATTGCCCATAGTTTTGGGGTTCCAGGGCGATTTAAAATGACTGGAAGACCCGATACAAGTTTGAGGCTTGATAAATAACTCGTCATTTTCGTGTTTTATGGCAGTTTTTATGAGCTATTGCCCACATTTTTTGGGTTCTAGGGGGATTCGCATGGCCCGTTTTCTTTTTCTGGAGTTTTCTTTTTCGCGACATGACTTTCGCTCTATTTTTAAGCCCACCCGGCCTTTGGGTAATACCATCTACCTCAAATTCCTCATACTCTGGAGGTAGTATGAAATGCGCTATGAGCTTCTGCCAAAGGTCATCTTTGGCATCATCGGTGACATAGCTGTTGGATTCTTCACCGGCTTTCTTTGACTTATTCCATTCTTGGATGGTGATCGGCAGGTTGTCCCTAACAAGCACCCCGCATTGATTTATAAACATCCTCCGGTGCTTCTCTGGAGCAATCGGTTCACCATCATCATCTATTTCTTCGATGGTGAACCTCTGATTACCATCCAACTTTTTGTTCGGCCCTCGTTTCGTTCGAGCTGTCGATTGCTTCGATCCGGTGGGCTAAAAGAAGAAGAGAGAGTGATTAATATATATCTAGATCAGTTAATGAATAGAGGTAACACGAGACTTTATACATACATATATATATATATATATATATATGTACCTCGCCGGATCCTGTCGAGGGGCCATCATTATTATTGTTATTTTTTTGCCCTTCGTCCATCTGGTCTTCCCCTTGG
Organism: Avena longiglumis; assembly: GCA_030063025.1. NCBI lineage: Eukaryota > Viridiplantae > Streptophyta > Magnoliopsida > Poales > Poaceae > Avena > Avena longiglumis. The sequence continues at coordinate 46,011,263 of CP125973.1, forward strand.
TACATTAGGTTTTCCTCTAGTCCATCACCGGATGGATTCAGATATGAGGATATCTCTTCCTCGAGCAAAATATCTTCGGCGCCGGTAGTAATAAGAGGAATTTCACCTCTTATCATGCCCTGAAGAAAACCTTCACCGATGCGACCAGGATCTTCGGATGGATCCATGACTTAATTATCTAAAACAAAAAGAGAGTTAAACAAGTTAGAAAAAACAATAATCCTTATAACTAAAACAATATAATCCTAATTATAATTATCCTAATATTATTTGTGCTAAAACAATAATCATAATAACTAAAACAAAAAAAATAACCCTAATCCTAATCCTAATTCTAATCTTAATAAATAAAACAAAAAAATCACTAAAACAATAATACTAATCATAATTCTAATATTTTAATTAACACAATAATCCAAATACTAAAACAAAAAACCCTAATATAAAAAACCTATAACATTTCCTAATATTAATTATGGTAAAACCTTATATTATTTGTGGTGAAACAGTAATCCTAATAGTAATTGTGGTAAAACAATATAATCATAGCTAATAACTAAAACAAAAAAAATAACCCTAGCTAATTATAATTAAAACAATAATTAAAAAAATAACCCTAGCTAATTATAATTAAAACAATAATTAAAAAAATAACCCTAGCTAATTATAATTACAATAACCCTAGCTAACAATATAATCCTAATCCTAGCTAATTATAATTAAAACAATAATGAAAAAAATAATATAAAACAGATTTGTATTTAAAAAATACAAAGAGAAAAGGAAAAACAGAAAAAGAAAAAAATTTGGAAAAAAAACAGTAGCCCGACCCCAACCAGGCCGGCCCATCTCTCCCTCTCCCCTACCAGGCCAGCAGCCCAACACGGCCCACCTCGCCGGCCGTCCTTCCCCGTCCTCTGGCCAAGCGTCGGTGTGGCGCGCGACGCCCTCGCCGGCCGTGTCCGTCGCCGATCCGCGCCGCCGCCGCCATGGAGAGCACGCCTCTCCCTCTCCCCTATCCTCTCATTCCCCCCAGGCTCGCTCCCTCTCTCTCGTTTCCTTCCCTGGCCGAACCCTAACCGTCGCAGAGGCGTCGTCGTTGCGGAGCGGCGGCGGCACGACGGAGCGGCACGTCCTGGAGAACCATCTCACCTGCGGAGCGGCGGTGGCACGACGGAGCACGTACGCACGGCGTAGCGGCGGCGGAATCAGACAGCACCTCCCGTGTCTTTGTCTGTGCTTCGTCGTTGACGAGAAATGCGAAGTGTTGGGGCGCAGCACCTCCGCTGGCGCCAGAATATAAAGGGACGGACCTTTAGTCCCGGGCTAAGCCACCGCCCGCGACTAAAGGGTCTTTAGTCGCGGGCCGTGGCTTAACCCGCGACTAAAGACCCCCCTTTAGTCGCGGGTTAAGCCACGGCCTGGGACTAAAGGGTTTTTTTGGCCCCTTCGTTTTCGCGCGCGCAGACACCCTTTAGTCCCGGGTCCAGCCACAACCCGCGACTAATTTTTTTTTGTAAATATTCTTTTTTAATTCAAAACTAATATAAAAACTTTGAAAAATCATATCTTTTATTGTAATAATCCAAATAAAACAAATAATATGTCTATTATTATCAGAAAAATATAAAGAATTTTAATGTAATATCCATTTATCTGTTTGCATCATTTATAAATTATTTCATTTGTAAATTTTCTTTTTTTAATTCAAAACTAATATAAAAACTTTGAAAAATCATATCTTTTATTGTAATAATCCAAATAAAACAAATAATATGTCTATTATTATCAGAAAAATATAAAGAATTTTAATATAATATCCATTTACCTGCTTGCATCATTTATAAATTATTTTATTTGTAAATTTTCTTTTTTATTCAAATCAAAGAGGCACTCCCTAATATGTGACATCACGCGTTTGGAGATCAGATCTTAATGGTAAGTATGAATCGGTACTAAAGGCCCTCCTTTAGTCCCGGTCTAGCCACAAAACGGGACTAAGACACTCAAGATTGTTTGCAGACAACACTATAAAAATGGACACATGCATGGAGCATCTTCACTCATAAAATGTTACAATTATTACATATCATTTCTTCGCGTGTGTTCCTTTCTGATCCCGTCGTATCCATGGAGCATCTTCATTCATTAACATGATGCTTGGGTCATCCTTCACCACGAAGGGCAGAATTTCATGAAACTTATCACAATATTCTGACATGTCTGTCTTGTCCTCCATTCCCACGATGTTTCTTTTTCCTGAAAGAACTACGTGGCGCTTTGGCTCATCGCCTGATGTATTCTTTTTCTTATTTTTTCTTTTTCTAGGTTTGGTAGACATGTCCTTCACATAGAAAACCTGAGCCACATCATTGGCTAGGACGAATGGTTCGTCTAAGTACCCAAGATTGTTGAGATCCAACGATGTCATTCAGTATTTCTTGTCTACCTCAACCCCTCCTCCTGTCAGCTTGACCCATTTGCATAGAAACAAGGGGACCTTAAAAGTAGGTCCATAGTCAAGTTCCCATATCTCCTCTATGTAACCATAATATGTGGTCTTTGACCCATTGTGGTCTGTTGCATCAAAGCGGACACCACTGTTTTGGTTGGTGCTCTTTTTATCTTGGGCTATCGTGTAAAATGTATACCCATTTATCTCGTTCCCTTGGAAAGTCGATATAGTCGAAGATGGCGACCTAGACAACAAGTATAGATGATCTCCAAGAGTGTTGTTTGTTGGAGATATGCCCTAGAGGCAATAATAAATGTAGTTATTATTATATCTTTTTGTTTATGATAAATGTTTACATTCATGCTATAATAGTATTAACATGGAAACATTGATACTTGTGTGATTTGTAAACTTAATTTGAAGTCCCTAGTATAGCCTCTATACATCACTAGCTTGTTGGTTGATAAATGATTGTGGTTTCCCTATCATGAACATTGAGATGTTATCAACAACAAGATCATATCGTTAGGAGAATGATATGGTGGACATACTCCTATAGATAAGCGTAGCATAAAGATCAAGTCATTTCAATAGTTCAATTGCTATATGCTTTCTGATACATAGTAACCTAATTCCTTAGACCATGAGATCATGCATATCACCTTTACAGGATGGATGCTTTGATGACATCAAACACCACACCGTAACTGGGTGGCTATAAAGGTGGCATTGAGTGTTCGGAAAGTATTGGTTGAGACACATGGATCAAGAGTGGGATTTGTCCATCCATATGACGGATAGATATACTCTGGGCCCTCTCGGTGGAATGTCATCCAATTAGCTTGCAAGCATGTGACTGGCTCACAAGGGATCACATATCACGGGAACGAGAAAAGAGTACTTATCGATAACGAGGTTGAACTAGGTATGCAGAGATACCGACGATCATAACCTCGGATAAGTAAACTATTGTGAGACAAAGGGAAATTGGTATCGTATGTAAGTGGTTCATTCGATCGCAAAGTAATCGTAGAAATATGTGGGAGCCATATGAATTTCCAGATTCCTCTATTGGTTATTGTTCGGAGAAGTGTCTCGATCATGTCCGCATAATTCACGAACCGTAGGGAGACACACTTAAGGATTCGACGTTGTTTGAGTAGTTATGGAATGAATGAGAAAGATACCGAATGTTGTTCGGAGTCTCGGATGGGATCCGGGATATCACGAGGTGATCCGGAATGGTCCGGAGAATAAGATTCATATAAGGAAAGTCCCGTTTCGGAGTTCGGAAATGATTCCGGTGTTTTCATCGGGAATGTTCTAGAAGGTTCCGGAATGTCCGGCACTCCGGAGGGGAAGGGTACATGAATGTGTTGTATCAAAGTTGGTATGATTGCATCATGTACTAAGTGTCCTCGCTGTTCCAAATAAAGGATTTAATTGAATCCTAGTTTGAAAAAGTCAAATAGCTAAATTGAAAAGTCAAACGGCTAAATTTGGAAAGTGGAAAAGAGGAGGAGGGGGTGAAACCGAGTTGGGGAGGGAGTCCTCCTCCCCAAGCCGGCGCACCACCCAAGCCGAGTTGGGGAGGGACTCCCCTCCCTCCCCTTGGCCTCCGGCCCCTCCACCTATATAAGGAGGGGCAGGGCTCCCTCCTAGAACACAAAAGTCCCTCACCTCAAACCCTAGAAGCTGCAGCCCACCATAGCCGCCGCCGCCCCCTAGGGTTTTGCCCTAGCCGCCGACTTGGGGGTCCCCGGAACCCTAGCCGCCGGCTCTAGCACTTCCTCCTTGGTGTGTCTAAACCCTAGATCGCCGAGGAGCTCTCTCATACTCCACCATACTCGCTCCGGCTTAAGGCGAAGCCCTGCGAGATCTCCCCTCTACTTCCGGTACCACGCCGTTGTGCTGCCGGAATCGCGAGGAGAGTGCTACAACCTCCGCTGCCTGCTGGAACAAGGGAGAGGAAGGTCTTCGTCGAGTACCGAACGTGTGACCGACTGCGGGAGCGCTGCCGGAACGCAGCGCCGGAAGGATCGTCTACGCGATCTTGAGATCGGGAAGAGTACGACTACATCACCCACGAGAATCCGCTCTTGTTAAACACTTTGGAATCTTCGAGGGTAAGTTATTCCATCGACTCGTTGCTACAATCTAGTAGATAGATCTTGGCTTGTTTGTTTGTATGCGATAGAAAATTTTTGTTTTCCATGCTACGAAACCCTACAGTGGTATCAGAGTCGTGTCTATATGTAGATCTGTTGCACGAGTAGAACACAATGGTCATTGTGGGTGTTGATTCTTTTATTGTCGATTGCTTCTTGTGTACTTTGCATCTTGCGGTATGTTGGGATGAAGCGTCCCGGGCTAACCTTACATGACATCATTCATGAGACTTGCTCCACGCTTGACATGCAACTTGTATTGCATAAGTGGCTTTGCGGGTGCCTGTTTCTCCTAGCATAGTTAAGATCCAATTTACAATGGGTGATTAACAATACTAGTATCAATGTTGTGGTTCATGTTCGTAAGTTAGAACGACACTTATAGAAATCCCCAAAACCACGTAAAACATGCAAAGAAAGTAGAGGCGTCTAACTTTGTTTGGAGGGGTGTGCAGTGATGTGATATGGCCATGATTGTGATTATATTTGATGTATGCAATGTTCCTTATTGTAAGTTGGCAACCGGCAGGAGCCATACGGTTGTCTTTAATTTATGTTAAGACCCGCATGTCTATTCAAAGTAGTTGTAATAGTTGAAGCCGGTGGACGACAACCATGGAGAAGCGTCATTGACCTTGATGCAATGCCGGTGATGATGGAGATCATGTTCGTGCTAGAAGATGGAGATCGTAAGCACAAAGAAGAAAGGCCATATCATATCACATATTATGAATTGCATGTGATGTTAATCCTTTATGCATCTTGTATTGCTTAGTAGACGACGGTAGCATTATAAGATGATCCCTCATGCACATGAATTTCAAGTCATAAAGTGTTCACCCTTAGTTAGCACCGTTGCTAAAGCTTGTTGTTTCGAAGCACCACGTGATGATCGGGTGTGTTAGATTCCGCAAGTGTATACAACGTGAGCAAGCCAGATTTGCTCATGAGGAAACTAAGGTTTGATCTTGACGAGCCTAGCATGTACAGACATGGTCTCGGAACACGGATCACCGAAAGGTAAAGCATGAATCATATAGTAGATATGATGAACATGACGATTGTTCGCCATTGAAACTATATCAACTCTCGTGATGATCGGTGTTGATGTAGTGGATTTGGTTCGTGTGATCACTAAAACAATGTGAGGGATGTTGTTTTGAGTGGGAGTTCACCTAGATTAAACTTTATTATTAATTTGAACTCAATTTGTCATAAACTTAGTCTAAACTATTGCAAATATGTTGTAGATCAATGGCAGCCCCTACCATCAATTTTAATGCGTTCCTAGAGAAAGAAAAGTTGAAAAACAATGGAAGAAACTTCACGGATTGGTTCCGCAATTTGAGGATTGTCCTCACAGCTGGTAATTTGACCTATGTCTTTGGATGCACATTGGTGACCCACCTGCAGCTGATGCTTCCGATGAAGTAAAGAATGTTTACCTCGCTCGGAAGAATCAGTACTCCATAGTTCAGTGTGCTATCTTGTATGGTTTGGAATCGGAGCTTTAGAAAAGGTTTGATAATTCAGACCCATATGATATTGTCGAGGATCTCAAATTGATTTTTGAGACTCATGCAGCAATTGAAAGTTATGAGGCTTCTGAAAAGTTCTTTAACTTTAAGATGGAAGAGGGCAGCTCCGTCAGTGAGCATGTGCTTAAGATGTCTGGGCACGCAAACAAACTTCAAAGCTTGGGTATAGTGATTCCTAATGCTTTGGGGATTTACTGTGTCCTCCAATCACTACCACCAAGTTACAAGAACTTTGTGATGAACTACAACATGCAGAACATGAACAAGCAGTTGCCAGAACTGTTTGCTATGTTAAAGTCTACAGAAGTGGAGATCAAGAAAGAGCAACAAGTGTTGTTGGTCAATAAGACCACCAAATTCAAGAAAGGCAAGTCTAAGCAGAAGGGACACTTCAAGAAGGGTGGTAAGAAAGTTACCACGCCGGAGAAGAAGACCAAGGATGGACCTAAGCCTGATACTGAGTGCTTTTACTGCAAGGGAGAAGGTCACTGGAAGCGGAATTGCCCAAAGTACTTGGCGGATTTGAAGAACGGCAACATCAAGAAGAAAGGTATATCTGATATACATGTTATTGATGTGTATCTCACTAGTACTCGTAGTAGTGCCTGGGTATTTGATACTGGTTCGGTTGCTCATATTTGTAACTCAACAAAAGGTCTTTGAATAATGTAAGCTAGCGAAGAACGAGGTGACGATGCGCGTGGGAAACGGATCAAAGGTTGATGTGATCGCGGTCGGCACGCTACCCCTTCATCTACCATCGGGATTAGTTTTATACTTAAATAATTGTTATTTGGTGCCTGCGTTGAGCATGAACATTATATCGGGATCTTGTTTATTGCGAGACGTATACTTGTTTAAGTCCGAGAATAATGGTTTTTCGGTTTATATGAGTAATATGTTTTATGCACATGCACCTTTGATAGATGGTCTATTCTTATTGAATCTCGATAGTGGAAATACACATATTAATAACATTGAGGCTAAACGGTTGAAATCAAGCGATAACTCGACCTATATGTGGCACTGTCGTCTTGGTCATATTGGAGTGAAGCGTATGAAGAAACTCCATTCTGATGGACTTCTTGAATCACTTGATTTCGAATCACTTGAAAGATGCGAAGCATGTCTGATGGGAAAAATGACTAAGACTTCATTTTCTGGTATGATGGAGCGATCTACGGACTTATTAGAAATCATACATACCGATGTGTGTGGTCCAATGAGTGTAGCATCGCGCGGTTGTTATCGTTATGTTCTTACCTTCACGGATGATTTGAGTAGATATGGGTATATCTATTTCATGAAACATAAGTCCGAAACTTTCGAGAAGTTTAAGGAGTGTCAAAGTGAGGTAGAGAATCAACGTAACAAGAAGATTAAATTTCTACGTTCTGGTCGTGGAGGTGAATATCTAAGTTACGAGTTTGGCGAGCATTTGAAGAAATGCGGAATACTTTCACAGTTGACACAGCCGGGAACACCACAGCGTAATGGTGTGTCCGAACGTCGTAATCGAACTCTTTTAGATATGGTTCGTTCTATGATGTCACTTACAGATTTACCGCTATCATTTTAGGGTTATGCATTAGAAACAGCCGCATTCACTTTAAATAGGGCACCGTCTAAATCCGTTGAAACGACACCGTATGAATTATGGTTTGGGAAGAAACCTAGATTGTCGTTCCTTAAAGTTTGGGGATGCGAAGCCTATGTAAAGAAGTTACAGCCGGACAAGCTTGAACCCAAAGCGGAAAAATACGTCTGCATAGGATACCCGAAGGAAACTATTGGGTATACCTTCTATCATAGATCCGAAGGCAAAATCTTCGTTGCCAAGAATGGATCCTTTCTAGAGAAGGAATTTCTCTCGAAAGAAGTGACTGGAAGGAAAGTAGAACTCGACGAGGTTGTCGAACCTTCTCTCGAAATTGCGAGTAGCGCAGCACCGGAAGAAGTTCCTGTGGTGCCTGCACCAATTAGAGAGGAAGCTAATGATGGTGATCATGAAACTTGGTTGAAGTTGCTCTGAGCCTCGGAGGTCAATGAGAACTCGTACCACTCCAGTTGGTATGATCCCGTTATGAGTGTCATATTGGTCGACAACACCGATGACCCGAGACATATGAGGAAGCGATGAGCCCAGATTCCAATAAATGGCAAGAATCCATGAAATCAGATCGGATCCATGTACGAAAACCAAGTATGGACTTTGGTGGACTTACTGGGATGGCGGAAGGCTGTCGAGAACAAATGGATTTTCAAGAAGAAAACAGATCTTGATGGTAATGTTATCGTCTATAAATCTCGACTTGTCGCGAAAGGGTTTCGACAAATTCAAGGAGTTGACTACGATGAGACTTTCTCACCGTGCGAAGCTAAAGTCTGTGAGGATTATGTTAGCAATCGCTGCATATTATGATTATGAGATATGGCAGATGGATGTCAAAACAGCATTCCTCAATGGAGACATTGATGAAGAGTTGTATATGATGCAACCCAAAGGTTTTGTCGATCCTAAAGATGCTAACAAGGTATGCAAACTTCAACGGTCCATCTATGGATTGAAGCAAGCATCCCGAAGTTGGAATCAACGTTTTGATAAGGTGATCAAAAGTTTTGGTTTTATACAAACTTATGGATAAGCTTGTATTTACAAGAAAGTGAGTGGGAGCTCTGTAGCATTCTTAATATTATATGTAGATGACATATTGTTGATTGGGAATGATGTAGACCTTCTGTTATCGCCATATTTTGGCCAAAGGAGGAGATGGGCCGTAATCAAGATGGGCTTGGAAGATACATATATGCAACGTGTTGTTGAATCGGCCTTGTGCGTGGATTTGGGCTAAATTGCCCGTGTATCTTATATTGTAGTAGGTTCCGTTTCGGTTTAAGTAAGAGATAGAGTTGTTAGGGTTATTCCAAAGATAGAAAGTCTCCGGACTATAAATATGTACCTAAGGTTATTGAGAAAAGGAGGACAATCACGTTCACAACAAACACAATCTCGGCGCATCGCCACCCCTTGTTTCTAGCGTTTCTTTCGGGTAAGCGTCATGCTGCCTAGATCGCATCTTGCGATCTAGGCGATTCGCTGCTATCGTTATTTGGTGTTACTCGTACTGAAGCCTTGTTGATGGCGAGTAATACTATTATCATAGATTTGTTTAGGTTAGCATCGGTACTTTTTGCTATGATTGTTTAGTTATGCTGCCTCTAGTTATCTCGCTGCCTTTGCACCTTTTCCCGGGTGTGAGGGTAGCATCTTGCTTGATCTTTATTCAGTCGATTTGATCCGTTATAGTTTTGCCTTGTTTTCCAAGGTTTAGTTTGATATCCACGTAGTCAGGCCTTGCAAACGGGTTGAACGATCCAGTAGTACGTGAGGATATGGTTTGCTAATTCGAGAGGAGTTGTTCCGGGAATTGACTTTACGTCGGTTGTTAGGCCTTCTCTAGGGTTAGTTTTCTATCATCTTTTGTATTTACCAGGCTCAATTACGTGTAGGATGTTCCAATTACGTGGTGAAAACGTTAAACTGTCGTAGATCGATTTAACTTGTATTGATGAAGCAAAACCCCATGTTATCGTAGATCTAATGCAGAACCATGGGATAATCGGCTCCAGGAGCCGATTCAAAGGAAACGGGAGCGGTCACGGCTCAATTTTACGTATACTTGTTTGCCATGCAGAAACCGATCAAGCAATCCATCACCTTCGACCAGGTATAGGTCGGTGGCACGCTCGAACCAGCCAGGGGCGTGTCGGAGTTTTGCGTTGCCCGAGGGACCGAGCCCACCAGAGTTCGGAGCCTCCGGCTCTTCGTGTTGCTCGTCGCTGCTCGCCGGTGAGTTTTGACAGCAACACATTACAGCACGCCGGTGGGCCTTCAACAAGATTCTGCATCAACATCCGACGCTGCGATGGGGGACAGACCGGTCACGTACGACGATCTACCTGAGGAGCACAAGGCGAAGTATGATGATATCAAAGCTCTCTTCGAAGCCGATCTCATCGGCTCTTTTGAGAGGACCCGTAAGCATGGCATCAGGTGGAAAGGGTTCTCACCCGAAGGTGCTCTTGATGAGGTGGATCTGTCTGTTCCGTCAGAGGAGCGCACTAGAGCTCTGCGACAGGAAGTCAATTACATGGTGGCTCATTCTCTTCACCGCCATTCTGAGAGCCTAGTGAACGCTTTCGAGCGCATCGCGGTTCGCGTAGTTCAGGAGATCATGAAACATCAGTACTCTCCGTCGGGGCCTACTCTAGGGACTCACCAGGGAGAAAGACTGCTCCAGACCAGGCCACAGCTGCCATTCACACTTGCAGCTCCGGAGCCACCAGGGGCACCGGCGTACGTCGTCTACAAGGTCGGAGGTGACCCAGGCGATTGCCAGTTCCTGTTTGAACCACCTAAAGAAATCCCACATGGATATGTGTGCACCTACGTGCCGGACTGCAATGGCTTCACGCGCACGAACCAGATTGCAACCGCAGGGATTTCTGGGGCAGGAGTTTCTGGAGCAGGGGCTTGAGCGGTATTCTGGAGCAGGATGTGGGATGGAGCCGATAAACAGGCGTGGCTGGCCAAGTACGCCACCGGAACGAGTCATGAGAATTCAGCCCCTGCAGCTCAAACGGTGGAGCAAATCCGTACCATCCTGAGAGACCAGTTCGGCTTCGTGCCGAAGAGAAGGACAATCGGCTATTCCAAGCCGTACCCCAACGAGTTTGATCTGATTCCGCTGCCGCCCAAGTATCGGCTCCCTGAGTTCTCAAGGTTTAGCGGATCAGAAGGGTCGAGCTCGATCGAGCATGTGAGCCGATACCTGGCACAATTAGGCATGATTTCAGCATCGGATCAGTTACGCGTTAGGTTCTTTGCGCAATCTCTGACAGGACCAGCTTTTGGGTGGTACACCTCGCTGCCACCGGATTCGATCCAGACCTGGAAGCAACTGGAAGAGTTCCACATTCGATTATCATTCGGAAGCTACCGAGGCTGGCATTGCGGATCCGCACAGTGCGGAAGCAGGAGAAAGCGGTAGCAGTACATTCAGCGTTTGACTCAAGAACCGATGTTATTCGGCTCGTTTAACTGAGAAAGAAGCAGTCGAGCTGGCAGTGTTGGGTCTCTCAGCACCTATCAAAGATCTGGCTTTCCAAGTAGAGTACAACTCATTGGCGCACATGGCCCAGAAGCTGACAATGTATGAACAGCGCCACCCTGAGTTGTACCAAGACAAGTTCAAACGTCCGATAGGCCTGGTTGATACAGAAGAAGAGGATCCTACACAAGACCAGGAGGTGGTCGTGGCTGAATGGGCTCGGGGGGCAGATCCTGTGTCCTGCAAATGGGTGAAGCAGCAAGGGCCTGCAAAAGGGTTCGACTTCGATGTGAGCAAAGCTGAGCAGATATTCGATTTACTGCTGAAAGAAAAGCAGCTGAAGTTACCCGAAGGCCACAAAATCCCTACGACTCAGGAGATGAACGGGAGACCATACTGCAAGTGGCATCACTCGTTCACCCACACCACCAATGATTGCAAAGAGCTACGTCGCCAGATCCAAACGGAGATAGAGCAGGGCCGTCTGATCCTTGGGCAGTTCGCCATGAAAGTAGACACAAACCCATTTCCCGTCAACATGGTAGAACACAGCCACTCCACGAGGCGTCAGTTGGATTTCTCGTTCGATGTTAATATGGCAGGACCTGTGTACCACCATGGCACATATAAGGAGGAAGACGGTCGCTCTCGGGGCAAGGAAAGAGAGGAGGCTGGTCCACGCGACCGGCCCTGTTATGACGACAGGCGGTATTTAACCGAGGAGCAAGTGAGAAGCGTGCGGTATCAGAAGCCACACTCCACGCATCTCCTTAACAAGTATGAGCGTCAGTATGACCGACGTCGCCGGCGCGATAGGGATGATGAAAGATATGAGCACCTCGCTAGGGGAAAGTCAAAGGAAAAGGAAGGCATGGACAAACATTGGGATTGTCCCTTCTTCAAGTATTGCTGGGATGCCGGAATGAGCCGATTGCCTACAATCGACAACTGCCCAGAATGTGGACAGCAGAAGGATGACACAGGTCCAGTCTCAGTGTTCAAGCGTCTAGGGCCTCTCCCTCCTCGAGCAAAAGACCTCGAGGAGCCAATGGGTGGAAAAGAAGAAGACAGATATCACCGGCCAAGGTGGTGCCCCGATGGACTCAGGCACACCCAAAAGCGTCGAGTTCAGCGGCTGCGTAACTTGGAGGAAGCCGAAGCGCAGTACCTCCACGCTTTAAGGAAAGCACGGCCCGATCTGGCCGTTAAAATTCGGCAGACCTTGGAAACGGAAGATCGCCCGAAAAGGAAAGAGTGGCGCCCCAAACCGGTAAAAGCCGATGCGAAGACATCGGCTGGCACAAACATGGTGTTCATACTTCCGTCAGAGTTTTGCGCTCCAAGAACCAAAGAGCTGCCAGTGGCACAGTTTGACTGCGGCCCACAGCCGGTTATCTTTGAAAAGCCACGTGAGAAGGGCTACAAACATCTGAAAGCCCTGTACCTGCGAGGTTACATCAATGGGCAGCCTGTCAGCAAGATGTTGGTTGACACCGGAGCGGCAGTCAATATAATGCCATACTCCATGCTACGGCGTTTGGGACGCTCCACTGCAGATCTGATCAAAACCAACGTCACGTTAAGCGACTTCAACGGCCAAACTTCAGAAACGCAAGGCGTCTTGAGCGTGGATCGGCGTGGGCGAAAAACCATCCCTACGTCATTCTTCGTGGACAGCAAAAGCACCTCTGCTGTCTTCTTTGAGGAGAGATTGGATTCACGCTAATCGCTGCATTCCATCCACGATGCACGATGCCTATCTGATGGGATGGAGATGAAGTGGAGGTCATTCATGCAGATGATTCGATCGAAATCTCCATAGCTGGCATGAACGTTTGGGAAGCAGACGACCAAGAGCCGATCTCTGGAATCAGTCTAGACGGCCGTGGCGCATTGAAGCTACAAAAAGCGGGGTGAGGCTGGTCTTATCCATCGCGACAGAGTAGCAAAGTCCACGATCGTCGTGGTATGGCGATCCTGCGATCGGCGCAAAAAAACTGTAATCTTCGACAAGCGGTCATGCGGTTGTAGTAGGAGATTCCTGCCATTGTAAACCACGAATAAGGTGTAAACCGTCCTTGACTAATGCAATAAAAGGGGCCGATTCGGCAGTATCGCCCAAATTATCTTTGTTATCCTCACCAACTGTTTGCCCGTGTTTAGCATCGATTTAGCGGTGACGGAAAGCTAGGGTATGGGTTTACCTCCTTGATGAGCTAGAGGAGATTGACATCGGTCACGGATAAGCCGACCAACATTTATCGCAGAAGTTAGACCGAATCTGCGGGTCCGATGATAGCTTTGTTGAAAGAATATCCGCATCGCTTTGCCTGGGACTATACAGAGATGCCCGGGTTAGACAGGAGCATCATTGAGCATCGACTCCCGCTTAAAAAAGGGTTTCGGCCATTCCAGCAGCGAGCACGACAGATGAAGGCCGAAATTTTGAAAGAAGTCAAGAAAGAGATCGAGAAAATGTTGACAGCTAGGTTAATCAGGCCATGCAGGTATGCTGAGTGGATTTCTAGTATCGTACCTGTGGAGAAAAAGGATGGCCGCTGGCGTGTTGCCATAGATTTTCGGGATCTCAATAGAGCTACTCCGAAGGATGAGTATCCGATGCCGGTAGCAGAGACATTAATCAACGCAGCTGCTGGTCATAAGATCTTGAGCTTCATGGATGGCAATGCCGGTTACAACCAAATTTTTATGGCTCCGGAAGATATACACAAGACTGCATTCAGAGTCCCAGGTTCGGTGGGGTTGTTTGAATATGTAGTCATGACGTTTGGACTGAAGAATGCCGGCGCCACATACCAAAGAGCCATGAATTACATTTTCCATGATCTGATCGGCAAGCTGGTGGAAATTTATATCGATGATGTGGTTGTCAAGTCTGCTTCAGTACAAGGACACTTGGATGATCTACAACGCGTCCTGGACCGAACAAGAAAATTCGGGCTACGGATGAATCCAAAGAAGTGTGCCTTCGGGGTGACGGCCGGTCAGTTCTTGGGTTTCTTGGTCCATGAACGCGGAATTGAGATCGGCCTGAAAAGTCAGGAGGCAGTGCGAACAATGAAGCCACCTACCATGAAGAAAGAACTGCAGTCTCTCATCGGCAAGATCAACTTCGTCAGAAGATTCATCTCCAATCTGTCAGGAAGAATAGAGCCGTTCATGGGACTGGTGAAAATTAAAACTGATGAGGAGTTCCGCTGGGGGACAGAACAACAACGAGCCTTCGACGAGATCAAAGAATATCTAACGAAGCCGCCAGTGTTGGTTCCGCCCCAGCCGGATAGGCCGTTCTACATTTACTTGTCGATGGTGAACCGTCCATCGTCTCGGTGGTGGTGCAAGTTTATGATGGTCTGGAGCGAGTTGTGTTTTACATCAGCAGAAGGATGCTGGATGCAGAGACAAGGTATCCTGAGATCGATAAGTTGTGCCTCTGCCTGTTTTTCACCTGCACCAAGCTGCGCCACATCTTGCTCTCAGCGGAGATTATCATTATATGCAAATCATATGTCATAAAGCATATGCTGTCGGCTCCTATGTTGAAAGGCCGACTCGGCAAATGGATGTTTTCATTATCAGAATTTGACATCCGGTATCAACCAGCGAAAGCGGTTAAGGGTCAGGAATTGGCCGACCTTATTGCTGAAAGGATCAACACTGATATAGCAGCGCTGTCTATACGAGCATGGTCTATGTTTTTCGATGGATCGGTTTGTGATGATGGTTGCGGCATCGGCATTCTACTCGTGTCGCCCCGGGGGGCAACATATTCCTTCTCCATCAGACTAGCTATCCCTCGCACCAACAACGTCGCCGAGTATGAGGCGATCCGCAAGGGAATGGAGTTGCTCATCGAAGCTGGAGCAGAGGCAGTGGAAATTTTTGGAGACTCCAAATTGGTGATTTCCCAACTCACGGAGGAATACAAGTGCGAGAGCGAGTCGCTCTTCCCATTATGGTTGCACTGCCGTGAGCTCATGGCACGTTCGGTACATAAACTTTAACTGGATCCCGATCGCGAATACCGAGGCGAATGATCTCGCACAAATGGCTTGAGCTACAAGGGCGTAGCAGAGGGAACTGATGTTCAAGCAGTTCACGGAGGCAGACGATCGAGAGCCGATATCTTCAATTACTTGAAAGATTCGGCTCGGGGCACCTAAGCGGATAAGGTACAAGGCCATGAAGTATGTGCTTATCGGGGCGACATGTTCTCTGAGGACTGGAAGGGTTACTGCTCAAATGTCTGGGACCAACCGAGGCCAATCGGCTCCTACACGAGGTACACGAAGGCGCCTGTGGAACTCACCAATCGGCTCACAAGATGAAATGGTTGATTAGGCGATCAGGGTTTTATTGCCCCACCATGCTTGAGGACTGTTTTAAATACTACAAAGGGTGTCAAGCGTGTCAGAAATTTGGAAAAATTCAGATGGTACCCGCGTCAGCAATGAACCCCATCATCAAGCCTTGGCCATTCCGAGGTTGGGGCATGGATATGATCGGCAAGATCAATCCTCTATCAAGCAAAGGCCACATGTGGATTTTGGCCATTACGGATTATTTCACTAAATGGGTGGAAGCCGTCCCTATGAAGTCAGTGAACTCGAAGGATGTCATCAATTTTGTGAAAGAACATGTCATTCATAGATTCGGGATTCCCCAAAATATCACGACCGATGGAGGTTCGGTCTTCATTTCTCATGAGTTTAGAAAATTTTGTGAGGACACGGGAATCAAGCTGATCCGATCATCTCCATACTATGCTCAAGCAAATGGGCAAGCTGAAGCGTCCAACCAGAGCCTTATCAAGCTGATCAAGAGGAAAGTCGATGAGCACCCTAGGCGTTGGCACGAGGTTTTGTCAGAGGCTTTATGGGCTTATCGCATGTCATGTCATGGAGCGATAAAAACCTCGCCATACCATCTAGTCTATGGACAAGAAGCCGTATTGCCCTGGGAAATTACGGCTGGATCGAGACGTGTCACTTTTCAGAACGATCTAACAACTGAAGAATATGTGACCCTGATGAGTGACAGTGATGTTGAGGATTTAAGAGCTCGAGCTGTGGTCGCTTGAGAAAATCAAAGAGAACAAGGCCAAGGTAGCTCGTGCATATAATAAGAAGGTGAGACCAAAGGAGTTCCACGTTGGCGATCTGGTGTGGGAAGCTGTATTGCCATTGGGGACTAAGGATGCAGCATATGGTAAATGGTCTCCAAATTGGCACGGGCCATACAGGTCGATCAAGTGTTAAGAGGCAACGTACATGCTTGAGGAGGCTGGGGCGTGAAATTCGATGGTATGTCAACGGTCAGAATCTCAAGAAATATTTCCCAAGCATGTGGGATGATGGACAGTGAAATATGGGGGGCCGATACATGAAATCGGCCAATAAAAAAATTAAATATAGCCGATGCACAGCCATCGACTCTAGAGGTTCAAACTGTTACAAGCAGGTGTCAGTTTACATGAATGAACTACTGAAGGAATGCCTCGAAGGCGTAGAAGGCGTCAGCACGGACACGATCCACCTCGGCGATCTCGGCTTCGTCATCTTCGTCCTTGCCCGTCACTAGCTGCTTGTTCAGGGCACGTATTTCCGACAGATCAGTCTTCAGTTGAGCTTTGAGGCCTTCTGCTTCATCTTGGGAGCGGGCGATGAATGCTTCCTTGTCACGAATGAGCTGTTTAGTCGCCCGGACCTTCTCTTCAAGATCTCCCAATTCCTTTTTCAAGGATGCAAGCTCGTGATCGACAGAGGTGTCAGTTTTGGCATCTAGAGACGCCTTTTTCTCGTTGAGCTACTGACATTTGTCTGCAATATTGGCCTTCAGCGGGGAGCTGGCGCAGGTTAATCCTCTCACGAGCCAACTTCACCCTTGACCCGTAGAAGGACAGAGTTACAACTGGCCAAAGCTTCACCTGCAATGCTACTGGAAGTTGGTCCTTGATTTCGGCAAGAACGCTCTTCACCTCTTCAGAATCCTCGATCAACTTCTCGATCGGGGAGGACAGCAAGGCTTTGAGACGCTGGAATTGAGGTAGAACAGCCCTCGCTCGTGGTTCATCGTTGACGACAGAGAGAGTTGGTTCGATGGATTCAGGGTCGAACGTCAGCAGGCCTGAGATATCACAACCCTGGCAGGCCGAAATGGCGTCAGTATGCGTCCAACACGGAAGGATGAGCCGAAAGAAGCTAACGTACCTCTCCTGAGATCGAGGGGATAGCAGATGATGGGACAATCGGCTTGTGCGTTGTTGTGGGGGCTTGGCCAAAGTGGTAACCGTTTCAACTACACCTTCAGGGATTACTAGATCCAGCCTTGCGAGGGACATCGGCACTTCCCCGGCCTTCCCACTAGAAGTATCAGTCGTCTGCATGAAAGGTGCTTAGCCGATGTAAATAGTGATGAATCGGCAGATAAAAAAAGAAACAATTGGTGAGAGCATGGATGGTGATGACTGTCAAAACCTCCTGGCTCGACGAAGAAGTTTGCAGTCCCTTGCGAGCCCTCTTGGGGCTCACAGCTGGCCCCGCCTCGACTGATGCTCGGGGGGCAGCAGGTTCAGGAACTGGCGTTTTCCTGGGAGCCGATGGTGGCAAATCTGGCTGGCTCGGTGTGGTGGTCCTCTCAGAGTCTGTTGGGTCCGTTTCTCCTCGATTGGATTGCGTGTCCCTGCTGGAGGTGTCTTCGATGGAAGCCTGTACGAAAAGGAGAACTAGTAAGCACGAGCATGTTTGCAAGGATGAAAAAGATCGACCAAGGCATGGATCATCATACATGCGAACTTTCTGGAGAAGGGCTCCGGCGCCTCAAAATCTTCCGGGTAGCTACCTTCCTCACCACCGTTCTCGTTTTGGTTGGAACTCGAGAGGCGGCTGACTTAGAAGTTGCTTGGTTCTTGGAAGCCGATTGTGGTGATATCGGCTGGTTCTGCATCACGACCTTTTTTAAAGGTGGCGAGTTTTTGCAGAAAAGGACCACAGGAGCTGGTAGGAATAATTCGAAGGGGGAGCCATTACCGTGCGTAGGTTCAGGACCATCTTGTTGCTGCAAGGAGACAGAATGGGTTATTAGAAGGATCATTTGTGAGCTGCATCCAGAAATTTACGAGTAGTGGTACCTGTTCTACGGGGATGTCATATTCAGCATCGAGCTGTTCCAGCAACGGTCCCAGAGCTCTCCTGAAGGCATGAGTCTTCCACATCGACCACCAGTTCTCAAAACCATCGGTTGATGAAGCGAAGGTGAGGTTGTTGGGAATTGGGATGGTCAGAGCATCGAAGAAGGAATAACACCTTTGACTGGTGAGAGGATCGGGCAGGTCAGCTCTGCTCTCCGTAAGATGGTGGAGAAAGAAATGAGGAGGTACTTGTCCAAGGCCAAATTGCCGAGCCACTAGGACCGGCTGGTAGAATTCGTATCCAGGCTTGATTATTCTGTTGGATGTGCTCATACCAACTGGAAGGAAACAGGGATGGATCACAGTGGAAAATAGCTGCCGAGTGCTGGTGTCATCGGCAAAATTGTCTAGCCTGAAGGAGATTGGATTTTCAAAATGTTCCGATTCTTCCATGTAAGGAAAGAAGATAGGATTGTCCAGGCCTTGGAAGAAAATGCTGAACCACTTGGATGCTTCCTGAGGGATCAGTTTACTACCTGGCAGTCTATACAGAGCTTGGCCGTAGCTGGTGCATCGGATTTGCTTCCCTTTGGCATCTGGAAAGGTGCAACTCGCCAAAAGGGGAAAGTTTGGGACATGGTTTTGAAAATACTGAGCCCATAGCTGAATGAACCACCAAGGACCTCCTGTTTGACTGCTATGCGGAGAATAGCAGCGGACATCAACTGGAGATATCGATAGACTTCTCCAAGGAACAGTTTGCCGATGCCAAGTTGAGTGCCTTTGGCAAGTTCGTAGGCCAAGGAGAGATAATTCTTGGTTGGAGCAAGGGAAGGGCCACAGAATATGAAATGTTCCAGCCAGAAGTTGAGGAAAGCCGTGTGTTCTTTCTCCGTGACAGGGCCTTTAGTTTTCATGTGGTTTTGAATATAGGCACCCCAGTTCGTGCAGTCTGTTTTGGAAGAAAGCTTGTAGGGGACCTTTGTCAGATTAAAAGCAGAGGGGCTGGGTGATGTAACGTCCAGACCAGTAATCATCACCACGTCTAACAGGGTTGGTGTCATGGGGCCATGACCGAACATGAAGCAGTTCAGAGCATCGGACCAGAAATAACCGATGGTTTTTAGAAGATTTTCATGTTTTTCAAGGGGATACAATGACAAATACAAGGCATCGGCTATTCCTGTGGTTTCCCATTGAGATTGGTAAGTTTTGGCTACCCTGCTGTACCAAGAGACCCAATGTTCAGGAGGATTAGGCCAGGCTGCATAGCGATCGCCCAAGAATTCAAATCTAGGTTTTGGCTTACGAAGGGGATTCTGTTTGCCTCGCAAGAGATCAGATGGGCAGGACTAGATTCTGTACGGGGGCCAAGACAGAGAGAATTTGGGAGAGAAGGATGCGGCAGCAGAATGTCTGAAACCTAAAAAATTTAATGGTGGAATAAAGCATTAATTCAGGTGTTTGCCATTAATTCCAGCACCGTGTTCAGACTGCGAGGAGTAGGCGTACCTTCAGACCAGAGACCGCTGTGTTAGTGTTGGACGATTCCGCCATCTAGTTTGCCGGCGGAGATGGATCTATGCAATTGGGGATCGAGGGTTCTTGTCGCTGTGAGCTCGGTCTATTCCGTGAGGCAATTGGAGATCTGGGTTGGCCTTTTTTGAAGAGGGTCATGAGCTACCGTTTGAAAGCGAACGTGGCGCTCAGATTTGACCAATTATCGACCAAATTTGACCTTGTCAACGTTTGTGGGAAAGCCGATGTGTTACCATCGGCTCTTGGGCTTTGACTTGGTTGTTGTATGAGCGTGATATGGTGAAAGCCGATACATTACTATCGGCTTACGGGCGTTGACCTATTTTGACTATCGGCAAAAGCAAATTGGAAAAGCAATCTTTGTTGATTCAAAAGGCGATTGTTTACAATGGAGCCGTTGCTTACAAAGGAAATCTACTACTAGTACTACTACTAGTTCCTAATCTAGAGGCGGTGTAAATGCATTTGTCTTCGCCGTCGTCGTACTGGCTGTCATCGGTATTTCTGCGGCGTCGTCTTCGCCGCTTCTTTGAGGATGTCGTGAGGGCCTCCTCGTTCTTAAATGCGTCTTGGTGTCCTCGCTGGACCCGGCGCGGAAGCGCTTCACCGGCGGGTATTCATCGGAGGAGGTATCCTCCTCCGCTTCCTCCTCCTCGTCGGAGGATTCGACGCCATCACAGGACCAGGCGTCGTCGGAGCTCTCCACCTCCAGTTCGCCGTCGGCAAGAAACTGGAGGCCCTCCTCGCCGTCGGTCAGGGACTCATCATCCTCCGACCAGGCGGCGAAGTCCCAGTCCCTCTCGTCCCACCATTGTGGGGCGAGAGCCTCGTACGCCGCCATTGGCGGGTGCTCCGGCGTCGGCTCTCGGTTGCTCATCGTGTTGGAAGATTGGGAGGAAAGGGCGGATGATTTGGAGGAAGAAGAGGAGGCCATGGCGGAGGAAGAGGGTTTTTTCGGCGGAGGAAGAGGGTTTTTTGGCTAATGGAGGAAGATGGGGGCTGCAAACTTTCGGATGAATTTAAATAAGGGGAATAGTGGGAGGCGGTTCAATGCCATAGCGGTTTCCCAGAATGTGGTGCCAAAATTGTCAAATCATGCACTGCGGAGAAGTTGAGAAGACAGGGCATCATGATGAGGGGGTGGCGTGACGATTCTGCTCTGCAACGCGTAACCCGATATAAAAAAAGGGGAAAGAAAAAACATCAACAGAGTGGTTTTGGAATTATTATTGCCAAAACCAGGGGGGCATGTATTATCGCCATATTTTGGCCAAAGGAGGAGATGGTCCGTAATCAAGATGGGCTTGGAAGATACATATATGCAACGTGTTGTTGAATTGGCCTTGTGCGTGGATTTGGGCTAAATTGCCCGTGTATCTTATATTGTAGTAGGTTCCGTTTCGGTTTAAGTAAGAGATAGAGTTGTTAGGGTTATTCCAAAGATAGAAAGTCTCCGGACTATAAATATGTACCTAAGGTTATTGAGAAAAGGAGGACAATCACGTTCACAACAAACACAATCTCGGCGCATCGCCACCCCTTGTTTCTAGGGTTTCTTTCGGGTAAGCGTCATGCTGCCTAGATCGCATCTTGCGATCTAGGCAGTATCTGCTTATGCGTTATTTGGTGTTACTCGTACTGAAGCCTTGTTGATGGCGAGTAATACTAATATCATAGATTTGTTTAGGTTAGCATCGGTACATTTTTCTATGATTGTTTAGTTATGCTGCCTCTAGTTATCTCGCTGCCTTTGCACCTTTTCCCGGGTGTGAGGGTAGCATCTTGCTTGATCTTTATTCAGTCGGTTTGATCGGTTATAGTTTTGCCTTGTTTTTCAAGGTTTAGTTTGATATCCACGTAGTCAGGCCTTGCAAACGGGTTGAACGATCCAGTAGTACGTGAGGATATGGTTTGCTAATTCGAGAGGAGTTGTTCCGGGAATTGACTTTACGTCGGTTGTTAGGCCTTCTCTAGGGTTAGTTTTCTATCATCTTTTGTATTTACCAGGCTCAATTACGTGTAGGATGTTCCAATTACGTGGTGAAAGCGTTAAACCGTCAGAGATCGATTTAACTTGTATTGATGAAGCAAAACCCCATGTTATCGTAGATCTAATGCAGAACCATGGGATAATCGGCTCCAGGAGCCGATTCAAAGGGAAACCTGGGAGCCGGTCACGGCTCGAATTTTACGTATACTTGTTTGCCATGCAGGAAACTGATCGAAGCAATCCATCACCTTCCTGACCAGGTATAGGTCGGTGTACGCATCTCGAACCAGCCAGGACGTGCGCCGGAGTTTTGCGGGCCGTTGCCCGAGGGACCAGGGCCCACCAGCAGTTCTGGGAGCCTCCCGGCTCTTCGTGTTGCTCGTCGCTGCTCGCCGGTGGGTTTTGATAGGCAACACCTTCTTAATAGTGTCAAGGAATATTTGAATAATAGTTTTTCAATGAAGGATCTTGGCGAAGCAGCTTACATATTAGGCATAAAGATTTATAGAGATAGATCGAAACGCCAAATATCATTGTCACAGAGTACATATTTGGACAAAGTTCTAAAGAGGTTTGGAATGGAAGATAGCAAGAAAGGGTTCTTGCCCATGTTGCCCAATACGACCTTGAGTAAAACTCAAAGTCCGACATCGGCAGAAGATAGAGAAAGGATGAGTAAGACTCCCTATGCCCCAGCCATAGGATCTCTAATGTATGCCATGCTATGTACTAGATCCTACATTGCATATGCTGTTAGTTTGACTAGCAGATATCAAAGTGATCCAGGAGTGGATCATTGGACAGCGGTCAAAAACATCCTTAAGTACTTGAGAAGAACTAAGGATATGGTTCTTTCTTATGGAGGTGATGAACAGCTCGTTGTTAATGGTTACACCGATGCTAGTTGGAACACCGATCCGGATGATTCTAAATCACAATCTGGATACGTATTTATTTTGAATGGTGCAGCAGTTAGCTGGAGGAGTGCAAAGCAAAGCGTTGTGGTGAGATCTTCAACTGAATTGGAATACATGGCTGCTTCAGAGGCTTCACAAGAAGCGATATGGATGAAAGAGTTCATTACAGAGCTGGGTGTAGTTCCTAGTGTGCTGGACCCAATGTCTATCTACTGTGATAACATGGGAGCCATAGCCAATGCGCAAGAACCAAGGTCACACAAGAAGCTGAAGCACATCAAGCTACGTTTTCACGCTATTCAAGAACATATCCAAGATGGGGATATAAAGATTTGCAAAGTACACACAAATCTGAATGTGGCGGATCCGTTGACTAAACCTCTCCCGAGGGAAAAACATGACCAGCACCAAACTGCCATGGGTGTTCGGTATATTACCATGTAATCTAGATTAGATGACTCTAGTGCAAGTGGGAGACTGTTGGAGATATGCCCTAGAGGCAATAATAAATGTAGTTATTATTATATCTTTGTGTTTATGATAAATGTTTACATTCATGCTATAATAGTATTAACATGGAAACATTGATACTTGTGTGATTTGTAAACTTAATTTGAAGTCCCTAGTATAGCCTCTATACATCACTAGCGTGTTGGTTGATAAATGATTGTGGTTTCCCTATCATGAACATTGAGATGTTATCAACAACAAGATCATATCGTTAGGAGAATGATATGGTGGACATACTCCTATAGATAAGCGTAGCATAAAGATCATATCAGCCTCTTCTTCAGTCTCACCGACGTCATCACTTCGGAGGACTCGACTCGCATCCGCGAGTCGCCACCACGCGACCGGCTCTCTGAGAGCCAGGTCCGCACGATCCGCCGCCTCGCCTCCGAGTACGACTCGGCCCACAACAACGTGGCCGAGACCACCGCGGCCATGGGCGACGCGGCCCTCATCGACGACGCCAATTCGGCGACCCCGGCGTCACGCGCCGGATCCATCATATCCGCATCGCCCGCGGGCTCCATCACCCAGGTCTCCAATGTCAGAGACTTCGAGGATCCCTCCATCCTTGGGATCTTTGACTTTGACTCCGGGTCGGAGAACTCCGCCGAGCTCCACGACGGAACCGTTCGTCACGCCGTGACCTACATGGAAACCGGCGCCGACCCACCGGAAGACCCCTTCTCCATGTTGACCCTGCCAAACGCGACGGCAACGGAGGTCGAGGAACTCCGCCTGAAGCTGGCGGAGGCAGTCCGCAAGGAGCAAGCCGAGCGCGAAAAATTTCGCCTCGAGCAGCCGACAACGCAAGAGCTGTCGCGATATCACCAGCTTAGAATCAGGTCTCGCCTAAACCCCGCCATCCAGGGGCGTGCCCTGAACTTCGACGATGAGAACGACCCGGCTCGCATAGCCGAGCGCGCGATCAGCGAGAACGCGCCTCCAGGAGGAAGCGCTCGACCCCCACCAGGGGCGACGGCCAATGGCGCCCCACCACCTCCCAAACGCGTGCCCCCCAGGGACCAACCAAGGATCGTGGTTTCCTCGCGAGAGCGAGACGCGAACGGCCTCCCGTTGTTCTCCACCCCAATGGACAAAGTCGTCGCAAGCCGAGCTGCGGTCGAGAACATCCAAGTAACCAGCAAAGGTTCCCTGCAGATCCAGTACGCCAAGGCTCTGCTCGCCAAAGCAGTGGAGCAACAAAATGCGGGCGCCGACTCACAGGGTCGGCTATAGTACTCGTGCTCATCGGGCAGCAGGGCGGCCTCGAGCGGCCACCCCATGGTGGCGAATACCCTCAACTACCCTCCACCCGAGCCCCTGCAGCTCCAACACTGACACGCGAACGCGGCACTCTCCACCAACGACCCGCGGCCGGCGAACAACTTCGTCGCCGCCAACGGGCAGGCTGTCGACGCACGCACCCACATCATCAACAACCATAGTTGGCGCGCACGCCAGCCCGACGATCTGCAGCACACCCTCACCAATCGCCGCGATGGCGAACCAAGGGGATCGCTGAGCCGAGTCGGACCACAGTGCTTCGGACCAATGAAGGCGAAACATACCCGGTGAACTTCAAAGCGCCGAAGGAAATAGAGAAGTACGACCCTTCGTACGATCCATACGTGTGGCTGGATACCTACCTCATGGCGATGGGGATCGCCGGCCACACCGACCTACTAGCCGCCCGCTACCTCCCCCTGATGATGGAGGGGGCGTGCAGACAGTGGATTAACACCCTCCCAGCGGATAGCATCGACTCTTGGGAGGAGATGCGCGATGCCTTTGTCAAGCACTTCGAGGGTTCTT
Source organism: Avena longiglumis (assembly GCA_030063025.1). NCBI lineage: Eukaryota > Viridiplantae > Streptophyta > Magnoliopsida > Poales > Poaceae > Avena > Avena longiglumis. The sequence continues at coordinate 46,036,456 of CP125973.1, forward strand.
ACACCCGCGCGCCCACCATCGAGGATCTGGAGCAGTGTGTCCAGGGACCCCGCAAGTCGACCCGCAGCTGGGTCCAGCGGTGGCAAGATCTGTGTTATAACGCGGCTGGAATCCACTCGGACACCGCGATCCATTGCTTCAAGACCTCGTGCCGCTACGATCCCCTGTTCGCTAAGCTCAAGCGAGTGTACGGCACACTTGACAACATACCGGACCTCCTGGAGATCGCAAAGAAGTACGCGGAGGAGGACCCAAACCAGGAAACCGACGACGAGCCGGGAGGACATCGCCGCACGAGTGGCCACGACAACGGGAGGCGGCCCGAGCTACTCTACAGCAACACTCGCCTCACCGTCAAGCTCCGTGGTGACGGGCGAGTCGACTTCGTCGCCAAAGCCGGGTATGCGCAGCGCGAGCCCAAGAGCTTCCGCCGTGACAGAGGGCAGCACCGCGACGGCGACAACTATAACGCAAAGCAGAGGTTCGATCCCACGGCCCTCCTCAACCAACCCTGTGTGTTTCATAGCAGGGAAGGAAAGCCCGCCACGCACACAACCGCCGACTACCACTCTCTCAAGGAGATCGAGAAGGCACGGCGCACGCGGGAAGACCCCGACAACAACCCGCCGAACGGCGGAAAATTCGGCACCGTCGCTGGCTCGCTCCACACCTTCACAGGCTTCAACACGAAGCACGAGAAGAAGGGCATCGCCCGTGCCGTCGCCGTGAACGCGGTGTCCCGGATAGACATCCCCCTGTTCCTCAACTGGTCCGAGCAACCAATCATTTGGAGCCGCGAGGACCACTCACCACGGATCGAGTATCCGGGCCGAGTCGCCCTAGTGGTCAAGCCCAAGGTGGGGGACTACTGGCTCCCCAAAACGCTGATGGACGGCGGCAGCTCCATCAACATCCTGTACCTGGACACCTTCAGGCGACTGCGGCTCCCGCAGTCGATGATCGAGACAACCTACACCACTTTCCACGGCATCGTCTCCGGTCGGAAGGCGTACCCAATCGGCAAAGTGATGCTGCCAGTCACCTTCGGCACACCAGCAAACTTCCGCAACGAGCGGATCGTCTTCGAGCTGGTACCCTTCGACAGCCCCTACTACTGCATCCTGGGGCTCCAGGCATTCGCCAAGTTCATGGCAGCGCCCCATTACGCGTACAACGCGATGAAGCTACCCGGGCCATGCGGCATCATCACCATCCACGGCGACACCGACTCGTTGACGCCGTCTTCGCGGCAGAGGCCAACCACGCCGAGGAGCTCGCCAAATACGCGACCGGGATCAACAGTGACGACCCCACCATACTAAAGAATCCCAACTCGGAGTGTGGCAATGATGGGGGAATACCAATCGGGGTATACCCACGAAGCGGAGTCGTCAGCTGGATCGAACCGACTAAAACCTAGCCCTAAGCGGGTCGACTCGCCTAATACGGCGACTGGCGCATGCTGGACCCTGACGAGTGGCACCGAATGGAGGCCCAATGTAGCGAATCCAATATAAAGCCCACCAAAATACTTGTAAACCCTAGCTGGCTGCATATATAAAGCCACCAGGGGCACCCACATGGGGACAGCTCTCATTAGATCTAATCTCCCTCCGTCTACGGCGGCTCCCTTGTAAACCAATCTATGATCATATATTGGATTGATAGCAGGACGTAGTGATCCTCCATCGAGGGGACGTGAACCTGGGTACATCGTGTGTCAATCTCGCTCTCCGATTCTCCTACGTCGCCTTGCTCCCTCTACGTAAGCTACCCCTAGTAGCATCTATCGTGCAATACCACGACAGTTGGCGCCCACCGTGGGGCCTGGCCGGTCAGGCCGGTCTTCTGCGGCGAGATCCAATTTGCCCATCAACGAGACGATCACCACCGGCCGCATGATCGCGATCGGCGAGATGCTCCAGATCTTGCCGAGCAGCTACGTCCCGGCGGCCCGGCCCGTCACGCGTAGCATGATCCTGCCGGTCGGCACGATCAGCCTCTTCGTCGGCCTCACCGACGTCATCGTCTCAGAGGACTCGGCTCGCATCCGCGATTCGCCGCCACGCGACCGGCTCTCTCAGAGTCAGGTCCGCACAATCCACCGCCTCGCCTCCAGTACGACTTGTCCCATAGTAACGTGGCCGAAACCATCGCGGCCGTGGAAGACGCGGACCTCAACAATGACGCCGATTCGGTGACCCTGGCGTCACTCGCCGGATCCATTGTCGCCGCGTCACCCATGGGCTCCATCACCCAGGTCTCCAACATTGGAGACTTCGAGGATCCCTCTATCCTTCGGATCTTCGACTTCGACTCCGGGTCGGAGAACTCCGCCGACCTCCGCGAAGGAACCGGCCGCCATGCCGCGACCTACATGGCGACTGGCGCCGACCTGCCGGAAGACCCATTCTCCACGCCGATCCCTCCCAACGCGATGGCAATGGAGGTCGTGGAACTCCGCCTGAAGCTGGAGGAAGCAGTCCGCAAGGAACAAGCCGAGCGCGAAAAATTTCGCCTCGAGCAGGTGACAGCGCAGGAGCTGTCGCGCTACCACCAGCTCCGAATCAGGTCGTGCCTGAACCCCACCGTCCAGGGGCGCACCCTGAACTTCGATGACGAGAACGACCCGGCCCGCGCGGCTGAGCGCGCGATCTGCGAGAACGCGCCACCAGGAGGATGCACTCGGCCCCCACTAGGGGCAACGGCCAACGGCGCCCCACCACCACCCAACCGTGCACCCCCCAGGGACCAGCCAAGGATCGTGGTCTCCTCACGGGAGCGAGACGCGAACGGCCTCCCGCTGTTCTCCACCCCAATGGACAACCTCGTCACGGGCCGAGCAGCAGTCGACAACATCATAGCCACTGGTGAAGAGGCTCTGCAGATCCAGTACGCCAAGGCCCTGCTCGCAAAAGCGGTCGAGCAACAAAATGCAGGCGTCGACTCACAAGGTCGGATGTATTCGCGTTCATCGGGCAGCAGAGCGGCCTCAAGCAGCTGCCCCATGGCGGCAAACACCCTCAACTTCCGGCCACCCGAACCGCTACAGATCCAACACTGACCCGCGAACGCGGCACTCTCCACCAACGACCCCCGACCGGCGACCAACTTTGTCGCCGCCAACGGTCAACCCATCGACGCCTGCACACACATCATCAACAACCAGAGATGGTGCGCACGCCAGCCCAACGACCTGCGGCATACCCTCACCAACCACCACGACGGTGAGCCGAGGGGATCGCTAAGCCGACTCGGGCCCCGGTGCTTCGGACCGCTGATCTGAGGCGAGAGATACCCGGCGAACTTCAAGGAGCCGAAGGAAATAGAGAAGTACGACCCCTCGTACAATCCCTCCGTGTGGCTGGATACCTACCTCATGGCGATGGGGATCGCTAGCCACACCGATCTACTAGCCGCCCGCTACCTTCCCCTGATGATGGAGGGAGCGTGCAGGCAGTGGATCAACACTCTCCCCGCGGATAGCATCGACTCCTGGGAAGAGATGCGCGACGCCTTCGTCAGGCACTTCGAGGGTTCATACACCCGCGCCACCACCATTGAGGACCCGGAACGATGCGTCCAGGGACCTCGCGAGTTGACCCGCAGCTGGGTCCAACAGTGGCAAGAACCGTGGTACAACGCGGTCGGCATCCACCCAGACACCGCGATCCACTGCTTCAAGACCTCGTGCCGCTACGAGCCCCTGGTCGCCAAGCTCAAACGAGCGTACTGCACACTCGACAACATACCGGATCTCCTGGAGATAGCCAAAAGGTACGCGGAGGAAGAACCAAACCAAGAAACCGACGACGAGTCGGGAGGACAACGCCGCACGAGCAGCCACGACAATGGAAGACGATCCGATCTACGCCACAGCAACACTCGCCTAACTGGCAAGCGCCGCAGTGACGGGCGAGTCGACTTCGTCGCCAACGCTGGATACGCGCAGCGCGAGCCCAAGAGCTTTCGCCGCGACGGGGGGCAACTTCGCGACGGTGGCAACTATAAGGCGAAGCCGAGGTTTGGCCCCGCGGCCCTTCTTAACCAACCTTGTGTATTTCACAGCAGGGAAGGAAAGCCCGCTATGCACACGACCGCCGACTGCCACTCTCTCAAAGAGATCGAGAAGGCACGGCGCGCGCGGGAAGACCCCGACAACAACCCGCCAAACGGCGGAAAATTTGGCAGCGTGGCCGGCTCGCTCCACACCTTCACAGGCTTCAACACGAAGCGCGAGAAGACGGTCATCGCCCGCGCCGTCGCCGTCAATGCAGTGGCCCAGGTGGACGTCCCCCAGTTCCTCAACTGGTCTGAGCAACCAATCATGTGGAGCCGCCAGGACCACTCGCCACGGATCGAGTACCCAGGCCGAGTAGCCCTGGTGGTCAAGCCCAAGGTGGGAGACTACCGGCTCCCCAAGACATTGATGGACAGCGGCAGCTCCATCAAGATCCTGTACCTGGACACCTTCAGGCGACTGCGGCTCCCGCAGTCGATGATCGAGACGACCTACACCATGTTCCACGGCATCGCCCCGGTTGGAAGGCGTACCCGATCGGCAAGGTCACGCTGCCAGTCACCTTCGCCACACCAGCAAACTTCCGCACCGAGCGGATCGTCTTCCAGCTGGTACCCTTCGACAGCCCCTACCACTGCGTCCTGGGGCTCCAGGCGTTCGCCAAGTTCATGGCGGCGCCCCACTACGCGTACAACGTGATGAAGCTCCCCGGGCCGTGCGGTGTCATCACCATCCACGGCGACCCCGACATGGCCGCCGAGTGCGAGGGCAAAGGAGCCGAACTCGCTGACGCCGTCATCGCGGCAGAGGCCAACCACGCCGACGAGCTCACCAAGTACGCGAGCGGGGTCAACAACGACGACCCCAAAATACTCAAGAAGCCCAACTCGGAGGGCGGCAACCCCACAGCCTTCGAGGCAACAACGCATACCCGCACCGTCGAGCTGGTCCCAGGTGACTCCAGCCAGACGGTGACAATCGGGACGGGCATGAGCCCAGCATAGGAAGGCATGCTCATGGAGTTCCTCCGTGAGAACAGGGACATCTTCGCATGGAAGCCCTCTGATATGCCTGGTGTCCCTAGGTAGCTCGCTAAGCAAAAACTCAACACCGACCCCAAAGTGCGACCTGTCAAGCAGACGCTGCGACCTGTCAAGCCATCGCCGAGGAGGTGCAGTGTCTACTCGCTGCAGGCTTCATCCGGCCAATCAAGTACTCTAAGTGGCTGGAAAACCCAGTCATGGTCGAGAAGAAAAATGGGACCTGGAGGATGTGTATCGATTACACAAACTTAAACAGCACCTGCCCGAAGGAGCAATTCGTCCTCCCGTGGATCGACCAAATCATCGATTCCACCGCGGGCTCGGAGTCGCTATGCTTCCTCGACGCCTACTCTGGGCACAACCAGATCAAAATGGCCGTTGAGGATGAAGAAAAGACAGCGTTCATCATGCCATTCGGAGCCTTCTGCTACACTGCCATGACCTTCGGCCTAAAGAACGCCGGGGCAACCTACTAGCGGTGCATGCAGGAGTGCCTTGTGAGCCAAATTGGCCACAGTATCCATGTCTACATCGACGACGTGGTGGTGAAGTCCGCTCGCCAGAGTGACCTACTCGCTGACCTGGCGGAAATATTCGCCAACCTGCGGAAATACAAGATAAAGCTAAACCCAGGCAAATGCACCTTCGATGTACCAGCTGGGCAGCTACTGGGATACGTAGTCTCCAAGCGCGGGATCAAGGCGAACCCCACCAAGATCGACACGATCACTCGACTCGGCAAACCCGAGTGCCTGCGTGACGTCCAGAAGCTAGCTGCGCGAGTCGCGGCTCTCAGTCGCTTCATCCCCCGATTGGGCGAAAAGGCGATGCCCCTCTGCCGCCTGATGCGCAAGAACCCCACCTTCCAGTGGGACAAGGAGGCGGATGATGCGCTCCGCGACCTCAAAAAGGTGCTACTCGCAGCACCGCTACTCGCCGCCACCGTCGACAAGGAACCCATGCTGGTCTACGTCGTGGCTTCCGAGTGCGTCGTCAGCGCCGTCATGGTCGTCGAACGACCAGAGGAAGGAAAGGAGCGCCCGGTGCAGCGAAAAGTGTACTACATCAGCGAAGTCCTCACCGAATCACGCCAGCGCTACCCGCAATACCAGAAACTGGTATACGCGGTCTTTAGAGCACAGCGGCGACTGCCGCACTACTTCCAGGAGCATGCACCCGATAACGGTCGTCTCCTCAGCACCGTTGCAGGACATCATCCGCAACCGTGAGGCGACCGGGCGAGTCGCCAAGTGGGCCGTTGAGATCGGCGTCCATAACATCAAATACGAGCCGCGCAAGGCGATCAAGTTGCAGGCTCTCGCGGACTTCATCGCCGACTGGGAGGAGGCCCAGCAGCCAGAAAAGCCGCCATACCTACATTACTGGAGTTTACACTTCGATGGCTCCAAGAACGCAGACGGCGCAGGAGCAGGGATCGTCCTAACTTCTCCGAAGGGCGACAAGCTCCGCTACGTCCTTTGCCTCGACTTCACCCCCTGCACCAACAACATGGCCGAGTACGAAGCGCTACTCCACGGCATGCGAGCTGCCAAGGAGATGAACATCAACCTCCTGCGCTGCTACGGAGACTCTGACCTCATCGCCGGGCAAGTCGCTGGCACCTGCGACGCCGTCTCCCCCACCATGACGGCATACCGCCAAGTAGTGGACAAGCTGGGCGGACACTTCGCAGGCTACTCCGTCGAGTGGATGGATAGACGGAAAAACGAGGAGGCCGACGCACTCTCTCGCATCGGCTCGGCTCGACTCGCACCATCCGTCAGCGTCTTCCTCGACACCATCACCAAGCCTTCCGTCTCTCCCCCAAGGGAGATCGACATCGGAATCCCGCTGCAACCAGAGGCATCCCTGGTCGCACTTATCGTCGAGCCAGACGACTGGACCGCGCCGTACACTGCCTACTTGGAGAGAGGCACCCTGCCAGCGGACGAAACGGACGCCCGGATGATAGCACGCCGCTGCAAATCCTTCGTCATCATCAACGGTGAGCTCCACAAGCGCAGCGTGACCGGCGTGTTCCAGCGCTGTGTTCAACGCGCCGAAGGACGCAAAATCCACCAAGACATTCACTCTGGCGGCTGCGGCCACCACGCCGGCGCCCGCTCTCTGGTCGCAAAGGCTATGCGATACGGCTTCTACTGGCCCACCGCACACGCAGACGCTGTTGACATTGTCCGGCGATGCATCGGATGCCGGCACGCATAACGACCCGTGCGAGCTCGGCACTCAAGACAATCCCCATCAACTGGCCGTTTGCCGTGTGGGGCATGGACATGGTAGGCCCTTTCAAGAAGGCCCCCTCCGACTTCACCCACCTCCTGGTCGCAGTCGACAAATTCACAAAGTGGGTGGAGGCCAAGCCAGTCTGCAAATGCGACGGGAAGACCGCCACCAAGTTCCTACGCGAGCTCATCTATCGCTATGGGTTCCCAAACAGCATCATCACGGACAATGGCACCAACTTCGCCAATGGAGCCATGGCCGAGTTCTGCGAGGAACATCACATCCGACTCGACCTCGCCTCAGTCGCCCACCCGGAGTCCAACGGCCAGGCGGAATGAGCCAACCAGAGCATCCTCCATGGCCTGAACCACGGCTCCAAGTACCACTCTAGCGCACCGCCGGGTGCTGGGTCGAAGAGCTACCCTCCTCATTTGGGGCATTCGCACCTCCGTCAACAGGTCGACAGGATTTACACCCTTCTTCATGGTGTACGGCTCCGAGGCAGTCATGCCCACCGACCTCGAGCACGATTCACCAAGGGTGGTCAATTACACGGAGGCTGCAAACGAACTCGCACGACAAGACAGAGTTGATTAGCTCGACGAGGCACGCGACCTAGCTCGCTCCCGCACCGCCATCTACCAGCAAGGGCTCCGCCGCTACCATATCCGGCGAGTAAGGACTCGCACTTTCCAGGAAGGCGACCTGATACTACGCCTCATCCAGGACAAGAAGGGCATGCACAAGCTCTCCCCCCCTTGGGAGGGACCATTCGCCATCGAGCGAGTTCTAGGCAACGACGCCTACTACCTCACCGAGGTCCGAGGAGACGGGAAACTCGACGTCAAGCGATCGTGGAATGTAAACCTCCTACAGAAGTTCTACTCCTAGAACTCCATACATGTACCCTCCACCTGCTTTGAAATAAAACATCTCGGTTACCGCAAATTGCGTCTACTCTCCGTGTCTTGTGCCACTCGCACTCGTAATAACAGCGTGAAGCTATTCGCAGAAGTCAACCTTTGGTAAAGCGACCGGCACGGCCAAGTAGTGCGATACAAGGGCACAGGGAGACCCCGGGCCTTGTAACGTCCACAAAAAATGCCAAGCCGGAGCCCCATTGGACTCGCCCAGCCCGAATGGCTTACCGAGCCAAGACAACTGCCCTCGCTCCTCACAGCAACCAAAGTCATCTGCATCATCGGCACAGCGACTCGAACGGCCAAGTACCACGCTCGGGGACTGACGTCCAGTCAAATATGAGCGGCTAGGGAAAACCGCCCAGTATGAGAGCGTGCCCAGGACTCGCCATGCAACTGATCCTTCGGGTCAGGCAGGAGTGATGCGCTTACTCTAACGCGCTTAGTCGTCACCTACCCTGGAGCCGCGACTAGAACCACCAAGTACCACGCTCGGGGACTCGGCTACCCGACCTCGTTCGTGCACGGGAAAACGGTCAAGTAAAGAGCACCCACGGGAGTCGCCCTGCGACTGGCTCTCCGATCTCTGGTAAGTCGACCTCAGTAGCGAAACAATTGAAAAATCATTCAAAATCACAGACACATAACAAACGAGGTAAAACCCCATAAAAAGGGCGGACGCGCTCGGGGACTCGTCCAATCAACATTCAAAATCGCGAAACAATTCACAAAACAACACGAATTTCCATTACAGCAGAACAAAGTCATTCCAAAATACAAAAAAAGTTCAATGGCTATTTGTTACTAACGCCCCAGGGCACAATGCTTCTACTCCGAAGGTTTCGACGCCGACTCGCCGCCACCTCTGCGATTGCGAATGAAGGGCACGTACGGGTTCGACGGGTACGTCGTCAACTCACCCGCCATCACCTCACGGATCGGCTGCTCGTATTTGAAGTCCAGATGCTTCGGTTTGGGATCGTTGGGTGCGACAGTCATCTCCTGATAGGGGAGGAGGTCGCCCATCGCCCAAACGCGATCGAAATACACCGCGGCACGGTCCGTCAGCTTCAGCACCTCGGCAATCTCCACAGAGCCCGTCGACGAGGGGTAGCCACTCGTGACATCGTCAAGGTTGATGTCCTCCGGGAAATGGGCAAGCCCAAGGCTGAGCGCCGTCGCCGCCCCGCGCCGGAAGGCCGACCGCGTCATGAATTCGACGACTGATGGAGCCTTCTCTAGATAACGCCATACCTCGACGAGGTCGCTGGGAATCACTTCTGTGGGCGATGTCTCCTGAAGATATGCGCGAATGCAAGTCGCGGACAACGCGGCCGAGTCGACCAGAGTGGTCACACACTGTCGCGCGTCGTATGACTGCGCCTCCTCCGAGCTATCAATAATCCGGCCTGCGAACAGAAACCGGCAGTGAGTACACCAACGACTCCACAATGCAGCTGTTGCAGACAAAGGAAAGAGGAAGAAATGTTTACCAATTAGCGGACGGCAGAGGCCCATGATGAAGCTTTGAAGCAAGGAGAAGTCGTTCTGAAGCCCAACAACGAGTGCGTCAAACACCTTCCGCTCTTCAGCGGTAGCCGTAACAGCAACTTTCGCTCGCCCCTCCGTCGAGCTCGCCTCCGCCCTCGCTTCCTTGAGCTCACGCTCCAGATCAGCGATTCGCTTTTCGGCCGTACTCAAAGCAGATTGAGCCGCCGTCAGGTCACCAGCCGGGACGAGGCCCCGGCGGACCACCTCCACCTCGGCCGTAATTGCTTGGAGTCCCTTGTTCGTCTCCTGGACGGCAACGAGTTCCTTTTCCATGTGACACTTTGCGGCAAGCCGATCGGCCGATTTGCGCTTAAGGCCCTACGCACAAACTAAACCGTCAACAACATCGAAAATCCTAAGTGCCCACCCGCTGAAGTTCAGCCACTAGGCACTCGGGGACTGGACACTTAAAATCCTAAGTGCCCACCCGCTGAAGTTCAGCGACTAGGCACTCGGGGACTGGACATTGAAAATCCTAAGTGCCCACCCGCTGAAATTCAGCGACTAGGCACTCGGGGACTGGACGCTACAAAAACATTAAGAATCCAACCACTGAAATTAAGTGGCCCGATCCTCGGGGACTGGACATACATGGATGGCTGCGCCCAGCATGCCATGAAGTTGCAGCGCGTCCACAGATGCAAGCATGACCGGAGTGTGGCTGCAACGCTGCTCGACCTCTGTCTCGGCGACCCCAGGCGTCTGGCTCGTTGGCTCCGTGCCACTCGTTGCGGCCACCTTGGCCATGAAGCGAGGGAAAGTTGCAGCAGACGCCGCGACACTACTAGGAGCCGGCTCGGCCACTTCGGGTGAGGCAACAGCCTCCTTGGTCTTCGAGGCCACCTCCGCCGTAGTCGGAGGTTCGCTCGGAGCAACCGCCGTGTCATCAGAGACCGTGACGATGTCGTCGCCTTTCGCCCTCTTGGCACCGTCGGCGGGAGCAGCGAATTCGTCAGTTTTCCTCTTCCGTGAGGGGTCCTCCTCGGCGACGGCTGGCGGAACCTTGGCCACGGAAGGATGGCCGATCTTTTTAACTCCAGTCCTGTGAAACAACGATACGAATAAGAATGTCCGACTACAACGGAAGACAAGCAGACGAACAGGACTTACTTGGCGACTGGTATGAAGCGCAGATCGGTGCGGATGCTGGCAGGCCTTTCCATCTCAAGCCCCAACTTCCGACTGAGGGCCACCTCGAATACACCGTGTGCCCAAGACATAGAGGGTTTCTTCGAAGACGAGGCTGCGGCAGGAGCCTCCGTGACGACGGCTGCGGGAGCTTCCCTGGGAGGCGAAGCTGCTGCGGCCGGAGTAGCTCCCAACCCAGAGACCGGGGTGAATGGAGGTGGCAGCGCCGCTAGAGCACCTCGTCCAGGGGGCTGCAGCGTCTCGCGCCACGGTCGTGCGCGCCCCCTCGCCCTTAGCTGAGCTAGTGGCGTCAGAACTGGTCGTGGATCAGGGCGGAGACGTCTGCTTTGCCGGCTTCGTCTTCCTCTTCGGCGGAGCCTTCGCCTCCTTCTTATCCTTCTTCTTCTTCGACGGCATGGCCTCACGATATGAGGTGTGCTCGGGAAGTTCGTCGTCATCGTCATCGTGAGGCTCGAGGCTTCTACTCGCATCGAGCTTGCGCTGGTGTTGTTCGTGAGTCTTGCGAACTGTTGGGGTGGCGTCTTGCACGGGCTCGTCTTCGTCGTCGTCGTCATCAGCACCATCTTCGCTCACGACGTCACCTTTGGCGGACGGCGACTCGCTCCCGTCCTGGACGGACGAGCTAGAGTTTTTGTCGTCTACGGGTGGGAGCCAGCCTTCCACCACTTGGAACAACTAGAACAAACATGAGACAACGTCAGCACAACCACGAATGCATCGTCTGCGACTGCGAGTGGTGGCGAAATGATGACTTACCGTCGGAGCTGGGCACCTTGCACTATAGGGGGCGACCCCGGCCTTCGCGTCCAGATACACCTCCTGGGTAATTTTCTTTAGGGCCAGGGTGTAGTCGTCAAGATGCTATTCGGCGAAGGAGGACTTCGTCAGATCATCCTTACCCGTATACTCGTACATGTAGTGGTCGCGGCGGGCCAAAGGCACGAGCCGTCGCCCGAACCAGCCGTTGTAGAGGTTGATGGTCTAGAGGCCCTTCTTCTTCAGGCCGCGGATGGTTTGCAACATTTCGTCGACAACCATCCGCTGATCTAGCGGAAGCTTGCCGACCTGGAGCCGACTCGGCTCAGGCCGGTCGGCGGAGTACCTTGGAAGTGCCACCTCACCGTCTGGAGTTGACTCGGTGACGTAGAACCAGGATTTCTTCCATTCGTTTCCTGCCTTGGCGGGCAGCATCAGGTCGAAGAACGACGCCTTCGACTTCAGCTGGAATGTCAGGCCACCCGCGGCCAGCATCGGGCCGCCTGACTCTTCGCGGCTGATCCTCCCATGGAACAGATCTTGCCACAAAGGCAAGTAGGGCCTGCAGCCCAGGTAGCACTCATGAGCATACGAAGATGGCGAGCTGCTCGACTTTATCTTGAACCGAACCAGTTGGATCCGTAGTAAGCGAGCGCCCGGAAGAAGTGGGAAACCCCAGCCCCCGCTCTAGATGGCTGGTGAAGAAGATGAATTATTCCTCGCGCGGGTCCAGGGTCACTTCGGCCGCGGGGATGCGCCATCTGCCGGCGCGCAGGATCCCGGCCTCCTCGAAGGATGCCAGCAGCGCCCTGGTACACTTGGACCTGCCCCATGGTTCGGTGGAGGGGGCTATCGGTTGGAAATTCGCGGAGGTCAGGGCTTTTTGGGCTAGTTGGATCGCTGTGCGGAGTGGAAAACGGAGACGGGAGAGATCGAAGGAAGAACGAAGGAGTGTTTCCCCGTTCGCCTGTCATTCTCCTTATATAGCGGTTGCTACCCGCCAATTTCGGGAGCCATTACTACGCGGTAATTATGCCGAAATTACCATTGGATTACCCCAACAGCTAGTTTGACCGCAATTAACGGTCAAACTTCATCCATTCGACTCGTTGCTCCACGTGACTCGACTATTCGCCGAGCTGATCACTATAACAGTGACTGAGTACTCGCCGACCCGTTCGCCGAGCTACGACACGACTGGTCGCCGTTATTGCGACTAGAGTAACTAGTTTTTCCTTTGTTCAGGAGTCCACCGCCGATTCGACTGGGCGTCCGCATTGGACCCGCATACTCCGACTGCCAGTGAACGTCTGCGACCAATCAACGACGGCCTCGGGGACTACTGATGGGGATATGCCTACCGGGGTATACTCAGCTGGACGTTTCCTACTGGCCCAGGCGCCAGCTAGTGGGCCTGCAGGACGGCGACTGGATCAAGATCTGGCGTGGACTCAAGCGACTGGAAGCTAACGGCCCAGAAGTATAGATAGGCCCAGTCGGACTAGGTCGTGGAATCGCTGAATCCTTAACTGATTCGGTTGACATCTGTAAACCCTAGGGAGGTGAGTCTATATAAACCTCCCTAGAGGAAGCATAGAGGATAGGTTCCATCATACACCCAAGCGAATCACTGCCTAGCGGCCGAGCTCGCCCCATTGTACTGTCCCCGTAATACAATCTAGCAGGAGTATGTCTTTACCCTCCGGGGGGCCGAACCTGGGTAAATCCTTGTGTCTCAGCCCTCATCTCGCACCGTAGATGGCGGGCCGCCCTTGCCCCATGTTCTACTACTCGCTGCCGATTGTAGCATCTGCCGTGGTCATTCCTACGACAGGCAACTCCACCGCCTTTGAGGCAATGACACACACCCGCACCGTCGAGCTGGTCCCAGGCGACTCTAGCCAGACGGTGACGATCGGGACGGGCATGAGCCCAGCGTAGGAAGGTGCGCTCATCGAGTTCCTCCATGAGAACAGGGACATCTTCGCATGGAAGCCATCCGACATGCCTGGTGTCCCGAGGGAACTCGCTGAGCACAAACTCAACACCGATCCCAAAGTGCGACCTGTCAAGCAGTCGCTGCGGCCCTTCAATGAAGAGCGCCGCCGAGCCATCGCCGAGGAGGTGCAACGTCTACTCGCTGCAGGCTTCATCCGGCCAATAAAGTACTCCAAGTGGCTAGTAAACCCAGTCCTAGTCAAGAAGAAAAATGGGACCTGGAGAATGTGTATCGACTACACAAACTTAAACAGCGCCTGCCAAAAGGAGCAATTCTTCCTCCCACGGATCGACCAAATCATCGATTCCACCGCGGGATCGGAGTCGCTCTGCTTCCTCGACGCCTACTCTGGGTACAACCAGATCAAAATGGCTGTCGAGGACGAAGAGAAGACGGCGTTCATCACGCCATTCGGATCCTTCTGCTACACCACCTTGACCTTCGGCCTCAAAAACGCCGGTGCGACTTACCAGAGGTGCATGCAGGAGTGCCTTCTGAGCCAGATTGGCCGCAATATCCACGTCTACATCGACGACGTGGTTGTGAAATCCGCTCGCCAGGGTGATCTACTTGCCGATCTGGCGGAAACGTTCGCCAACCTGCGGAAGTACAAGATAAAGCTAAACCCAGGAAAGTGCACCTTCGGTGTGCCAACTGGACAGCTACTGCGATATGTCTTCTCCAAGCGCGGGATCGAGGCAAACCCCTCCAAGATCAACACGATCGTGAGACTCGGCAAACCCGAGTGCCTGCGCGACGTCCAGAAGCTGGCCGGGCGAGTCGCGGCTCTCAGTCGCTTCATCCCCCGGCTGGACGAAAAGGCGATGCCCCTTTACCGCCTAATGCGCAAGAACCCCACCTTCTAGTCGGACAAGGAGGCAGACGATGCGCTCCACGCCCTCAAGGAGGTGCTACTCGCAGCACCGCTACTCGCTGCCCCTGTCGACAAGGAACCCATCCTGGTCTATGTCGCGGCTTCCGAATGCATCATCATGGTCGTCGAATGGCCAGAGGAAGGAAAGGAGCGCCCGGTGCAGCGACCAGTGTACTACATCAGCGAGGTCCTCACCGAGTCGCGCCAGCGCTACCCGAAATACCAGAAATTGTTATACGCGGTCTTCAGAGCACAGCGGCGACTGCCGCACTACTTCCAGAAGCACCCAATAACAGTCGTCTCCTCAGCACCGCGGCAGGACATCATCCGCAACCGCGAGGCGACCAGGCGAGTCGCCAAGTGGGCCGTCGAGATCGGTGTCCACAACATCAATTACAAGCCGTGCAAGGCGATCAAATCGCAGGCTCTCGCAGACTTCCTCGCTGATTGGGAGGAGGCCCAGCAGCCAGAGAAGCTGCCATACCTCCACTATTGGAACCTACACTTCGACGGCTCCAAGAATACAGACGGTGCAGGGGCAGGGATCGTGTTAACATCTCCGAAGGGCGACAAGCTCCGCTACGTCCTCTGCCTCGACTTCACCGCATGCACCAACAACATGGCCGAGTACGAGGTGCTACTCCATGGCATGAGAGCTACTAAGGGGATGAACGTCAATCGCCTGCGCTGCTACGGAGTCTCCGACCTCGTCGCCGGGCAAGCCGCTGGCACCTGCAACGCCGTCTCCCCCACCATGGCGGCATACTGCTAAGCAGTGGACCAGCTGGGCGGACACTTCGCAGGCTACTCCGTCGAGTGGATAGACAGGCGGAAGAACGAGGAGGCCAATGCACTCTCTCGCCGGCTCGACTCGCACCACGCGTCGGCGTCTTCCTCGACACCATCACCAAGCCTTCCGTCTCTCCCCCAAGGGATATCGACATCGGAATCCCGCTACAACCAGAAGCAGCCTTTGTCGCACTAATCGCCGAGCCAACCGACTGGACCGCGCCATACGTCGCCTACTTGGAGGGAGGCACCCTGCCCGCGGATGAAACGGACGCCCGGATGATAGCACGCCGCTGCAAATCCTTCGTCATCATCAACGGCGAGCTCCACAAGCGCAGCGTGACCGGCGTGTTCCAACGCTGTGTTCAACCCGCTGAAGGACGCAAAATTCACCAAGACATTCACTCCAGCGACTGCGGCCACCACGCCGGCGCCCGCTCTCTGGTCGCAAAGGCTATGCGGCACGGCTTCTACTGGCTCACCGCACACGCAGACGTTGTCGACATCGTCCAGCGGTGGTCGGGTGCCAGAAATACGCCAACCATACCTACGTGCCGAGCTCGGCGCTCAAGACAATGCCCATCACCTGGTAGGCCCCTTCAAGAAGGCCCCCTCCGGATTCACCACCTCCTAGTCATAGTCGACAAATTCACAAAATGAGTGGAGGCCAAGCCAGTCCGCAAGTGCGGCGGGAAGACCGCCACCAAATTCCTACACGAGCTCATCTATCGCTACGGCTTCCCAAACAGCATCATCACAGACAACAAGACCAACTTCGCCAAAGGAGCCATGGCCGAGTTCTGCGAGGAGAACCAGATTCGACTCGACCTCGCCTCAGTCGCGCACCCGGAGTCCGATTGCCAGGCGGAACGCGCCAATTAGAGCATCCTCCATTTCCTGAAACCACGGATCCAAGTGCCACTGGAGCGCACCGCTGGGTGCTGGGTCGAGGAACTATCCTCCGTCATCTGGGGCATCCGCACCTCCGTCAACAGGTCCACCCCCTTCTTCATGGTGTACGGTGCCGAGGCAGTCATGCCCACCGACCTCGAGCACGATTCACCAAGGGTGGTCAACTATACGGAGGCTGCAAACGAACTCGCACGCCAAGACGGAGTCGACCAGCTCGACGAGGCACGCTACCTAGCCCGCTCCCGCACCGCCATCTACCATCAAGGGCTCCGCCGCTACCATAGCCGGCGAGTAAGGACTCGCACTTTCCAGGAAGGCGACCTGGTACTGCGCCTAATCCAGGACAAGAAAGGCATGCACAAGCTCTCCCCCCTTCTACTGGGAAACGACGCCTACTACCTTACCGACGTCCGAGGAGACGGAAAACTCGATGTCAAGCCGCCGTGGAATGTAAACCTCCTATGCAAGTTCTACTCCTAGAACTCCACACATGTACTCCCCACCCGCTATGAAATAAAACAGCTCGGTTACCGAAAATTGTGTCTACTCTCCGTGTCTTGTGCCACTCGCACTCATAATAACAGCGTTATGCTATTCGCAGAAGTCAACCTCTAGTACAGCAACCGGCACGGCCAAGTAGTGTGGTACGAGGGAACTGGTAAACTCCAGGCCTCGTAACGTCCACGAAAAACGCCAACCTGGAGCCACATTGGAGTCGCCTAGCTCGACTGGCTCACCGAGCCAAGACAACTGCATTCGCTCCTAACAGCGACCAAGTCCTCCGCATTCTTGGCGCGGCGACTCGAACGTCCAAGTACCACGCTCGGGGACTGCCCAGCCAAATACGAGTGACTAGGGAAAACGCCAAGTAGGAGAGTGCACCTAGGACTCGCCACGCGACTGATCCTCCGGATCAGGCAGGAGAGATGCGCTAAAAACGACGCGCTTAGTCCTCACCTACCTTGGAGCTGCGACTAGAACCACCAAGTACCACGCCCGGGGACTCGAAAACCCGACCTCGTTCGCATCCGGGAAAACGGTCAAGTAAAGAGCACCCCTGGGAGTCGCCCTGCGACTGGATCTCCGAGCCACGGCGAGTCGACCTCAATTCATTAAAAGTGAACAAACATATAATAACGAGGTAAACCCCATAAAAAGGGCGGATGCGCTCGGGGACTCGCTCAATAAAAATCCAAAATCACAAAACGAATGACAAAATAACACAAGTTTCCTTTATAGAAGAACAAAGTTGTTCCATATACAAGGAAGTTACATAGTTATTCCGCACTAACGCCCAAGGGAAAAACACTTCTACTCCGCAGGTTCTGACGCAGGAGCGCCACCGTCCCTGCGACTACGGATGAAGGGCATGTACTGGTTCGACGGTTACGTCGTCAGCTCGCCCGCCATCGCCGCACGAAACGGCTGCTCGACCTTGAAGTCCCGATGCTTCGGTTCGGGATCGTTGGGGGCGACAATCGTCTCCTGATATGGGAGGAGGTCGCCCATCTCCCAAACGCGATCGGAATACACCACGACATGGTCCGTCAGCTTAAGCACCTCGGCAATCTCCACAGAGACCATCGACGAGGGGTAGCCGCTCGTAACATCGTTGAGGTCGAAATCCTCCGGGAAATGGGCAAGCCCAAGGGTGAGCGCCGTCGCCGCCCCGTGCCGGAAGGCCGACCGCGTCATGAACTCGACGACTAACGGAGCCTTCTCCAGGTAGCGCCATACCTCGATAAGGTCGCTAGGGACTACCTCCGTGGGTGATATCTCCTGAAGATACGCTCGAAGGCAAGTCGCGGACAACGCGGCCGAGTCGACCAGGGTGGTCACACATTGTCGCGCGTCGTATGACTGCGCCTCCTCCGCGCTATCAGTAATCCGACCTGTGGAACAGAAGCAGGCAGTGAGCACACCAACGACTTCACAATGCAGTTGTTGCAGGAAGAGGGAAGAATAAGGAAGGATTACCAATTAGCGGTCGGCAGAGGCCCGTGGTGAAGCTTTGAAGAGAAGAGAAGTCGTCCTGCAGCCCAGCAACGAGCGCGTCAAACACTTTCCGCTCTTCAGCGGCTTACGTAACAGCAGCTTTGGCTCGCCCTTCCGCCGAGCTCGCTTCCGCCCTTGCCTCCTTGAGCTCACGCTCCAGGTCAACGATTTTCTTTTCGGCCGTGTCCAAAGCGGACTGAGCCACCGTCAGGTCACCCACCGGGACAAGGCCTCGGAGGGCCTCCTTCGCCTCGGGTGCAACTGCTTGAAGCCCCTTGTTCGTGTCCTGGACAGCAACAAGCTCCTTCTCCAAGAGACACTTCATCGCAAGCCGCTCGGCTGACTCGCGCTGCAAGCCCTGTGCACACACTACAACGTCAACAATAATAAAATTTCTAAGTGCCCACCCGCTGAAATTCAGCGACTAGGCACTTGGGGACTGGACAACAAAATTCCTAAGTGCCCACCCCCTAAAATTCAGCGACTAGGCACTCGGGGACTGGACATTGAAAATCCTAAGTGCCCACCCGCTGAGATTCAGCGACTAGGCACTCGGGGACTGGATGGTATAAAATCATTAAGAATCTGACCACTGAGATTCAGTGGCCCGATCCTCGGGGACTTGACATACCTGGATGGCAGCGCCTAGCATGTCGTGAAGCTCCAGCGCATCCACAGACGCAAGCACGACCGGAGTATGGCCGCGACATTGCTCGACCTCCACCTCGGCGACCCCGGGCATCTGGTTCATCGGCACCGAGGTACTCGCTATGGATGCCTTCGTCATGAAGCGAGGTAAGGTCGTTGCAGATGCTTCCGTGCCACTCGGAGTCGGCTCGGCCACGTCGGTGAGTCGACACCCTCCTTGGTCTTAGAGGCTACTTCAGCTGCAGTCGGAGGATCGCTCAGAGCAACCGCCGGGTCATCTGACACCATGACGACGTCGTCGCCTTTCGTCCTCTTGACGCTTTCGGCGGGCGCAGCGACTTCATCGGTCTTCCTCTTCTGTGAGGAATCTGCCAACACCTCGGTGGCGACTGGCGGAACCTTGGCCACATAAGGATGGCCGATCTTTTTAACACCAATCCTGTGAAACAGTTTTGTGAATAAGACTGTCCGATTAAAACGAAAAACAAGTAGACGAACAACACTCACTTGGCGACTGGTATGAACCGTAGACCGGTGCGGATGCTAGCCGGCTTCTCCAGTTCAGGCCCCAACTTCAGAGTAAGGCCCGTTTCGAATAAATCATGTGCCCAAGACACGGACGGCTTTTTAGAAGATGAAGCCGCGGCAGGAGCCTCTGCGGTAATTGCTGCGGGAGCCTCCCTTGGAGGCGAGGCCCCTGTGGCTGGAGCAGCCCCCAAACCAACGAGTGGGTTGTAATGGAGGTGGTAACGACGCCAGCGGTGCCTCAACAATGGAGGAGGCAGCGCCTGTTGCCGCGGTCGTGTGTGCCGTAGCGTTCTCCGCCGAGCTGGTGGCGTCAGAGCTGCTCGCAGATCAGGGCGGAGACGCCTGTTTTGCCGGCTTCTTCTTTTTCTTCGGCAGAGCCTTCTTCTTCTTCTTCTTCTTTGACGGCGTGGCCTCTCGATGTGAGGTGTGCTCGGGAAGCTCGTCGTCGTCATCATCGTGGGGCTCGAGGCTCTTGCTCGCTTCGAGCTCGGGTTGGTGTTGCCCGCGGGTTTTGCGAACCGTGGGGGCAGCGACTTCCACGGGCTCGTCTTCTCCGTTGTCGTCGTCGTTGCCTCCGTCACTGTCGGCCTCATCTTTGGCGGGTGATGATTCGCTTCCGTCATGGACGTACGAGATCGAGTTCTTATCGTCCGCGGGTGGAAGCCACCCTTCCACCACTTGGAACAAATGCAACAAGGACAAACAAAATTAGCACGACCGCGAATGCACGAGCTGCAACTGCAAGTGTTAACAGGATAACCACGTACCATCGGAGCTGGGCGCCTTGCAGTATAAGGGGCGACCCCGGCCTTCGCATGGAGATACACCGCCTGGGTGATCTTCTTCAGGGCTAGGGTGTAGTCGTTGAGTCTCCACTCAACAAGGCAGGACTTCGTCGGATCATCCTTACCCATATATTCATACATGTAGTGGTCGCGGCTAGCCAGGGGCACGAGCCGCCGCCCGAGCCAGCAGTTGTAGAGGTTGATGGTTTGGAGTCCTTTCTTCTTCAGGCCGCGGATAATTTGCAACATTTCATCGACAACCATCCGCTGATCCAGCAGGAGTTTGACGACCTGGAGCCAACGCGGTTCGGGTCGGTTGGCAGAGTACCTTGGAAGCACCACTTCGTCGCTTGGAGTCGACTCGGTGACATAGAACCAAAACTTTTTCCATTCGTTTGCCGCCTTGGCGGGCAGCATCAGGTCGAAGAACGATACCTTCGACTTCAGCTGGAATGTCAGGCCGCCCGCGGCTAGCATCGGGCCGCCTGTCTCCTCGCGGCTGATTCTCCCGTGGAACAGGTCTTGCCACAGGGAAAGTAGGGCCTACAACCCAGATAGCACTCGCAGAACGCCACGAAGATGGCGAGTTGTTCGATGCTATGCGGACCCAGATCTGATGGTTGGATTCCGTAGTAGGTGCAGAAACACCGGAAGAAGAGGAAAGTTGGGAAGCCCAGCCCCCGCTCCAGGTGGCTGGTGAAGCAGATGAACTCCCCCTCGTGTGGATCCGGAATCACTTCTCCGGCCATGGGGATGCGCCATCTGCCGGCGCGGAGGATCCCAGCCTCCTCGAAGGATGCTAGAAGTGCCTTAGTGCATTTGGATCTGCCCCATGGCTCGGTGGAGGGGGCCATCGGTTGAAAATTCGTGAAGGTCGAGGATCTCTGGGTTGTTCTGATCGTTGCGTGGAATAAGGAAATGGAGATGAGCGAGATCGGAGGAAGAAATAAGAAGCGCTTCCCCGTTCGCCTTTCATCCTCCTTATATAGCGGTTGCTACCCGCCAGTTTCGGCGGCCGTTACTACGCGGTAATTACGCCGAAGTTACCGTTGGATTACCCAACGGCTAGTTTGACTACGGTTGACGGTCCCACTTCATCTACTCTATTCGCTGCTCCCAGCGACTTGACGACTCGCCGACCCGATTGCTATAACAGCGACAAAGTAATCGCCGACCTGCTCGCTATAACAGCGACTAAGTATTCGCCGACACGTTCGCCGAGCTGCGACACAATTGGTTGTCGTCATTGCGAACGAAATGACTAGTTCTTTCCCTTTGTTCAGGAGTCCGCTGCCGATTCGACTAGGCGTCCGCATTGGACCCGCATACTCCGACTGCCAGCAAACACCTGCGACAAATCAACGACGGCCTCGGGGACTATTGATGGGGATATACCTATTGGGGTATACCCAGCAGGACGTTTCCTACTGGCCCAAGCCGTCAGCGAGTGGGCCTCCATGACGGCGACTGGATCAAGACTTGGCGTGGACTCAGTCGACTGGAAGCTGAAGGCCCAGAAGCATAGCTAGACCATGTCGGACTAGGTCATAGAATCTCCGAATCCTTAACTAATTCGGTTGTGATCTGTAAACCCTAGCGAGGTGAGTCTATATAAACGTCCCTGGGGGACGCATAGAGGGTACGTTCCATCATTCACCCAAGCGACTCGTCGCCTAGCCGTCGAGCTCGCCCCATTGTACTCTCAACATAATACAATCTAGCAGGAGTAGGTCTTTACCCTCCGGAGGGCCAAACCTGGGTAAACCCTTGTGTCTCAGCCCTCATCTCGCACCGCAGATGACAGGCCGCCCTTACCCCATGTTCTACTACTCGCTGCCGATTGCAGCATCTGCCGTGGTCATTCCCACGACAATTCTTCTTCGTAAAAAGGTTCTTTCTTTCTCTTAAACCTAGACCATTCTCTGGATCTTATGTAAAGAGTGAGTTGTAACCTTGAGCCATGTATTGGACCCGTTGTGTTTTTGTTGTGCCATTCTGAGGGATGTAATACTAGTGAACGGTATTTCATTAGTGTTATGTCAACGACTATAATATACTACATCATGCAGTGGTATGCTGGGTCACCGCAAATAACTCATGAAAATAGCCTTAAAATCCAAAAACAACGATTTTTTGGTCATAACTCCCAAACGTGTAAATCGCATTGGAACCCCAAAAATCAAGGAAATAACTCATGAAAACGGCCATAATACGTGAAAATAACGAGTTTTTGGTCATAAATCTCAAACATGTATCGGGTCTTATGGGCCATGTGAACCCCCCTGGAACCTCAAAATTGTGGGCAATAGCACAAAAACGATGATTTCGTGGTCATAGCTCTCAAACATGTAAATCGCCTTGGAACCACAAAACTGTGGGCAATTGCTCATGAAAATGGCCAAAAAACACGAAAAAAGGAGAGATTTTGGTCATGCCGTCAAAAATGTATTGGATCTTACGGTCATTTTAAATCGCCCTGGAACACCAAAACTATGAGCAATAACTCATGAAAATGGCCATAAAACACAAAAACTACGATTTCTTATTCATAACTCTCAAACATGTAAATCGCCTTGGAACCCCAAAAGTATGGGTAATTTCTCATGAAAAAGGCCATAAATTAAGAAAATGGAGTTTTTGGTCACGCCCTCAACCATGTATCGGGTCTTATAGTCATTTTAAATCGCCCTGGAACCCCAAAACTATGGCCAGTAACTCATGAAAACGGCCGTAAAACATGGAAACGACGAGTGTTTGGTCAAACTCTCAAACATGTAAATCGCCTTGGAACCCCAAAACTGTGGGCAATTTCTCATGAAAATGGCCATAAATCACGAAAATGGAGAGTTTTTGGTCATGCCCTCAAACATGTATCTGGTCTTATAGTCATTTTAAATCGCCCTGGAACCCTAAAAATATGGCCAATAACTCATGAAAACGGCCATAAACGTGAAGACGACGAGTTTTTGGTCATAACTCTCAAACATGTATCCGGTCGTGCGGGCCATGTGAATCCCCCTAGAACCCACAACTATGGGAAATAGCTTATGAAAACGGCCAGTAAACACGAAAATGTTGAGTTTTTGATCAAGCCTTCAAACATGCATCTGGTCTTACACTCATTTTAAATCTCCCTAGAATCCCAAAACTATGTGCAATAACTCATGAAAACAGCCACAAAACGCAAAAACGACAAAACTTTTGGTCAGAACTCTCAAACATGTAAATCGCCCTAGAACCCAAAAACTTTGGGCCATAGCTCATGAAAATGGCCATAAAACGCGAAAACGACAAGTTTTTGGTTATAACTGTCAAACATGTATGGTCTTACGGGCCATGCGAACCTCGCTGGAACCTCAAAATTGTGGGAAATAGCACAAAAAAGACAATTTCGTGGTCATAGCTCTCAAACATGTAAACCGCCTTGGAACCACAAAACTATGGTCAATTGCTCATGAAAATGGCCAAAAAATACGAAAATGGAGAGTTTTTGGTCATGCCTCAAACATGTATCGGGTCTTACAGTCATTTTATATCTCCTTACAACCCCAAAACTATGGGCAATAACTCATGAAAATGGCCATAAAACGCAAAGACGACGAGTTTTTGGTCATAACTCTCTAACATGTCTCGGGTCTTACGGGCCTTGCGAATCCCCTGGAACATCAAAACGGTCGGAAATAGCTTAGGAAAACGGCCATAAAACACAAAAATGTCGATTTTTTGGTCAAGCCCTCAAACATGTATCGGGTCTGGTACTCATTTTCAATCGCCTTGGAACCCCAAAACTATGGGCAATAACTCATGAAAACGGCCATAAAAGACAAAAGCGACGATTTCTTGGTCATAACTCTCAAACATGTAAATTGCCTTGGAACCCCAAATCCGTGGGCAATTACACATGAAAATGGCCAAAAAATACGAAAAAGGTGAGTTTTTGGTCATGCCCTCAAACATGTTGGATCTTACGGTCATTTCAAATCACCCTGGAACACCAAAACTATGGGCAATAACTTAGGAAAATGGCCATAAAACACAAAAACGACGATTTCTTGTTCATAACTCTCAAACATGTAAATCGCCTTGGAACCCCAAAACTATGGGAAATTTCTCATGAAAATGTCCATAAATCAAGAAAATTGAGAGTTTTTGGTCATGCCGTCAAACATGTATTGTTCTTATAGTCATTTTTAATCGCCCTAGAACCCCAATATTATGGGCAATAACTCATGAAAATGACTATAAATCATGAAAATGGGGAGTTTTTTGTTATGCCCTCAAACATGTATCGGGTCTTACGGTCATTTTAAATCGCCATTAGCACACCAAAACTATGGGCAATAACTCATGAAAATGGGAGAAAACGCGAAAACGACGAGTTTTTGTCCATAACTCTCAAACATGTATCGTGTCTTACGGGCCATGCGAATCCCCCTAGAACCTCAAAATTGTGGGCCATAGCTTACGAAAACGGCCATAAAACAAAAAATATCGATTTTTGGTCAAGCCCTCAAACATGTATGAGGTCTTATAGTCATTTTTAATCGTCTTGGAACCCCCCAAAACTATGGGCAATAACTCATGAAAATGGCCATAAAACACAAAACAGACAATTTCTTGGTCATAACTCTCAAACATGTAAATCGCCTTGGAACTCTAGAACTCTGGGCAATAGCTCATGAAAACAGCCATAAAACACGAAAATGATGAGTATTTGGTCATGCCCTCAAACATGTATCGGGTCTTTTAGACATCTTCAATCGTCCTGAAACCCAAAACTATGGGCAATAATTAATGAAAATGGCATAAAACGCAAAAACAATTAGTTCTCCGTTATAACTCTCAAACATGTAAATCGCCTTGGAAACCCAAAAACTGTAGGCAATAGATCATAAAAATGGCCATAAAAAGCGAAAACAACGAGTTTTTTGTCATAACTCTCAAACATGTATCGGATCTTATGGGCCATGCGAATATCCCTAGAACCCCAAAATTATGGGCAATAGCTTATGAAAACGGCTATAAAACACAAAAATAGAGAGTTTTTGTTCATGCCCTCAAACATGCATCGGGTCTTACGGTCATTTTAAGTCGCCCTGGAACCCCAAAATTATTGGAAATAACTCATGAAAATAGCCTTAGAATCCAAAAACAATGAATTTTTGGTCATAACTCCCAAACATGTAGATCGCCTTGCAACCCCCAAACATCTAGGAAATAACTCATGAAAACGGCCATAATACGCGAAAATAACGAGTTTTTGGTCATAACTCTCAAACATGTATCGGGTCTTACGGGCCGTGCGAACCCCCCTGGAACGTCAAAATTTTGTGCAATAGCACAAAAACGTGATTTCGTGGTCATAGCTCTCAAACATGTGAATCGCCTTGGAACCACAAAACTGTGGGCAATTGCTCATGAAAATGGCCAAAAAACATGAAAAAGGAGAGTTTTTGGTCATGCCCTTAAACATGTATTGGATCTTACGGTCATTTTAAATCGCCCTGGAACACCAAAACTATGAGCAATAACTCATGAAAATGGCCATAAAACACAAAACCGATGATTTCTTGTTCATAACTCTGAAACATGTAAATCGCCTTGGAACCCCAAAAGTATGGGCAATTTCGCATGAAAAAAGGCCATAAATAAAGAAAATTAAGAGTTTTTGGTCATGCCCTCAAACATGTATCAGGTCTTATAGTCATTTTAAATTTCCCTTGAATCCCAAAACTATGGCCAATAACTCATGAAAATAGCCGTAAAACACGGAAACAATGAGTGTTTGGTCAAAACTCTCAAACATGTCTCGGGTCATGTGGCCCATGTGAATCCCCCTAGATCACCAGAACGAAAATGTCGAGTTTTTGATCAAGCCTTCAAATATGCATCTGGTCTTAAACTCATTTTAAATCTCCCTAGAATCCCGAAACTATGGGCAATAACTCATGAAAACAGCCACAAAATGCAAAAACAAAAAACTTTTGGTTAGAACTCTCAAACACGTAAATCGCCTAAGAACCCCAAAACTTTGTGCAATAGCTCATGAAAATGGCCATAAAACGCGAAAACATGTATCGTCGATACTGCTTTCAATCACCTTGGAACCCCAAAACTATGGGCAATAACTCATGAAAACGGCCATAAACGCAAAAAGACGACGAGTTTTGGTCATAACTCTCTAACATGTCTCGGTCTTACGGCCTTGCGAATCCCTGGAACCTCAAAGCGGTGGGAAATAGCTTAGAAAACGACCATAAAACACAAAAATGTCGATTTTTGGTCAATCCCTCAAACATGTATCGGGTCTGATACTCATTTTCAATTGCCTTGGAACCCCAAAACTATGGGCAATAACTCATGAAAATGGCCATAAAACACAAAAACGACGATTTCTTTGTCATAACTCTCAAACATGTAAATTGCCTTGGAACCCCAAATCAGGCAATTACACATGAAAATGGCCAAAAATACGAAAAGGTGAGTTTTGGTCATGCCCTCAAACATGTATTGGATCTTACGGTCATTTTAAATCACCCTGGAACACCAAAACTATGGGCAATAACTTATGAAAATGGCCATAAAACACAAAAACGATGATTTCTTGTTCATAACTCTCAAACATGTAAATCGCCTTGGAACCCCAAAACTATGGGCAATTTCTCATGAAAATGGCCATAAATCAAGAAAATTGAGAGTTTTTGGTCATGCCGTCAAACATGTATTGTTCTTATAGTCATTTTGAATCGCCCTAGAACCCCAATATTATGGGCAATAACTCATGAAAATGACTATAAATCATGAAAATGGGGAGTTTTTTGTTATGCCCTCAAACATGTATCGGGTCTTACGGTCATTTTAAATCTCCATTAGCACACCAAAACTATGGGCAATAACTCATGAAAATGGGAGAAAACGCGAAAACGACGAGTTTTTGTCCATAACTCTCAAACATGTATCGTGTCTTACGCCATGAATCCCCTAGAACCTCAAAATTGTGGGCCATAGCTACGAAAACGGCCATAAAACAAAAATATCGATTTTGGTCAAGCCCTCAAACATGTATGAGGTCTTATAGTCATTTTAATCGTCTTGGAACCCCCAAAACTATGGGCAATAACTCATGAAAATGGCCATAAAACACAAAACAGACAATTTCTTGGTCATAACTCTCAAACATGTAAATCGCCTTGGAACTCTAGAACTCTGGGCAATAGCTCATGAAAACAGCCATAAAACACGAAAATGATGAGTATTTGGTCATGCCCTCAAACATGTATCGGGTCTTTTAGACATCTTCAATCGTCCTGAAACCCAAAACTATGGGCAATAATTAATGAAAATGGCATAAAACGCAAAAACAATTAGTTCTCCGTTATAACTCTCAAACATGTAAATCGCCTTGGAAACCCAAAAACTGTAGGCAATAGATCATAAAAATGGCCATAAAAAGCGAAAACAACGAGTTTTTTGTCATAACTCTCAAACATGTATCGGATCTTATGGGCCATGCGAATATCCCTAGAACCCCAAAATTATGGGCAATAGCTTATGAAAACGGCTATAAAACACAAAAATAGAGAGTTTTTGTTCATGCCCTCAAACATGCATCGGGTCTTACGGTCATTTTAAGTCGCCCTGGAACCCCAAAATTATGGGAAATAACTCATGAAAATAGCCTTAAAATCCAAAAACAATGAATTTTTGGTCATAACTCCCAAACATGTAGATCGCCTTGCAACCCCCAAACATCTAGGAAATAACTCATGAAAACGGCCATAATACGCGAAAATAACGAGTTTTTGGTCATAACTCTCAAACATGTATCGGGTCTTACGGGCCGTGCGAACCCCCCTGGAACGTCAAAATTTTGTGCAATAGCACAAAAACGTGATTTCGTGGTCATAGCTCTCAAACATGTGAATCGCCTTGGAACCACAAAACTGTGGGCAATTGCTCATGAAAATGGCCAAAAAACATGAAAAAGGAGAGTTTTTGGTCATGCCCTTAAACATGTATTGGATCTTACGGTCATTTTAAATCGCCCTGGAACACCAAAACTATGAGCAATAACTCATGAAAATGGCCATAAAACACAAAACCGATGATTTCTTGTTCATAACTCTGAAACATGTAAATCGCCTTGGAACCCCAAAAGTATGGGCAATTTCGCATGAAAAAAGGCCATAAATAAAGAAAATTAAGAGTTTTTGGTCATGCCCTCAAACATGTATCAGGTCTTATAGTCATTTTAAATTTCCCTTGAATCCCAAAACTATGGCCAATAACTCATGAAAATAGCCGTAAAACACGGAAACAATGAGTGTTTGGTCAAAACTCTCAAACATGTCTCGGGTCATGTGGCCCATGTGAATCCCCCTAGATCCCCAGAACGAAAATGTCGAGTTTTTGATCAAGCCTTCAAATATGCATCTGGTCTTAAACTCATTTTAAATCTCCCTAGAATCCCGAAACTATGGGCAATAACTCATGAAAACAGCCACAAAATGCAAAAACAGCAAAACTTTTGGTTAGAACTCTCAAACACGTAAATCGCCCAAGAACCCCAAAACTTTGTGCAATAGCTCATGAAAATGGCCATAAAACGCGAAAACATGTATCGGGTCTGATACTCGTTTTCAATCACCTTGGAACCCCAAAACTATGGGCAATAACTCATGAAAACGGCCATAAAACGCAAAGACGACGAGTTTTTGGTCATAACTCTCTAACATGTCTCGGGTCTTACGGGCCTTGCGAATCCCCTGGAACCTCAAAACGGTGGGAAATAGCTTAGGAAAACGACCATAAAACACAAAAATGTCGATTTTTTGGTCAATCCCTCAAACATGTATCGGGTCTGATACTCATTTTCAATTGCCTTGGAACCCCAAAACTATGGGCAATAACTCATGAAAATGGCCATAAAAGACAAAAGCGACGATTTCTTTGTCATAACTCTCAAACATGTAAATTGCCTTGGAACCCCAAATCTGTGGGCAATTACACATGAAAATGGCCAAAAAATACGAAAAAGGTGAGTTTTTGGTCATGCCCTCAAACATGTATTGGATCTTACGGTCATTTTAAATCACCCTGGAACACCAAAACTATGGGCAATAACTTATGAAAATGGCCATAAAACACAAAAACGATGATTTCTTGTTCATAACTCTCAAACATGTAAATCGCCTTGGAACCCCAAAACTATGGGCAATTTCTCATGAAAATGGCCATAAATCAAGAAAATTGAGAGTTTTTGGTCATGCCGTCAAACATGTATTGTTCTTATAGTCATTTTGAATCGCCCTAGAACCCCAATATTATGGGCAATAACTCATGAAAATGACTATAAATCATGAAAATGGGGAGTTTTTTGTTATGCCCTCAAACATGTATCGGGTCTTACGGTCATTTTAAATCTCCATTAGCACACCAAAACTATGGGCAATAACTCATGAAAATGGGAGAAAACGCGAAAACGACGAGTTTTTGTCCATAACTCTCAAACATGTATCGTGTCTTACGGGCCATGCGAATCCCCCTAGAACCTCAAAATTGTGGGCCATAGCTTACGAAAACGGCAATAAAACAAAAAATATCGATTTTTGGTCAAGCCCTCAAACATGTATGATGTCTTATAGTCATTTTTAATCGTCTTGGAACCCCCAAAACTATGGGAAATAACTCATGAAAAGGGCCATAAAACACAAAACAGACAATTTCTTGGTCATAACTCTCAAATATGTAAATCGCCTTGGAACTCTAGAACGTTGGGCAATAGCTCATGAAAACTGCCATAAAACACGAAAATGATGAGTATTTGGTCATGCCCTCAAACATGTATCGGGTCTTTTAGTCATCTTCAATCGTCCTGAAACCCAAAACTATGGGCAATAATTAATGAAAATGGGCATAAAACGCAAAAACAATTAGTTCTTCGTTATAACTCTCAAACATGTAAATCACCTTGGAAACCCAAAAACTGTAGGCAATAGATCATAAAAATGGCCATAAAAAGCGAAAACAACGAGTTTTTTGTCATAACTCTCAAACATGTATCGGATCTTATGGGCCATGCGAATATCCCTAGAACCCCAAAATTGTGGGCAATAGCTTATGAAAACGGCTATAAAACACAAAAATGGAGAGTTTTTGGTCATGCCCTCAAACATGTATCGGTTCTTACGGTCATTTTAAATCGCCCTAGAATGCCAATATTATGGGAAATAACTCATGAAAATGGCATTAAAATGCAAACACAACAATTTTTTGGTCATAAATCCCAAACATGTAAATCGCCTTGGAACCCCAAAAATCTGGGAAATAACTCATGAAAACGGCCATAAAAGGCGAAAATGACGAGTTTTTGGTCATAACTCTCAAACATGTATCTCTTGCAAGCCATGAGAACCCTCCTGGAACCTCAAAATTGTGGGCAATAGCACAAAAACGACGATTTCATGGCCATAGCTATCAAACATGTAAATCGCCTTGGAACCACAAAACTGTGGGCAATTGCTCATGAAAATGGCCAAAAAAACGAAAAAGGAGAGTTTTTGGTCATACCCTCAAACATGTATTGGATCTTATGGTCATTTTAAATCGCCCTGGAACACCAAAACTATGGGCAATAACTCATGAAAATGGCCATAAAACACAAAAACGACGATTTCTTGTTCATAACTCTCAAACATATAAATCTCCTTGGAGCCCCAAAAGTATGGGTAATTTCTCATGAAAATGGCAATAAATCAAGAAAATGGAGAGTTTTTGGTCATGCCCTCAAACATGTAGCGGGTCATACAGTCATTTTACATCGCCCTGGAACCCCAAAACTATGGCCAATAACGCATGAAAACGGCCGTAAAACGAGGAAACGACGAGTCTTTGGTCATAACTCTCAAACATGTAAATCACTTTGGAACCACAAAACTGTGGGCAATGTCTCATGAAAATGTCCATAAATCACGAAAATGGAGAGTTTTTGGTCATGCCCTGAAACATGTATCAGGTCTTACAGTCATTTAAAATTGCCCTGGAACCCGAAACATATGGCCATTAATAACTCATGAACACTACAAGAAATATGTTGATACATGACCCTTCATTTTTGTCACTGAATCGTCATTGTCTAAAATATATGACGATCTTATGACGAAAAACAGATCGTCAAAAACTGAGCGTCAGTAATTGCGCACAACGGCGTTTTCTACGGAAACGTCATAACCATCTATGACGATATTGGATTGTCATAATCTCTATGACGATCCAATATCGTCATTGGCAGTATAGCCTAGCCACGTCAGTTCCTACGTGGCCAATTCGACGTGGCAAAATTGTGATGAAACGAAATCGTCGTAATGCAAATTTAGCCCGGTCCATTTCTAGGTTTTACATGGGCTCAGCCCAACAATTTTGGCTTGTTTATTTTTTTCTCCTAATCATTCTAGTCATCTATATGGGCCAAGCCCAACATTTTTGACTGTTTATTGTCTAGGCCTTGGCATTTTTACATTCAACTTACTTTCAACTTTCGGCCTTTCAACATTGAAACCATTATTTATTTCACCGTTCTGGTCCAAGGCAGTTTACACGACGGCCATTGTGAATCCCAAATAAGATTTAGTCCGTTTGTGTTTTCATCCATTTTAATTCAGAGATTTAATATTTTCACGATTGTACAGCAAATAATCAAATTTTCAATTAGAACAGAGAAAACATAAGAACAATTACAAATAACAGCCAAACTTTACATAGTTTATTATCTATCACGATATTACAAGCTAAAAATACTACAACTACTATTTGATAACTTGGGATTTAGGCTTCTTCTAATTTCTTCATGATGGAGCTATTGTAGATGAGAGGAATACCACTTTCCTGAGAAGGACAACAAAACAAATCAGATAGAAACAAAATGAAAGAACATCTACAAACATCTAGGAATAAAACATGCTAAAGAGCACAAAGGTAACAGTAGATCTATGGGGCAACCGAGATAGCCAAATTCGAACACTCACAATATAGAAGAAACACCACAGGAAGAAACAATAATACAAGTCCTGATCACAATATAGAAGAAGAAATATATGGCTTGTCAGGCATACAAGTTAAAACAGCATAATAACAAAGAGCATTACCACTTACAGTGGTATCTGACACCTGAAACATATCCACAAGCCCGGGGCTAGGAAACAAAACTAAAAAATCAACTGAGATGCAAACTAAACAGTTAATATCAACAGTCACCCCCCTACTACCATAATGCAATCATGTTTGGGACCTACAAAAACTGGTGAGCTGCAGATACGAAGAGAAAGATATGCATACCCTTGTGTCGTCGACATCCGACGAGAGAGGCATGATGTCAAAAGGTGATTCGCCATTGCTGTGGGAGAGTTCATCAAGAATACAGTGCTTGAGGTCAATAAACAACCTAAGTAAGAGCGAAAAAAGGGAGTTAGAAACAATCAAGATGGACCACATGTGTAGTAATATCATAGGGATGGGAAGCTAACTTCAATATACAGTTCATCATCAGTTCCAAGTCGAGAATTTGTTGCACATGGAGGGAAAGCTAACTTCAATATACAGTACTACCTACTTTTGTAACTTCCTTTGGTTTTGGTGAGGAAGGGACAAATGAAGACAATGCAATACAGCGAGCATATTGGAATCAGGACAAATGTTTATACTGTTTGCTTCAGTATTAATACATATCGTGTATGGAACACAACAGTACACTGTATCTATCTTAAACTATTTAGGAGCACTTACATGGGAGCACATATTTTACACAACAAAACCAAAAAAAATGTAGAAAAACACAAGTACCTAGTTATATGTACTGCTAGTTATCAAATTAATTCTCTTATTTCCTTTGCTGAAGTGCATCATCGACTAACAACTGCTAGGTTCTAGAAAATTAGCAACCATGCCGTCTGGTGTCCAAAAAAACATAAAAGGTCTCACTGTACAATTACCAGGTTTCTACATGCAATTAACAGATTATTTATCCATAACCACCATATTTTTTGATTTGGCATGCAGTAACCCAGTTTTTAGTTATAACTGAAACCAAATTTTTTACAAAAAATTACCACCTAGTTTCAACTAAGCACATACTAGATTTTTTTCCACAGGACTACCAGGATATACATCAAACCAATTTGATTAAAAAAAGTAACTACCTGGTTTCAACTAAGCAATTGCTAAATTATTTCCACATAACTACCAGGATATTTACACCGATATCCATGTATGTCTTCGAACAAAAGCAAAAAAGTATAGCAGCAGCAAGAAATTTCGTTGGTACTTCCAGCAAGACGCTAGACCAAGTTACAAAGAGGAGATGCAAGTTTCTTCATAAAAAAATGCTATAGTTAATGCAGAAAGACTCATTTTCATGATAAATGCATAACCTTGTTATGATAAATGCATAACCTACGGCCAATGAACAAATTATATAAAATATCACTAAAAACAAATGTCCTCATCACCGAGTTCATATTCATAACAAAATCTAGAATGAGGTCATGAGAAACGCCTTCACAAGTACGATAGTTAAAGCCTCTAAGGAACATAGTGATCTTGAAATAAATACACATCATGGTTTCTATATACACAAGTCTGAAGCAAGCAAGCAAGCCTGGAATCTGGAGGAGAAACACTCACATGTGCAGCGCCTCGAGGAACTTGTCGTGCTCCGGATCCGGCCAACTCTCGCTCAGCTTCATGATGGTGTACGGCTTCCTCACGCGTGAACCATCTGCCGCCAATGCCCACCCGCCACTGATGGTGTACGGCTTCCTCACCATCGTACTGCTCCAGGCGCAGGCGGCCTCCCGGCTTCTCCAAACCGTCGGGGAGAAAATCCAACAGCGATGCAACTATCGGGCTTATCATCTGATGGCTGCAAATGGAGGATATACTACTTGTGTTTAGCACAAATGAAAAAAATATCAGCCAAGGATGGATCAGATGGTTCACCTTGCATCTGGATGGTGGGGCGACAAATAGTGGTTCCGTCGGAGCTGAGGGGCTGATGGTGAAGGGAATATGCCCGAGAGACAATAATAAAGTGGTTATTATCGTATTCCTTGTTTATGATAAATGTTTATTTTGCATGCTATAATTGTATTAATACGGAAACGTTAATACATGTGTGTTTAATAAACAAATAGAAAGTTCCTAGTTATGCCTGTCTTATAAACTAGCTCGTTGATTAACAAGATGATCAAGGTTTCCTGATCATAGACATTGGATGTTGTTAATAACGGGATCACAACATTAGTGTAATGGTGTGATGAACATTCATCCGAGGTATAGCATTACGATCAAAGTCATTGAGTTTATATTGCTATAACAACTTACGAAGTGATCCTAATCCTTAGACCATGAGATCATGTCAATCACTAACACCGGAAGAGTTTCTTGATAACATCAAACGTCACACCGTAACAGGGTGATTATAAAGATGGATTCAGAACTAATAAAGTGTTATGTTGAGGCCCATGGATCGAGAGTGGAATTTGTTCATCCCGATGACGGATAGATATGCTCTGGCCCTCTCGGTGATATCACATTTATTAGCTTGCAAGCAAGTGATTTGATCACTAGAATGTTATATCACGGGAACGAGAAAAGAGTGCATGTCGGTAACGAGATCAAACTAGGTATGGAGATACCGATGATCGAATCTCGGACATGTAATATATCGCGAAACAAAAGGATTAAGATACTAGCGTAAAAGGTTCCGACGATCACAAGAAAGTCATCGTTGAATGTGTGGGAGTCAATATGGGTCTCCGGATCCCGCTTCGATTATTGATCCGAGAGGGTCTGGATCATGTCCACATTATTCGCGAACCGTAGGGTGACACACTTAAGAGACACCGACATCCAATTGGAGCAAAAGTTTCATGCCAAAAAGAAAAGGAAAGCGCAGGAATTTATTTCACTAGACACCGAAACTGTTTCGGTTGAAATTGCTGAAACTGGTTCTGCATGTGAAATAGAATACTAGCAAGGGGTTTTATGTGAATGTTTGTTAATTAAATTAATTAACAAAATTCTGAATAAATAAATAAAAGAGTTTTATTTAAATGAGAGCTTGCATTAAATTTGGTGGAAATTTAATGCATGTGAGTGGATTTTTGAGTGGAGGCTTTTCATTTTGAGTGGGAGCTCCACCCACATGAATGTGGAAGAGGTGGGGGCAGCCCCATGGCTGGGCGCCATGCCCCTTGGGTGCCCCCCTCTCTCCTATAAAAGGCCCCCCTCTCCTCCTCTCACAACACACCTCCTCGTGAAGGATCTCTCTCCCCCTCTAGAATATATCCCCCATGGTCTCGGACTAGCGAGATACATGTTCCCGGTGGCTATTCGGCAAGAAAGAGTTGTGCTTCCGCTGCATCGCTGGAGCGAGGAGGCGGAGGTTGCTCGGTGCCTCGAACGTGTGTGCGAGCACGGATGCGCTTGCTTTTGCGGTGCTAGGACTTCCTCTCGATCTTGAGATCGGCAAGAGATCGTCTACATCAACCACGAGTTTGGACTCGTTAGCTTTGTCGGTCTTCAAGGGTATGTTCTCTACGGATATACATCCGCCGTTGTTTGTATCTAGTAGATAGATCTTGGTACTTAGTTGTTCCCATCGTAGGAAAATTTTTGTTTTCTATGTCGCGAACCCTCAAAGGGTATCGAGCGGATCTATGCGTAGATGCTTTACGGGTAGTACACACGAGTATGTGGGCGATGATGATCATTTTATTGCTTCTTAGTTGTACTTTGGATATTGGTGGCATAGTGGGATGAAGCGGCCGGACAAACTTTACATGTCCTCGCACATGAGACCTGTTCCACGCTTGACATGCAACTAGTTTTGCATAAGTGGCTAGCGGGTGTCATCTCTCCTACTATAGTCAATATCTAATTTGCAACGAGTTGTCAACAATTTGGTTATCCTCGTTGGTTCATGTTCAGAGGTAAGAACGGTTCTATCTTGAAAGCCCTAAGCCACGTAAAATTTGCAATGGATAAATTAGAGGCGTCTAGTTTAGATTTTTGCTGGCTAGTGTTATGATATGGTGATGTTGTAAGTAGAAGTATGAGATGATACTCTTAACATACATAACGGTAAACTCCATAGACCTTGGATTTACACATAAAGGTATGATAGTGATCATATCACGGCACATGATAGAGATCATATCGAGACCCATATCATTCCTCTAATAAACATGTGATGTTTTGATAGCATCTTATATTGCTTTTTCGGCGTTTTATTAGCATAATAAGATGATCCCTCATTTAGATATCAAGATAAAAATGTGTTCTTCCTTAAGTATGCACCGACAATGTTTCGCCGCTTCAAGACATCACGTGATGATCGGGTGTACTTGAATCCACGAGCATATCTCGGTGTAAGACGATTACACCTTGAATACTAAGGTTCTTACTTGGCGAGCCTAGCATGTATGCACATGGCCTCGAACACGGACCGAAAGGTTAAGCATGAGTCATATGTTTTGATATGATGACCATATGGATGCTCGCTTTGAAGCTATACCGACTCACGTGATGATCGGACTTGGTGTAGTGGATTTGGTTCATGTAATCACCAAAAGACACGAGGGATGTCGTTTTGAGTGGGAGCTCATTTCTAATTTGGATTAGTAGAACTCAATTTATCATAAATTAAATCAAAGTGAATTTGCATAATTTGTTGTAGTCATTGGCATTCGCTCACCACCTTATGCATAGTTGTAATTGAGATAATAGAACTATAGAATTCTGGATATATACTTTACGAACTGGTATCGTATTGTGTTGAGTGTCAATCTAAAGTTTAAAGTCCTATTGCAAACTTTCAGCAAAATTCTATTTACTCCGAAATTTAATAATTGGTATTAAATCGAGAGTAACAATTCGATGTTAGTATCTTAAGTATCATGTTTGCCTCCATGATTCTTGATTTAAACATCAAGTTTATCTAGGAGCTGAAAGAATTGTTTCGAAACCATCATGTGTGGCGATATAACGATATCTGAAACAATGTTTTGGTTGCAATATGATAGAGTATAATATATGTTCTCATATTGGATGAGAATTTGCGAAGGTTGGAGATGCTAGACATCCTAATCATCCAAAAGGATTTTGGAAAGTAATGTTATACTCATGATTCGCCTTTATAAGCTACAGTAGCTTGATCATGAAAGTCGTCATGATAAGGGTGAATAGAATATGTATGTAAAGTGTTTACTACACTAAAAGATTACTAAAGAATGGATTTTGAAAGAATACCGATCATTTTGATGATGGTGATCTACTTCAAAGTGCAAGTCCAAAGGTATTATTATTTGAATATACACGCTTTGGACTAGGTGTCATGTATATGGCGCCACTTTTGATGTTGATAAATTCTTTTAAAAGAAAAAGGAAATGCTGAAAGAGAATCTATAAAATATATTTGGCAGAAAAGAAAAGATTGGAAATATCCAATTTAGGTATATAGATGATATACATGTTATGGTTGTATTCTTTGCTTGTTAAACAATGTGGTTCTTGGGTATTGGATACGAATTGGTTGGTATGAAATTTCATACTAATGACGCAATTCATGAACCACAATGGCCTAAGTAACTAGCAAGAGAATATGTGATGATGTTCATCGAAAACAAACAAACCGTTGTTTGTATTTCGCTGACATCAAAGCTTGACTTCAAGATTTGTTTTAATAATTGTTATTTGAATCGGTATTATAAGAACAAAGGTTGTTCAAATAATTACCGTATTCCATATAAGATGGATGATTTACAAATCTAGTTGAAGAAATCACATCCATAAAACCTAATGCTAAAATGTTGCAAGACAAATGATTGAAAGATCACTTATGAAGTGACATCGCTGTTTAAATTATATTGGAAAGAAAATATGAAGAATCTCCATATTCATGGATTTTTGGAGTCTTTGATTTGATCAAGTGACGCTTGTGAGACTTTCCACGTGATAATTAAAACTTCGTTCAAAGGCCAAAGAAGAACGAACGACTAAATAATTGGAATTTATACATATCGATGTATGTAGTCCATTATGTATAGTCGTAAGCGATGGGTTTCAACTTCATATGCTTTCTCTGAAAATTTGAGTGAATGTTCACTTAATGAGAAAGAATTATGAAATATTTGAAAAATGTTTCAAAGACTTTCAAGAGAAGTGAAAAATCATTGTAACAAGAAAAATAAATGATTTATGATTTTATCATAAGGGATTTATTTGAGTTACAAGTGTAACAAGAAAAATAAATGAATTATGATTTTATCATAAAAGGGATTTATTTGAGTTACAAGTTTAGCAAAACAACTAGATTTACATCTCCCGAAACACCATAGGAATATGGAGTGTTTGAGATTTATAATGAAACCTTGTTTGACATGGTTGGATCAAAGGTGTTATTTATAAAACTGCCATTATGTTTTAAAAGATTAAAGCTTTAGAGACTTCCGCTTTTACACTGAAAAGAGCTCCATCTTGATCCGTTGAAATGACACCATCGAAGTTATGGTTTGGGGTAAAACCCAAGTTGTCATTTCTTAAATTTTGGTATGCTAAACATAAGTAAGATGTTTACAACCGAAGTCGGATGAGCATGTCTTTGTAGGTTATTTCGAATAACAATTGGTTATTCCTCCATAACACCAAGGACAAAAGGGTTTGTCGCTTGAAACATGAAGTTTCTTGAAGAAGGAATTTTTCATAAATGTTAAGTGGGAGGACAATAGAACTTTGATAAGGTTAACGAACCTTAGCTATATGTGATGAGTTGCGCAGCACCGGAAAATGTTCCGGAGGCTGCCATAATGCTCATAGCTTATGTGCCTCAAAGGTTGTGGTCACGGAGAATAAGTTCTTATTGAACCAAGTCGGTCGGATAAACAATCAAATACTAAGATTTGAGAGTAAATCATCATTGTTTGACAATGATTAACCGACTATATGCAAAGAAGCGATGATGGGCCCTGGCTCCGTCAAATGGCTTGAAGCCATAAAATCCGTGATAGTTCCATACACGAGAAATCAAGTTTTGAACTTGGAAGACCCTTCGGAAAGGTGTAAAAACCTATCGGTCGTATTTGGATCTATAAAGAAACAGACATGGATGTCTCACATCTATGAAATATTCGACATGTCGTAAAGTATTTTATGACAATGTTCAAAGAGTTGACTATGACAAGATTTGATCTTTCATAGCGATATTTAGTCTGAACGGATTAAAGTAGCAACCACTACATATAATTTGGTATATGGTTACCTAGGACGTGTACATGACACGGTCCAAAGGGTTTTGTTAAATTCAAAGGATGCTAAAAGGGCATGCAAACTTCAATGGTTGAAGTAAGCATCGCGGAGGTGGAATCTTCACCATGATGAAAAATGAGTTTTTCATCTGGAGACGATGAAGATGCTTGCATTTTCAAGAAATTAAGTGGGAGCGCTGAGACATATTTCTAATACATTATGTGAAGGACATCTTGTTGATTAGAAATGATGTATCTTTTATTGACAAAGGTTAAGAATTTCATTTCGATGAAAGACTTAGGCAAAACCCGAATATTTAGCATGAATGTCTATAGTGGATAGACTGTAATGCTAATATGTTTATGCCAAACGTACATATATGAGATATTGAAGGAGTTCAATATAGAAACGACAAGAAACAGTTCTTGTTGCATGGAAAGGAATTAAATCAAGATTCAAGTGTATCGACACTTGATAAGTGAAACAAGATTCAAGTGCTTTGACACTTGATGAGTGCAATCACGAGAATGTTTTGATCAATCATACCATGATATGTACACATCCAGATATGTCCTATGCTCTAAGTGTTATGAGCATATACCAGAATGAATCATAAAATGATCATTGGACGATAGTGAGGATATTCTTATGATCTTTTGGAAGAACTAAGAATATATTTGTGTAGAGGTGACAAACAATTACAAATAGTTCATTGTAAAGCGTTACATTGATACTAGTTTTGTCACAAGATACAAATTAAGTTTATCTCAATTTAAACTATGGGTGGCACAATGTAATGGAAAGGAGATTCCATGATGGATTTGGAAGAGTTTCAAAGTTAAGACATTGTGACGAATACTACAACAAAAGGCTAAGTATATGACTGCTATAGTAGCAGCAAAGGAGGGAATTTGTGTCAAGTAGTTTGTTATCAAACTAAGGTGTGGTTCGCAACGGGCTAACACTAAAGATATATTGTATGACAATAGTATCGACGTGTTTTAACCCCAAGGAACTAAAGGTCTCACCGAAAGACCAAATTTATACAATGCCATCTCATTGGAGAATGAGTGATGCGTGAAGACGCAAAGACATGCAAATACACACGGACCTGAAAGCGTCAGATCCGTAGATTATGTTAACCACTTGCAATTGCGTATATGGAACACCAGAAAGCCATAGGTGTTCAATACGCAAAGTTCTCAAACTAGATTATTGTCTCTAGTGCAAGTGGGAGACTGAAGGGAATATGCCCGAGAGGCAATAATAAAGTGGTTATTATCGTATTCCTTGTTTATGATAAATGTTTATTTTGCATGCTATAATTGTATTAATACGGAAACGTTAATACATGTGTGTTTAATAAACAAATAGAAAGTTCCTAGTTATGCCTCTCTTATAAACTAGCTCGTTGATTAACAAGATGATCAAGGTTTCCTGATCATGGACATTGGATGTTGTTAATAACGGGATCACAACATTAGTGTAATGGTGTGATGAACATTCATCCGAGGTATAGCATTACGATCAAAGTCATTGAGTTTATATTGCTATAACAACTTACAAAGTGATCCTAATCCTTAGACCATGAGATCATGTCAATCACTAACACCGGAAGAGTTTCTTGATAACATCAAACGTCACACCGTAACAGGGTGATTATAAAGATGGATTCAGAACTAATAAAGTGTTATGTTGAGGCCCATGGATCGAGAGTGGAATTTGTTCATCCCGATGACGGATAGATATGCTCTGGGCCCTCTCGGTGATATCACATTGATTAGCTTGCAAGCAAGTGATTTGATCACTAGAATGTTATATCACGGGAACGAGAAAAGAGTGCATGTCAGTAACGAGATCAAACTAGTTATGGATATACCGATGATCGAATATCGGACATGTAATATATCGCGAAACAAAAGGATTAAGATACTAGCGTAAAAGGTTCCGACGATCACAAGAAAGTCATCGTTGAATGTGTGGGAGTCAGTATGGGTCTCCAGATCCCGCTTCTGATTATTGATCTGAGAGGGGTCTGGATCATGTCCACATTATTCGCGAACCATAGGGTGACACAATTAAGAGACACCGACATCCAATTGGAGCAAAAGTTTCATGCCGAAAAGAAAAGGAAAGCGCAGGAATTTATTTCACTAGACACCTAAAGCTGCTTTTGGTTGAAATTGCTGAAACTGGTTCTGCATGTGAAATAGAATACTAGCAAGGGGTTTTATGTGAATGTTTGTTAATTAAAGTAATTAACAAAATTCTGAATAAATAAATAAAAGAGTTTTATTTAAATGAGAGCTTGCATTAAATTTGGTGGAAATTTAATGCATGTGAGTGGATTTTTGAGTGGAGGCTTTTTAATGGGAGTGGAGGCTTTTCATTTTGAGTGGGAGCTCCACCCACATGAATGTGGAAGAGGTGGGGGCAGCCCCATGGCTGGGCGCCATGCCCCTTGGGTGCCCCCCTCTCTCCTATAAAAGGCCCCCCTCTCTTCCTCTCACAACACACCTCCTCGTGAAGGATCTCTCTCACCCTCTAGAATTTATCCCCCATGGTCTCGGACTAGCGAGATACATGTTCCCGGTGGCTA
This sequence comes from Avena longiglumis, assembly GCA_030063025.1. Taxonomy (NCBI): domain Eukaryota; kingdom Viridiplantae; phylum Streptophyta; class Magnoliopsida; order Poales; family Poaceae; genus Avena; species Avena longiglumis. Next base: position 46,078,568 of record CP125973.1, read on the forward strand.
TTCGGCAAGAAAGAGTTGTGCTTCCGCTGCATCGCTGGAGCGAGGAGGCGGAGGTTGCTCGGTGCCTCGAACGTGTGTGCGAGCACGGATGCGCTGCTGTTTTGCGGTGCTAGGACTTCCTCTAGATCTTGAGATCGGCAAGAGATCGTCTACATCAACCACGAGTTTGGACTCGTTAAGCTTTGTCGGTCTTCAAGGGTATGTTCTCTACGGATATACATCCGCCCGTTGTTTGTATCTAGTAGATAGATCTTGGTACTTAGTTGTTCCCATCGTAGGAAAATTTTTGTTTTCTATGCTGCGAACCCTACAGATGGCAATGGTGCAATTGAACCCCGTGAGTTCCTCTGCCCATGACCTCACGCCGCAGCAGAAACCTCGTCCCTCCCACATCTAGAGGTTGTTCCTTCTGCAAGGAACAACACAAGGAGATGACAACAGCCTCCGATTGCCACGACAGTCGCGGATTTACGGCACAAGCAACTAAGTATTACTCTAGCATGGAGATAAGGTTGGGTTTGCAGAAGGTACAGATCGGCAGCGTGGACTCGCAGATCAAAAACATCGTCGTCTCAGTCGCTCAAACTGTCGATGGTGCGTCGTCTTCGGCATCATTTATGGTGAGATCTCTACTGCGCCGCCATTCGCCAGGGGGAACAGAGTTGGGGACAAGGCGAGATGGTGGATCTAGTGGCGACGCTGTGGGGTTGGTGTCGGGGTCGTTGACTTCGCCATCGAAGATATCCTCTGCTGCCTCCAGGTCTTCCCTAGAGAAGAAGGCGCGGCCACAAGGTCATCTGCGTCGAGGCGCCGGAACGGCGGTGGGGTGCTGCGGGATCGATCGGTTTCTGGAGTTAGGATTTCTAGTGGAGATGGGGATCTGGAGAGACCGAGAGTGGAGGCGGGGTCTCGCGCGTGAAGGGAGAGAAAGAATACTAGGGTTTGGGGGCGTGGATGTTCCCTCTCGACCGCGTGAGATTTCATGAAACTAGCCTTGTTCACTTCTTGGTGCAACACAGGGAACTGTAGGCCGTTTCGGTCAATTCACGTCCAAACTTTTGGGGGAAGGGAGGCGGGAGAAACTTGCGCTATGAAATTGGGGCGTTGGATGGAGGCCATCTGAACGGTTGACATCTTATTACTTGGGCTGATCCGTGGGTAGTTCTATTCTCTCTTCTCATTGGCTAGCTCATCTGAAGACTGTAAAAAATGGTGTGTTTTGTGAAGCAACCACCAAATTAAAGTTGCAAAATGGTATCATCATATTTTTCAAAAATACTAGACAATATTTCATGGACAAAGTACCAACTGTGGTATCTCAAATCTTTTCGTCCACCCTTGACGAAAAAGACAAATTCCTACCGAATCGGTAGGAAGTGGGTCCGGTTTGAACTATAGGTACATGCTCTGATGCCCATTATTTTTTGAAAAAATGAGTTTTAGACTCATAATATGATGTTTCTTCAGAGATCCAATGCAAGTTTAGCGAGGCACGGCTCCTACCTAAGAATCATCATGCCCGCCATTTTGACCATAGCTTGAAACGGGCATAGAAAATTCAAAAACAGTCCGATCAATGCAAATCCTTCGCGTGGCGTTTTATTATGTGACATAGTTTCAAGGAAAAATACCAAACTTGGTATATTGCAAGTGTCTCGAAAAAACCTTCTCACAAATAACCTATCATGTATAAGGTTTCATGGCTTTCAGGCCAAACCAACAGTGTTATGTCCAGAATCATGGCATATTTTGTGGTAATATGGCTATATTGTGCATCCATGTGAATATTGTGATGGAGAACAATGTTGCAGGAGGAAGTTTTCCTTTTCGACGCACGGAGAATCCATTTTCCATTTTCCGAACGCAAAAATGAGGCGTTTTGTGAAGCAACCACCAAATTACAGTTTTAGAATGGTGTCTCCACATTTTGTTAAAATATTAGACCAGCTTACATGGAAAAAAGTCCCAACCGGGGCATCTCAAACATTTCCGTCCACCCCTGGGGAAAAAGACAAATTCCTGCTGAATCGGTAGGAAGTGGGTCCGGTTTGAATTACAGGTACATGATCCGATGCCCATGATTTTTTGAAAAAATCATTTTAGACTCACAATATTCTATTTATTCAGAGATCCAATGCAATTTTAGAGAGTCTCGGCCCCTAGCTAAGAACCTTTGTGTCCGCCGTTTTGACCATAGTTTGAAACGGGCATAGAAAATTCAAAAACAGTCCGATCAACGCAAATCCTTCGCGTGGCGTCTTATTATGTGACATAGTTTCAAGGAAAAATACCAAACTTGGTATATTGCAAGTGTCTCGAAAAAACCTTCTCAGAAATGAACTATCATGTATAAGGTTTCATGGCTTTCGGGCCAAACCACCAGTGTTATGGCCAGAATCATGTCATAGTTTGTGATGATGTGCCCGTATTGTGCATCCATGTGAATATTGTGATGGAGAACAATGTTGCAGGAGGAAGTTTTCCTTTTCGACGCACGGAGAATCCATTTTCCATTTTCCGAGCGCAAAAAACGGGGCGTTTTGTTAAGCAACCACCAAATTACAGTTTTAGAATGGTGCCGCCATATTTTGTAAAAATATTAGACCACCTTAAATGGACAAATGTCTCAACCGGGGAATCTCAAACATTTCCGTCCATTCCTGGCAAAAAAGACAAATTCCTGCCGAATCGGTAGGAAGTGCGTCCGGTTTGAACTACAGGTACATGATCCGATGCCCATGATTTTTTGAAAAAATCATTTTTAGACTCACAATATGCTATTTCTTCAGAGATCCAATGCATGTTTAGCGAGGCTCATCCCCTAGCTAAGAACCTTTGTGTCCGCCGTTTTGACCATAGTTTGAAACGGGCACAGAAAATTCAACAACAGTCCGATCAACGCAAATCCTTCACGTGGCGTCTTATTATGTGACATATTTTCAAGTAAAAATACCAAACTTGGTATATTGCAAGTGTCTCGAAAAAACCTTCTCAGAAATGACCTATCATGTATAAGGTTTCATGACTTTCGGGCCAAACCACCAGTGTTATGGCCAGAATCATGGAATAGTTTGAGATAATGTGCCCGTATTGTGCATGCAGGTGCATATTGTGATGGAGAACAATGTTGCAGGAGGAAGTTTTCCTTTTCGACGCACGGAGAATCCATTTTCCATTTTTCAAGCGCAAAAAACGGGGCGTTTTGTGAAGCAACCACCAAATTATAGTTTTAGAATGGTGCCGCCACATTTTTTAAAAATATTAGACCACCTTACATGGACAAATGTCCCAACCGGGGCATCTCAAACATTTCCATCCACCCTTGGCGAAAAAGAAAAATTCCTGCCGAATCGGTAGGAAGTGGGTCCGGTTTGAACTACAGGTACATGATTCGATGCCCATGATTTTTTGAAAAAATCATTTTTAGACTCACAATATGCTATTTCTTCAGAGATCCAATGCAATTTTAGCGAGTCTCGGCCCCTAGCTGTAGCACGCCGGGTAAAACTACTACTAGAAAATCACTATTGTTATATGTTGTGCATCATCATCATGAGCATGTGTATATCTAAAACTATTTCCGAAAAGCCTATTTTTTCTTCTAAGATATTCCTCTCCTTATTCCGAACCAAAACCATAGATCTGTTCAGATTTTTTATTTACCTAAAAAACATTTATAAAGGATTTATAATATAGAACAAATAAAATATTTTGTATCAGGGGGGCAGCCGCAGGCCAGGCCCAATAGCCCAGCCCGCAGCCACCTACTACCCGATAAAACCCTAAACCTAGCTCTATCCCTAACCCTAAAAACTACCCCATCTAACACTAACCCCACCTACTCCTCTACCTGCCGCCACCACCCCCTTTCAAACCCAAAACACACACTCACGCACGCACACCACATCACACAGACCCGGTCGACCCTGTGCATACACAAACACAACCCCACCCCGTGTTGCCACCGACCCCCTGGACCCACTCTCGGTCCCGCGCCCGCAATCCCCGCACGAGATCCCGTCCCCTTCACGAACCACCCACCTCGCCTCCACTGTCTTGCTCGATCCCACGAGATCGCCGCCGCCAGCGCCTCATTCGCCTCGAGCTCCGGCGCCCCCTTTCCTCTTCGCGGCCAGCCGTCGGGCCCATCCTTGCCTACCCGTCTTCCAGCCGCCGCTGCTCTGCATGTCCTCCGCCGCCCCGGCGCCCTCCTCTGCAGCATGGCTCGCCGACCCCCGTCGCCTTCTCCTTGACCTCCTGACCGCCGACGCCCCCTCGGGTCCCCGCATGTTCCTCCTCTCCGAGCCGCAACCGTCGCCTGCGTCCTCCTCCCGCGGACACCTGTCCATCGTCGGCGTCGACCTCCCCACGTACAGAGCTCCGTCCCGCCACCTCGAGCACCTCCCTCGGGCCGAGCTGAGCTCCCGCCGCCATCCCGCAGGCCCTGTGCGGCGTCGCCCCTGCGTCTCCATGTTTCTGTTTGCTGTCGTGCTTCTGTTGGACAGTGTCCAAGAACGTCTGGCTAAACGACGCCTGGATGGCCTGTTGTGCAGCCACAAGCATGCCTCCGACTGGTGCCTTGCATGGTTTGGCTGCCTCGAACATGAACCAAACTGTGTGGTGGCTTAGGTAGTCGACAGGACCGTCACCGATCATGAGTCTGTGTTCATACTAAACAAGATCTCCATCTCCGCCTGTCGGCAGGACCAAGACCGAGAGCCAAACACGAGAATCCGAAGTCTGCCACTCTGTCACAAATCCCCAAGTTCTCCTTCCTGGATCCGAAGACCCGATCCCCCGTCGAACCCTCGGACCCCAAGATCTTCGACCGCCATGTGTGACCCCTTCTTCGAGACCATTATTTTTATAATATATATAATATACTTGTTGCATATAAAATGTTCATGTTGCATACATGTTTGTGGTTTGGGGGCATTATGCCGATTCACCTCATAATTAAATCTAGGGTCCATATGCGGGCAAATCTAGTCTTATATTGGCCCCATTTAAATTTGTGTAGCGAACCGGTGCTATCTTTTGCCTTGTTAATGCAACATTTAAATTGGGGGTATCTGAAAAACATTAACTTAATAATTAATTGTCGGGACCCCGGTTCCGCTTAATATTGCCTAATTGCATCGCATCTTTGCCATGCCATACATCATACGTGCATCATGCTCGATCTTTTGCCGTAGTATTAAATGGTGCATCCGGTTTTTATTCTAGCGCTTTGATTCTTCACGGATTAGGCCGATGAGTTGATGCGAGAGTCGACCCGGTCTTCGGATGAACCTTCGGCAATGTTTTCAGGCGAGCAATCTCCCCCTTTCTACCTATCTTTCTTTTATAGTATTTATTCCCTCCTGTTGATCTATTGCTATCTAAGATGCGATGCTCTAGTTTTCGTACCCGTGATATCCCTTGCAGCCTTATATTGCCTCGGACACATCCTATTACCTATTGTTTGGTAGATAGTTGGACTTTCGCGTCGTAGTCGCTTGCTCAAGTGCTGTTGCGTGTCATCCGGTACCACAGTTGTTGGAGTAATGCCGTATGTTTAATGTTGGAAACTTGGATAGGGTCGATCTGAGGGTGTTATAGAGTGGTATCAGAGCTCAGAAGTTACGATACCCCACTGGTCCATCCTGTAGGATAACCTAGCTAATGGACTGAAAGTTGTGTCCGCGGTTATGGACGACTTGGATCATAGTATCTCGATCATAGACAACTATAACTAAAGTAGTGCTATAAATTTGACTTTATAATGACTACTAATCAGCTTCACTATAATGGAATGGCTAAATAAAAGTGCCAACAATTGCTGGTTTGGGTTGTCACCTGTTACCATTGTATCTGACTAGTAAGTATTGCAACTACAATGGAATGGCTAAATAAAAGTACCAACAACTGCTGGGTTGGGGATACCTCATGCTATATGTATCTGACTAGTAAGTACTACAACTACAACGGAATGGTTAACTAAAACTGCCCACTGCTTTTTATATCAGGATGACTCATGCTATCTATATCTGACTAGTAATTTCTGCAACTATAACGGAATGAATAAAACTGCCAATTGTGTGAGTTCCTCGGTTGACTTCCTCGTTTGGTCTCGAGGGGGAAATACCAGGATGGGTATGCTTGGTAATTGTTTTAGGTTGGATCCGAATAGGTCTTTCTTATCCCTATCTGATAGCCACCAGTTGTATTGAGTCTCTATAAGTTGTTTAGTGCATGTTGCGCTGCCGCTTCAGTCCACCATACCTATGTAGGCGAGGACCGCAGAATTCTAGTCTCGCCGTGTACTGGCCTCAGTACTGACCGCTCTCTTTTTCCTTTTCCCCATTGTCGGCACCCCTTTTGTTTAAGCAGGTTGTGAGATCAACGTCGTTAGCAGGGTTACCCTTCCGGCTTGGCCTGGGCAGGGTTATGGACGCCATTGGTTATTCTTCAGGGCTCTTAGCTCAATTTGTATCTTCTCCATACTCAGACGCTGTATCGTTTTAAAGGTGATTTGGATCTTTGTATTGTATATATGTATTCTTGACTCTTTGAGTCATTGTTGTATATATCTGTTCTGTGGGTTCCATCATGGACTATTGTGTAATGGTATTACTTTGTTTTCCACCCGCACGAAAGTGCCTGGTGGGCACCTTTGAATCGTTTCTATGCGGGTTTGGCGGGAATCGCTGAAACTTGCATATGGTCGATCTGAGGGTGTTACAGAGTGGTATCAGAGCTCAGCAGTTATGATACCCCACTGGTCCAGCCTGTAGGATAACCTAGCTAATGGACGTTATAGAGTGTCAAAACTATTTTGGAAAAATCGGTTGGATAGATATGATTAGGTCTGCTTTACTCCTTACCCCTTTGCTATTCTCTTCTTACCTCTGCGTGCTTTGAATCTGCTCTCTTATCTCTCTTCGAGTCTAGGATTTCTCGCGGTTGGGTTTCCGTTGTACCTTCAGGGTTTCGCTTTCTCCCTTTTATAACGGTGGTGCTACGATCATCAAATCTGCATCTTGTCTGTTGTACCCTTCATACAGTCTTTTTGTTCTTAAACCCTTTATCTGTATGTGTACCTTGATGGATATCCGTATCGTTGAAAAACATATGAGAAGGACGAGCATTGGTGAAGTTGGAGTATACCTTGAGCATGTGTTATTCATGCCAATGGAACCATCGCGGATCCTAATCATTGTGTCTTTCATACGATATCTTTTGTATCTTCCGGTGGTTTCCACTGCGATGACATCATCTACATCCGATCCTATGCAGATCTTGCATCACCCCTTTGTTCCGAATACCGCTTATGAAGATGTTCATTCTAAAATTCGAGAGTTGTGTTGCACGATTTTCCTATTCATTTATGAAGTTAATAGTTTGGGTACGGGATGGACTGATCACCCTACCCGACTCTTACTGTTCACTCTTGTACATCGAACTGGTGGATCAATGTACTTTTCCTCTTCTCATGGAAGTTAACGATGGCCTTAACTTTTGATACCTCTACCTTTGTCCTTTGTTTCTCCGGAGTGTTCTCTCGACGAGCATGCGCCACAACCCCTTTTTGGTGGTGCCGCCGATTTCAAGATGGGGCAGGAGTCTTTGTTAGTGGTATCGCGAAGATCTACACGAAGCGAGAAGATTTAGATTGTCGGCCTTCTTCCCCGTACCATGAGGCGGATCTCGAGGGTGAGATCCATTGTTAGTGGTGTCGAATTGTAGCACCCCGGGTAAAACCGCGACTAGAAAATCGCTGTTGTTATATGTTGTGCATCATCATCATGACGTCATCATGCATATGTTTGTCTAAAACTATTTCCGAAAAGCCTATTTTGTCTTCTAAGATATTCCTCTCCTTATTCCAAACCAAAACCATAGATCTATCCAGATCTTTTATTTACCTAAAAACCATTTATAAAGGATTTATAATATAGAACAAATAAAATATTTTGTATCGGGGAGGCAGTCGCAGGCCAGGCCCGATCGCCCAGCCCGTATCCACCTACTACCCGATAAAACCCTAAACCTAGCTCTATCCCTAACCCTAAAAACTACCCCATCTAACCCTACCCCCACCTACTCCTCTACCTGCCGCCGCCACCCCCTTTCAAACCCAAAACACACACTCACGCACGCACACCACATCACATAGACCCGGTCGACCCTGTGCATACACAAACACAACCCCACCCCGCGTCGCCATCGACCCCCTGGACCCACTCCCGGTCCCGCGCCCGCAATCCCTGCACGGGACACCGTCCCCTTCGCGAACCACCCACCTCGCCTCTACTGTCCTGCTCGATCCCACGAGCTCGCCGCCGCCAGCGCCTCCTTTGCCTCGAGCTCCGGCGCCCCCTTTCCTCTTTGCGGCCGGCTGTCGGGCCCATCCTCGTCTGCCCCGAGTCATGAGCCGACACAGTCGGGCCCCGTCTTCCAACCGTCGCTGCTCTGCATGTCCTCCGCTGCCCCGGCGCCCTGCTCTGCAGCATGCCTCGCCGACCCCCGTCGCCTTCTCCTCGACCTCCTGACCACCGGCGCCCCCTCAGGTCCCCGTACGTTCTGCCTCTCCGAGCCGCAACCGTCGCCTGCGTCCTCCTCCCGCGGCCACCTGGCTATCGTCGGCGTCGACCTCCCCACGTACAGAGCTCCGTCCCGCCACCTCGAGCACCTCCCTCAGGCCGATCTGAGCTCCTGCCGCCATCCCGCAGGCCCTATGCGGAGTCGCCCCTGCGTCTCCATGTTTCTGTTTGCTGTCGTGCTTCTGTTGGACAGTGCACAAGCACGTCTGGCTAAACGACGCCTCGATGTCCTCTTGTGCAGCCGCAAGCATGCCTCCGACTGGTGCCTTGCATGGTTTGGGTGCCTCGAACATGAACCAAACTGTGTGGTGGCTTAGGTCGTCGACAGGACCGTCACCGATCATGAGTCTGTGTTCAGACTAAACAAGATCTCCATCTCTGCATGTCGGAAGGACCAAGACCGAGAACCAAACACGAGAATCCGAAGTCTGCCATTCCGTCACGGATCCCCAAATTCTCCTTCCTGGATCCGAAGACCCGATCCCCTGTCGAACCCTCAGACCCCAAGATCTTCGACCGCCATGTGTGACCCCTTCTTCGAGACCATTATTTTTATAATATATATAATATACTTGTTGCATATAAAATATTCATGTTGCATACATGTTTGTGGTTTGGGGGCATTATGCCGATTCACCTCATAATTAAATCTGGGGTCCATATGCGGGCAAATCTAGTCTTATATTGGCCCCATTTAAATTTTTGTAGAGAACCGGTGCTATCTTTTGCCTTGTTAATGCAACATTTAAATTGGAGGTATCTAAAAAACATGAACTTAATAATTAATTGTCAGGACCCCGGTTCCGCCTAATATTGCCTAATTGCATCGCATCTTTGCCATGCCATACATCATACGTGCATCATGCTCGATCGTTTGCCGTAGTATTAAATGGTTCATCCGGTGTTTATTCTAGCGTTTTGCTTCTTCACGGATTAGGCCGATTAGTTGATGCGAGAGTTGACCCGGTCTTCGGATGAACCTTCGGCAATGTTTTCAAGCGAGCAATCTCCCCATTTCTACCAATCTTACTTTTATAGTATTTATTCCCTCATGTTGATCTATTGCTATCTGATATGCGATGCTCTAGTTTTCGTACCCGTGATATCCCTTGCAGCCTTATATTGCCTCGGACACATCCTATTACCTATTGTTTGATAGATAGTTGGACTTGCGTGTCGTAGTCACTTGCTCAAGTGCTGTTGCGTGTCGTCCGGTACCACAGTTGTTGGAGTAATGCCGCATGTTTAATGTTGGAGATGATCATGTTTTAATTACTGTTTAATAACTAAAATTGAAGTAGGTAAATAATGCAGAGGCACAGGTGGGCAATAGCTGTTATTTGGTTTTTAACCGTCCACTTGTGTCCCGTAGGACCCCGAGTACTTGATACCTGTTCTTTGAATATTCGCACTATCCTCATGTGGGACCATGAATAACCCTAGCCAGATCTTGAGTCATATATTATTTCTTGGGGCCACAAACTAGTTTGGGTCTTTATTACTATCATGTACTTATGCCATGCTTTACTGCTTTATTTATGATTGCGTGGAGCGCCTCTACTGTTTAGGAACCCCATACCACGTTTTCGCTGTATCGACAAGCCCAGTCACACTTTCGGGTTCCCAGTCGTTTATAGTCGTCGCCACACACCCTGGGTCCGTATCGGAGACGGCCGACTTCATTGCGGGTAGCTTAGTGGGGTGGCCCCCTAAAATATTATATTAATCTTGTGATTGCTCTGTCGTGATGCCTCGTTGGGTTTTCATTTGGTTTTTTTCGAGGATGATCGTGCGTGTGTTGCTATTTGTGCCCCCTGCAGGGTAAACTTTCTGAAAGCGTGTCCGCGGTTATGGACGACTTGGAGCACAGTATTTCGATCATAGACAACTATAACTAAAGTAGTGCTATAAATTTGACTTTATAATTACTAGTAATCAGCTTCACTATAATGGAATGGCTAAATAAAAGTGCCAAAAATTGCTGTTTTGGGTTGTCACCTGTTACCATTGTATCTGACTAGTAAGTATTGCAACTACAACGGAGTGGGTAAATAAAAGTACCAACAACTGCTGGGTTTTGGGATACCTCATGCTATATGTATCTGACTAGTAAGTACTACAACGGAATGGTTAACTAAAACTGCCCACTGCTTATTATATCAGGATGACTCATGCTATCTATATCTGACTAGTAATTGCTGCAACTATAACAGAATGAATAAAACTACCAATTGTGTGAGTTCCTTGGTTGACTTCCTCGTTTGGTCTCGAGGGGGAAATACCAAGATGGGTATGCTTGGTGATAGTTTTAGGTTGGATCCGAATAGGTCTTTCTTATCCCTATCTGATAGCCGCTAGTTGTATTGAGTCTCTATAAGTTGTTTAGTGCATGTTGCGCTGCCGCTTCAGTCCACCATACCTATGTAGGCGAGGACCGCCGAATTCTAGTCTTGCCGTGTATTGGCCTCAGTACTGACCGCTCTCTTTTTCCCTTTGCCCTTTGTCGGCACCCCTTTTGTTTAAGTAGGTTGTGAGATCAACGTCGTTAGTAGGGTTACCCTTCCGGCTTTGCCTGGGCAGGGTTATGGACGCCATTGGTTATTCTTTAGGGCTCTTAGCTCAATTTGCATCTTGTTCGTACTCGGACGCTGTATCGTTTTAAAGGTGATTTGGATCTTTGTATTGTATATCTGTATTCTAGACTCTTTGAGTCATTGTTGTATATATATGTTCTGTAGGTTCCATCGTGGACTATTGTGTAATGGTATTACTTCGTTTTCCACCCGCACGAAAATGCATGGTGGGCATGTTGGAGATATGCCCTAGAGGCAATAATAAATGTAGTTATTATTATATCTTTGTGTTTATGATAAATGTTTGCATTCATGCTATAATAGTATTAACAAGGAAACATTAATACTTGTGTGATTTGTAAACTTAAATTGAAGTCCCTCGTAAAGCCTCTTTATAATAGTAGCTTGTTGGTTAATAAATGATTGTGGTTTCCCTATCATGAACATTGAGATGTTATTAACAACAAGATCATATCATTAGGAGAATGATATGGTGGACATACTCCTATAGATAAGCGTAGCATAAAGATCAAGTCATTTTAATAGTTCAATTGCTATATACTTTCTGATACATAGTAACCTAATTCCTACGACCATGAGATCATGCATATCACCTTTACCGGATGGATGCTTTGATGACATCAAACACCACACCGTAACTGGGTGGCTATAAAGGTGGCATTGAGTGTTCGGAAAGTATTGGTTGAGACACATGGATCAAGAGTGGGATTTGTCCATCCATATGACGGATAGATATACTCTGGGCCCTCTCGGTGAAATGTCATCCAATTAGCTTGCAAGCATGTGACTGGCTCACAAGGGATCACATATCACGGGAACGAGAAAAGAGTACTTATCGGTAACGAGGTTGAACTAGGTATGCAGAGATACCGACGATCATAACCTCGGATAAGTAAACTATCATGAGACAAAGGGAAATTGGTATCGTATGTAAGTGGTTCATTTGATCGCAAAGTAATCGTAGAAATATGTGGGAGCCATATGAATTTCCAGATTCCTCTATTGGTTATTGTTCGGAGAAGTGTCTCGATCATGTCCGCATAAATTCACGGACCATGGGGAGACACACTTAAGGATTCGACGTTGTTTGAGTAGTTATGGAATGATGAGAAAGAGTCCGAATGTTGTTCGGAGTCTCGAATGGGATTCGAGATATCACGAGGAGATCCGGAATGGTCCGGAGAATAAGATTCATATAAGGAAAGTCCTGTTTCGGAGTTGGGGAATGGTTCCGGTGTTTTCATCGGGAATGTTCTAGAAGGTTCCGGAATGTCCGGCATTCCGGAGGGAAAGGTACATGTGTAGGGGTCCCAACCTGATAAGGTAGAGTCCTCCTGTGTTTACAATGCTAGTCCCTGGATCAATAGCTAGCATCCACAGTTAAGATGTAATATCAAGAAACAAAGGTCATAATATAACTTTATAACCAGGAAAACATAATTTTATTACATCAAACATAGCTCATATGGCTATTACATTACATTGCAGCGGAATAACTATAAGCATGGGTCCTTCATCTTCAAAATGCCACAGGCAGATGTTGGTTGTAGACTTTGTAATCCTAAACATTCAATCTTCACTAAAATCAATCAAACCTGCAACATACAAGTTACAGCCACAAAGGGTCAATACATTTGAATTGTATTGGCAAGTGATACTATGGTAGTATAGTGGAATCTATCATCTATATGCATTTGGCTAAGTGGAGTTGAGGCTTGCATTGCTCAAAATAGATTTTTCTTATCATTTTGAAAATACTAAGTTTTTGCTTGACAAAATCATTTTTCTCAATCAAAGACTTCAAGATCCTTGTACCAAGCCATCTCTCTATCAATGATTGAAGAATTCAAACAACCCTTGTTCAAACCACAAGATTTTAATTTAGAAATTGGAATGATGAGATTCTTGATTGCTTCCATGTCTTGATGCTCAAATTGTCCTTTACCAGGGACATGGCTAAGTACTTAGGTTTTACACTCTGCAGAGGTGGTGCACTTTACCCACAAGACTTGGTTTCCCAAGACAAAATCTTTCAGAAGCCTTCCCTTAGACCAAAATGGACGCGTTCCAACCTATCAAACACTACCACCCACTGTCCATTTGGCTAAGTTCTTGCAACCTATATGATCATGGCAGAGCCCATATTGCCAAGTGGTTGCACTTGAAGCATCTCAACATTTGACATCTCAAATCTCTTTGATTCCTGGGTGGCATTCCACAAGTGAGATACACAAGGTTCCTGGCCTTGTGTAACCACTCAACCATTCTCCACCAAGCAAGCCCATTCCACCCAGGTGATTCATTAACTTAGTTGTTTTATTAAACAAAACTTAAGTCCTCAGACTTAGAATATTTTTCCATAGTGTGAATATATATTCCACCCATGTTTTCTATTATCTAGGCTAAGCTTGGTAGTAGTAGGAATCTCTAACTTAGGAAAATCCTACTAAGGATTCTTCTACTAGATTTTCCTATAGCAAGATCTATACTTAGCAAAATCCATGCAAGTTTTATTTAGCAAAATCACTAATGCATAATGAAAGTAAAGGGGATAGAAAGTATGAAGCATCACTTGCCTTGTTGGTAATGTATAGGTTCACTTCTTGATCTTTGCAACAATCACACTCTTCAAGTCACTACAAATCAAGGCACAAACTTAATCTACCAATCAAGCAAAACAACACACATAAATAACAAAGTCAAAGAAATGCATGCAAGCATGCCAAGCTTTGTTTTGTTTGAAAAAGTGGTTCCTAGTGGGTCATAGTCATTTGGATACATCTAATGGTCTTTTCCTAAAGTGGTTAAGTCATTTGCAAAAGGTTTCAATTTAAAACCATTTTCAAAACAAAGTGTTATTTTATGTGGTGTAGAAATATTTTTTTTACTAAGTCATTAGCCCATAGGGTTCACCAAATGAGTTGCTATTGCAAAACTTGGTGTTTTGGTCAGTAGGTTTGGTCCAAACCATTTACTCAAAGTTTTTCTTCCCATAAACATTTCCATAATAAAATCAATGAGTTTATTTGGCTAGAAAATGGCTAAGTTAAATAATTCAACTTAAATTTCACAAAAATCATTTTTAATACTATGGGTTGGTTCCTAGGGTCAGTAGGGTCACAACAAACCAATTGGCAAAGGTTTGATCTCAAAATTCATTTTTAAATGATTTTTCTAATGTTAGCACACAAAAGAATCTGCAAAATCAAACAATTTATCAAATACTATTTGCTAAACTAAGGGTAGGGTTGGCTAGGGCTTGCTCTCCTGAATTCATTGATATAAAATTTGCCAAATTTGGACGTGTGGATCAAAAGATATAAGGGTTTGAAGTTTGCAACAATTTCTGTTTTCAAATTCTGTTTTAAACCAAATCCTGGCCACGTGTCTGTATCTTATTGGCTCGTAACGGTTCGGTAGGATCGCGTGATGTGGACCGCAGGATTTAAGTGGGAGTGTGCGGTGCGGATCAAACGTAACGGTTCGGTTTAAGTGAACTATCGTGTGCATAGGATCTTGATCTAACGGCTCACATCGAAACAGCCAGAAACTGGCGGCGCTGCGGTGGCTACCGGCGGCGGAGCGGCCTGGCGGTGACGTTGCCGGCGATGCAGGGAGCGGGAGAAGAAAAGAGGATGCTCACCGAGTTCGTGAGGTGACGCTGATGCTCAACTCGCTTACGGTCCGTCAGGGGGTGCACTGGTTCAGCCGTGATTCCTCGCCGAAGTAGTGGACGGCGACGGACGGTTCTGTCCATGGTCGAAAACGAGGTTGTGGTCCACGAGAAGACAAACAGAGGGCTGGGTTAGCTGCGTAGTACCATGGCAAAGATGCGTGCGTGATCCAGAGGGCACGGGGTGGTCGGAAATCACCTGTGGGCGTCGTCGGAGTTGAGGAAGACGGCGGCGGTACTGAAGTTTGTTGTTGGCGAGGCTCAGAGGTTCCCGCGGGTAAAGGAAAAGTTCCTGGAGATGCTCCTGGGAGTGGAGAAGGTGTGAGATTGGTCGGGGAGAAGAGGGGCGGCGAGAGGCAGCCGGAATCGGCGTCGGAGCGTCGTCGGACACAGAGTGGTTCGGGGAGAAATTAGAGTGGTCTGGGGCGGAATTGGGGAAGGTATCAGAGGGAAATGGAGGAGAGAGCGTGGGCGATTAAGACAGCGTGACTGCAGCGAGGGATTAATGCTGCAGTAAGGCGCATTTAATCGAGGAAGCAACGGCAGCAACGGTGGCGAGGGAAGGGAGAAGCAGTCGCAGGGTGGGTGAGAAAGATGAACAGTGGCATGGGGTCGTTATGTCAGTGGGAAAAAGAGGGAGAGGGAGGGTCCATATGTCAGTTGCTTCGTGGGTTAAATATTTGGTTCCAATCGTTTTCTGCGGGAAGAGGGGAGCTGGGCTGTGGGACTGTTGGGCTGGGCCTTGTTGGGCTGGTCTGTTTCCTCTCTTTTTTTCTGTCTATTTGTTTTATTCTTTTCTATTTTATTTTCTGAATTGATTATTCAAACACATGATTCAATCATCCAAATAAATACAAACCAACATCACACTTCACAACTTTTGAACTTGATTCTGTTCAGTAACAAATACCAAAATTCTAAAATAAAATAATATTTTAATTCATTTTAGGATCCATTCATTAATTAAATAAAATGTACTTTTAGTTATTTTTTTTAATAAGGTTTGATTTCTTTGATAAAATCATCATTTTAAATCCAATATTTTCAGAACAAATCAGTAGGTTTTATTTGGAAATAAATAATACTTGGATACTTGTTAAAAATAAAATAATCCTTTTTCTTTAGGGTCCATTAATAATTATAT
Source organism: Avena longiglumis (assembly GCA_030063025.1). Taxonomy (NCBI): domain Eukaryota; kingdom Viridiplantae; phylum Streptophyta; class Magnoliopsida; order Poales; family Poaceae; genus Avena; species Avena longiglumis. The sequence goes on from CP125973.1 coordinate 46,094,564, forward strand.
ATAATGGGCTTAGTTATTAAATCAAATAGGGCTTGATTTTATTAATAAAATCTTTATTTGAAACCTAAATATTTTCAAAATCAAATTAGTAGGTTTAATTTGGGAAATATATAATATTTGGAAATTTGTTTTAAAACAAAATAACCTTTTATTTTAGTATCCATTATTAATTATTATAATAGACTTTCATTATTAAATCCAATAGGATTTGTTTTATTGAGATATTTATTTTGAAATCTAAAACAAATCCAAACACTTTAGTAGGTTTTATTAGAGAATATAAAATACTTGGAAAACCTATTTTAAACCATTTAATTAGTCTTGATGTTTTAATTAAAATAGTAAAACCTTTCATAATAAATTTTGATATTAATTCCTTATTATTTTATTTTAAATAAACCTTTGTTATTTTTATTCAGAACTAAATGTTTTAATTCCCAAAGTTTGGTCAAAGTTTAATTTGCCTTTATTAAATACTTCTATTTCATTTGAAAACAAATCTTTTCATTTAATTGTTTCAAAATAGTATTCCCAGATGTTTTTATTTTCCTTTTATTAAATGATTATCTTTTTAAATCTCTTTAGGATTATTTAATTCAAAATTGGTTTGAGGTTCCATTTGAATTCAAAAAGTTTCTTCTAGCCTTGAAAATCAAACAAAATTTTATTTTATTCATTTATTTTCACATTACAAGATTTGGAAAATCTTGGGATGTGACAGGCTACCACCCTTAAAATAAATCTCGTCCCGAGATTTGGGAAGGCTGGGGTACAAGCAAGTTCAAAACAACTAGGGTACTACCACCCTTAAAATTTTTCAAACAAAAATTACATATTGTCCTTCTTGGGATCCTGGGAAAATTTCTCTAAGCAGACAGTTGCATTGAGTCCTTGGTTTCCATACTTGACTCATGGGCCAAGGTTGAGATCCTTCATAGACTTGTTTAACTTGTTTTTCATCTTCTCTGGACAATTGCTTGCATAGTGGCCTAGTTCCTTGCATTTGAAACACATCACTTGGCTGATATCTTTATTTTCCTTTGGTATCATTACCTTTTGTTTGTTTCTTTGGTTCTTCTTTTCTGGGCATTCATTGTAATAGTGTCCCATCTCTTTGCAAGTGTAACATTGCTCTTGAGTAATATCCTTCTTGTTTGGGTTGGGGCATTTCTTCTTCTTCTTGGGTCTCTCCAAAGCTAGGAGTTCTTCTAGTTCATGTTCTTCATAGGTGGGAGATCTTTCTCTCTTCTTGAGGCATTGATCTTCTTGTTCCTTGGATGCATGATCCTTGTCTCTAAAAATATTGCTAGCTTGGGTTCCTTCTAAAATAGCATCTTTGTCATCCTTGTTGCCATTAGCTCTTTGGAAAAAGTTTTCTCTCATGTTGATCACTTGAGTAACTAATACTTGCAACAATTGGGATTGGAGTTTCAAAATCCTTTGTATGGCTGGGTCTAGTCCATTGTTGTTGGCTAAAAGCTGAGTTGTCTCTTGGCTCAACTGGTTTTGGGTTGCTATAATCTCTTTCATGATGTCCACTTGGTTGTTGTTGTTGTCATCAACCTTGATGTTGGAGTTTCTTGGAGTAGTCATCTATTTGGGTTGAAGGGAGATTAGAATAGGCAAGATATTTCTAAGGAAAAATTTCTAATCACACACATCACAATTCACACAAACAATGTGCATGCAATCACAAACAAACATTTCACTCAAACAAGGTTCAAGCACATACTTAGGCAACAAAATATTTTTGTTACACCACATAAGTTGGTGTGTTTTTGACTTAGCTAAATTATGGTGGTCTATCTATATGGTTCACTTATGATTTTTCCTTCCTTCATGATTTTTCTTACTTGAGATCATGGTTCCCTTGAGAAAACTCTTAGTCACTATACATCAAAGTTGTTGATGGCTTCTTCTTATGTTGCATTCCCTCAGTCTCTAAATCTTGAGCAAGATTTCTTGTCTCACTTGTCCTCAGTGATAACCTTGGTTGAAATCCTTGGTGAACATACTGAAGATGTTGAAGTCATTAGAGTTGAAGAAGTTGAAGAAGTCCTTTGCACATGGTGTAGTCTTTGGTCATGAGGTAGGCTTTTATCCATCAAGTTGAAATAGAAGAGATGTAGATTTGAAACCAAAATGGTTAAGGAGAGAGTTTACAAGTGTTTTTGTAAATAAGTTTTGGATCAAAATATAACTCCTATTTTTCTAAGGGTTTTTGTCCAATCCTAGGTTTACAAATCCTACAGGCAACACAATGCTCTGATACCATCTGTAGGGGTCCCAACCTGATAAGGTAGAGTCCTCCTGTGTTTACAATGCTAGTCCCTGGATCAATAGCTAGCATCCACAGTTAAGATGTAATATCAAGAAACAAAGGTCATAATATAACTTTATAACCAGGAAAACATAATTTTATTACATCAAACATAGCTCATATGGCTATTACATTACATTGCAGCGGAATAACTATAAGCATGGGTCCTTCATATTCAAAATGCCACAGGCAGATGTTGGTTGTAGACTTTGTAATCCTAAACATTCAATCTTCACTAAAATCAATCAAACCTGCAACATACAAGTTACAGCCACAAAGGGTCAATACATTTGAATTGTATTGGCAAGTGATACTATGGTAGTATAGTGGAGTCTATCATCTATATGCATTTGGATAAGTGGAGTTGAGGCTTGCATTGCTCAAAATAGATTTTTCTTATCATTTTGAAAATACTAAGTTTTTGCTTGACAAAATCATTTTTCTCAATCAAAGACTTCAAGATCCTTGTACCAAGCCATCTCTCCATCAATGATTGAAGAATTCAAACAACCCTTGTTCAAACCACAAGATTTTAATTTAGAAATTGGAATGATGAGATTCTTGATTGCTTCCATGTCTTGATGCTCAAATTGTCCTTTACCAGGGACATGGCTAAGTACTTAGGTTTTACACTCTGCAGAGGTGGTGCACTTTACCCACAAGACTTGGTTTCCCAAGACAAAATCTTTCAGAAGCCTTCCCTTAGACCAAAATGGACGCGTTCCAACCTATCAAACACTACCACCCACTGTCCATTTGGCTAAGTTCTTGCAACCTATATGATCATGGCAGAGCCCATATTGCCAAGTGGTTGCACTTGAAGCTTCTCAACATTTGACATCTCAAATCTCTTTGATTCCTGGGTGGCATTCCACAAGTGAGATACACAAGGTTCCTGGCCTTGTGTAACCACTCAACCATTCTCCACCAAGCAAGCCCATTCCACCCAGGTGATTCATTAACTTAGTTGTTTTATTAAACAAAACTTAAGTCCTCAGACTTAGAATATTTTTCCATAGTGTGAATATATATTCCACCCATGTTTTCTATTAGCTAGGCTAAGCTTGGTAGTAGTAGGAATCTCTAACTTAGGAAAATCCTACTAAGGATTCTTCTACTAGATTTTCCTATAGCAAGATCTATACTTAGCAAAATCCATGCAAGTTTTATTTAGCAAAATCACTAATGCATAATGAAAGTAAAGGGGATAGAAAGTATGAAGCATCACTTGCCTTGTTGGTAATGTATAGGTTCACTTCTTGATCTTTGCAACAATCACACTCTTCAAGTCACTACAAATCAAGGCACAAACTCAATCTACCAATCAAGCAAAACAACACACATAAATAACAAAGTCAAAGAAATGCATGCAAGCATGCCAAGCTTTGTTTTGTTTGAAAAAGTGGTTCCTAGTGGGTCATAGTCATTTGGATACATCTAATGGTCTTTTCCTAAAGTGGTTAAGTCATTTGCAAAAGGTTTCAATTTAAAACCATTTTCAAAACAAAGTGTTATTTTATGTGGTGTAGAAATATTTTTTTTACTAAGTCATTAGCCCATAGGGTTCACCAAATGAGTTGCTATTGCAAAACTTGGTGTTTTGGTCAGTAGGTTTGGTCCAAACCATTTACTCAAAGTTTTTCTTCCCATAAACATTTCCATAATAAAATCAATGAGTTTATTTGGCTAGAAAATGGCTAAGTTAAATAATTCAACTTAAATTTCACAAAAATCATTTTTAATACTATGGGTTGGTTCCTAGGGTCAGTAGGGTCACAACAAACCAATTGGCAAAGGTTTGATCTCAAAATTCATTTTTAAATGATTTTTCTAATGTTAGCAAGCACACAAAAGAATCTGCAAAATCAAACAATTTATCAAATACTATTTGCTAAACTAAGGGTAGGGTTGGCTAGGGCTTGCTCTCCTGAATTCATTGATATAAAATTTGCCAAATTTGGACGTGTGGATCAAAAGATATAAGGGTTTGAAGTTTGCAACAATTTCTGTTTTCAAATTCTGTTTTAAACCAAATCCTGGCCACGTGTCTGTATCTTATTGGCTCGTAACGGTTCGGTAGGATCGCGTGATGTGGACCGCAGGATTTAAGTGGGAGTGTGCGGTGCGGATCAAACGTAACGGTTCGGTTTAAGTGAACTATCGTGTGCATAGGATCTTGATCTAACGGCTCACATCGAAACAGCCAGAAACTGGCGGCGCTGCGGTGGCTACCGGCGGGCGGGCGGCGTGATGGCGTTGCCGGCGATGCAGGGGCGGAGAAGAAAAGAGGATGCTCACCGAGTTCGTGAGGTGACGCTGATGCTCAACTCGCCACGGTCCGTCGAGGGTGCTTGGTTCACCGTGATTCCTCGCCAAGTAGTGGGCTGACGACGGTTCTGTCCATGGTCGAAACGAGGTTGTGGTCCACGAGAAGACAAGCGAGGGCTGGGTTAGCTGCGTAGTACCATGGCAAAGATGCGTGCGTGATCCGGAGACGCGGGGTGGTCGGAAATCACTGTGGCGTCGTCGGAGTTGAGGAAGGCGGCGTGATCGAAGTTTGTTGGCGAGGCTCGAGGTTCCGCGGGTAAAGGAAAAGTTCTGGAGATGCTCTGGAGGAGTGGAGAAGGTGTGAGATTGGTCGGGAGAAGAGGGCGGCGAGGCAGCGGAATCGGCGTCGGGCGTCGTCGGACCTGAGTGGTTCGGGAGAAATTAGAGTGGTGCAGGGCGGGTGGGAAGGTATCAGAGGGAAATGGAGGAGAGAGCGTGGGCGATTAAGACAGCGTGACTGCAGCGAGGGATTAATGCTGCAGTAAGGCGCATTTAATCGAGGAAGCAACGGCAGCAACGGTGGCGAGGGAAGGGAGAAGCAGTCGCAGGGTGGGTGAGAAAGATGAACAGTGGCATGGGGTCGTTATGTCAATGGGAAAAAGAGGGAGAGGGAGGGTCCATATGTCAGTTGCTTCGTGGGTTAAATATTTGGTTCCAATCGTTTTCTGCGGGAAGAGGGGAGCTGGGCTGTGGGACTGTTGGGCTGGGCCTTGTTGGGCTGGTCTGTTTCCTCTCTTTTTACATCTATTGTTTTATTCTTTTCTATTTTATTTTCTGAATTGATTATTCAAACACATGATTCAATCATCCAAATAAATACAAACCAACATCACACTTCACAACTTTTGAACTTGATTACATTAAGATAAATACCAAAATTCTAAAATAAAATAATATTTTAATTCATTTTAGGATCCATTCATTAATTAAATAAAATGTACTTTTAGTTATTTTTTTAATAAGGTTTGATTTCTTTGATAAAATCATCATTTTAAATCCAATATTTTCAGAACAAATCAGTAGGTTTTATTTGGAAATAAATAATACTTGGATACTTGTTAAAATAAAATAATCCTTTTTCTTTAGGGTCCATTAATAATTATATATAATGGGCTTAGTTATTAAATCAAATAGGGCTTGATTTTATTAATAAAATCTTTATTTGAAACCTAAATATTTTCAAAATCAAATTAGTAGGTTTAATTTGGGAAATATATAATATTTGGAAATTTGTTTTAAAACAAAATAACCTTTTATTTTAGTATCCATTATTAATTATTATAATAGACTTTCATTATTAAATCCAATAGGATTTGTTTTATTGAGATATTTATTTTGAAATCTAAAAAAAATCCAAACACTTTAGTAGGTTTTATTAGAGAATATAAAATACTTGGAAAACCTATTTTAAACCATTTAATTAGTCTTGATGTTTTAATTAAAATAGTAAAACCTTTCATAATAAATTTTGATATTAATTCCTTATTATTTTATTTTAAATAAACCTTTGTTATTTTTATTCAGAACTAAATGTTTTAATTCCCAAAGTTTGGTCAAAGTTTAATTTGCCTTTATTAAATACTTCTATTTCATTTGAAAACAAATCTTTTCATTTAATTGTTTCAAAATAGTATTCCCAGATGTTTTTATTTTCCTTTTATTAAATGATTATCTTTTTAAATCTCTTTAGGATTATTTAATTCAAAATTGGTTTGAGGTTCCATTTGAATTCAAAAAGTTTCTTCTAGCCTTGAAAATCAAACAAAATTTTATTTTATTCATTTATTTTCACATTACAAGATTTGGAAAATCTTGGGATGTGACAACATGAATGTGTTATATCAAGTTGGTATGATTGCATCATGTACTAGGTGCATCGTTGAACAAAATAAAGGGTTTAATCAAATCCTAGTTTGAAAAAGTCAAACGGCAATTTGAAAGTCAAACGGCTATTTTTGGGAAGTGGAGAGGGAGGTGGAAACCGAGTTGGGGAGGAGTTCCTCCCCTCCACAGCCGTCCCAACTCCAAGCCGAGTTGGGGAGGGACACCCCTCCCCTTGGCCGGCCCCTCCACCTATAAAAGGAGGGCCAGGGCTCCCCTCCTAGACACACAACACCTCCACCTCTAAACCCTAGCCACCGGCGCCGCCACCTCCACTGCCGCCGCCGCCGCCCTAGGGCAAACCGCCGCCGCCGACTAGCTAACCCTAGCCACGGCTTGCCCCCTCCTCGGCATGTCTAAACCCTAGATCTTCGAGGGCTCTCTCATAGCCCACCATACTCGCTCCGGCTTAAGGCGAAGCCCTGCGAGATCTCCCCTCTACTTCCGGTACCACGCCGTTGTGCTGCCGGAATTGCGAGGAGAGTGCTACAACCTCTGTTGCCTGCTGGAACAAGGGAGATGAAGGTCTTCGTCGAGTACCGAACGTGTGACCGACTGCGGGAGCTTCAGGAGCCTTGGCCGGAAGGATCGTCTACGCGATCTTGAGATCGGGAAGAGTACGACTACATCACCCACGAGAATCCGCTCTCGTTAAACACTCTGGAATCTTTGAGGGTGAGTTATTCCATCGACTCGTTGCTACAATCTAGTAGATAGATCTTGGCTTGTTTGTTTGTATGTGGTAGAAATTTTTTGTTTTCCATGCTACGAAACCCAACAGTGGTATCAGAGCCGTGTCTATATGTAGATCTGTTGCACGAGTGGAACACAATGGTCATTGTGGGCGTTGATGATTTTATTGTCGATTGCTTCTTGTGTACTTTGCATCTTGCGGGATGTTGGGATGAAGCGGCCCGGGCTAACCTTACATGACATCGTTCATGAGACTTGCTCCACGCTTGACATGCAACTTGTATTGCATAAGTGGCTTTGCAGGTGCCTGTTTCTCCTAGCATAGTTAAGATCCAATTTACAACGGGTGATTAACAATAATAGTATCAATGTTGTGGTTCATGTTCGTAAGTTAGAACGACACTTATTGAAATCCCCAAACCACGTAAAACATGCAAAGAAAGTAGAGGCGTCTAACTTTGTTTTGCAGGGGTGTCTTGATGATGTGATATGGCCATGATTGTGATTATATTTGATGTATTCAATGTTCCTTATTGTAAGTTGGCAACCGGCAGGAGCCATATGGTTGTCTTTAATTTATGTTAAGACACGCGTGTCTATTCAAAGTAGTTGTAATAGTTGAAGCCGGTGGACGACAACCATGGAGAAGCTTCATTGACCTTGATGCAATGCCGGTGATGATGGAGATCATGTTCGTGCTTGAAGATGGAGATCGTAAGCACAAAGAAGAAAGCCATATCATATCACATATTATGAATTGCATGTGATGTTGATCCTTTATGCATCTTGTATTGCTTAGTAGACGACGGTAGCATTATAAGATGATCCCTCATGCACATGAATTTCAAGTCATAAAGTGTTCACCCTTAGTTAGCACCGTTATGATCGGGTGTGTTAGATTCCGCAAGTGTATACAACGTGAGCAAGCCAGATTTGCTCATGCGGAAGCTAAGGTTTGATCTTGACGAGCCTAGCATGTACAGACATGGTCTCGGAACACGGATCACCAAAAGGTAAAGCATGAATCATATAGTAGATATGATGAACATGTCGATTTTTCGCCATTGAAACTATATCAACTCTCGTGATGATCGGTGTTGATATGGTGGATTTGGTTCGTGTGATCACTAAAACAATGTGAGGGATATTGTTTTGAGTGGGAGTTCACCTAGATTAATTTAACTATTAATTAGAACTGAATTTGTCATAAACTTAGTCTAAACTATTGCAAATATGTTGTAGATCAATGGTGGCCCCTACCATCAATTTTAATGCGTTCCTAGAGAAAGAAAAGTTGAAAAACAATGGAAGCAACTTCGCGGATTGGTTCCGCAATTTGAGGATTGTCCTCACAGCTGGTAATTTGACCTATGTGCTGGATGCACCGCTGGGTGACCCGCCTGCAGCTGATGCTGCCGATGAAGTAAAGAATGTTTACCTCGCTCGGAAGACTCAGTACTCCACAGTTCAGTGTGCTATCTTGTATGGTTTAGAATCGGAGCTTCAGAAAAGGTTTGAGAATTCAGACCCACATGATATTGTCCGTGATCTCAAATTGATCTTTGAGACTCACGCGGCGATTGAGAGCTATGAGGCTTCTGAAAAGTTCTTTAACTGCAAGATGGAAGAGGGCAGCTCCGTCAGTGAGCATGTGCTTAAGATGTGCAGGAGCATAAACAAACTTCAAAGCTTGGGTATAGTGATTCCTAATGCTTTGGGGATTTACCGTGTCTTCCAATCACTACCACCAAGTTACAAGAACTTTGTGATGAACTACAATATGCAAAACATGAACAAGTAGTTGCGGAACTGTTTGCTATGTTGAAATCTGCGAAGTGGAGATCAAGAAAGAGCACCAAGTGTTGATGGTCAATAAGACCACCAAATTCAAGAAAGGCAAGTCTAAGCAAAGGGACACTTCAAGAAGGGTGGTAAGAAAGTTACCGCCACGAAGAAGACAGGGCTGGACCTAAGCGTCTTGAGTGCTTTACTACAAGGGAGAAGGTCCTTTGAAGTGGAATTGCCCAAAGTACTTGGCGGTTGAAGAACGGCAACATCAAGAAGAAAGGTATATCCGATATACATGTTATTGATATGTATCTCACTAGTACTCGTAGTAGTTCTGGGTATTTGATCTTGGTTCGGTTGCTCATATTTGTAACTCGAAGCGGGTCTGCGAATAAGCGGAAGCTAGCGAAGAGCGAGGTGACGATGCGGCGTGGAAGCGGATCAAAGGTTGATGTGATCGCGGTCGGCGCTACCCTTCATCTACCATCGGGATTAGTTTTATACTTAAATAATTGTTATTTGGTGCCTGCGTTAAGCATGAACATTATATCGGGATCTTGTTTATTGCGAGACGGTTACTTGTTTAAGTCCGAGAATAATGGTTGTTCGATTTATATGAGTAATATGATTTATGCACATGCACCTTTGATAGATGGTCTATTCTTATTGAATCTCGATAGTGGAAATACACATATTAATAGCATTGAGGCTAAATGTTTGAAATCGAGCGATAACTCGACCTATATGTGGAACTGTCATCTTGGTCACATCGGAGTGAAGCGTATGAAGAAACTCCATTCCGATGGACTTCTTGAATCACTTGATTTCGAATCACTTGAAAGATGCGAAGCATGTCTGATGGGTAAAATGACTAAGACTCCATGTTCTGGTATGATGGAGCGAGCTACGGACTTACTGGAAATCATACCTACCGATGTGTGTGGTCCAATGAGTGTAGCATCGCGCGGTGGTTATCATTATGTTCTTACCTTCACGGATGACTTGAGTAGATATGGGTATATCTATTTCATGAAACATAAGTCCGAAACTTTCGAGAAGTTTAAGGAGTTTCAAAGTGAGGTAGAGAATCAACATAACAAGAAGATTAAATTTCTACGTTCTGATCGTGGAGGTGAATATCTAAGTTACGATTTTGGCGAGCATTTGAAGAAATGCGGAATACTTTCGCAATTGACACCGCCGGGAACACCACAGCGTAATGGTGTGTCCGAACGTCGTAATCGAACTCTCTTAGATATGGTTCGTTCTACGATGTCACTTACAGATTTACCGCTATCATTTTGGGGTTATGCATTAGAAACAGCCGCATTCACTTTAAATAGGGCACCATCTAAATCCGTTGAAACGACACCGTATGAATTATGGTTTGGGAAGAAACCTAAATTGTCCTTCCTTAAAGTTTGGGGATGCGAAGCCTATGTAAAGAAGTTCTGTAGGACAAGCTTGAACCCAAAGCGGAAAAATGCGTCTTCATAGGATACGAAGGAAACTATTCGGTATACCTTCTATCATAGATCGAAGGCAAAATCTTCGTTGCCAGAATGGATCCTTTCTAGAGAAGGAATTTCTCTCGAAAGAAGTGACTGGAAGGAAAGTAGAACTTCGACGAGGTTGTCGAACCTTCTCTCGAAATTGCGAGTAGCGCAGCACGGAAGAAGTTCTGTGGTGCTGCACCAATAAGAGGGGCGCTAATGATGGTGATCATGAAACTTGGTTGAAGTTACTCTGAGCCTCGAGCGTCAGCGAGAACTCGTACCACTCCAGTTGGTATGATTCCGTTATGAATGTCATGTTGGTGGACAACACCTATGACCCGAGACATATGAGGAAGCGATGATGAGCCGATTCCAATAAATGGCGAAGCCATGAAATCGAGATTGGATCCATGTACGAAAACCAAGTATGGACTTTGGTGGACTTACCGGATGGCGGAAGGCTGTCGAGAACAAATGGATTTTCAAGAAGAAAGCAGATCTTGATGGTAATATTCATCTATAAAGCTCGACTTGTATAAAGGGTTTCGACAAATTCAAGGAGTTGACTACGATGAGACTTTCTCACGGTAGCGAAGCTAAAGTCTGAGGATTATGTTAGCAATCGCTGCATATTATGATTATGAGATATGGCGGATGGATGTCAAAACATTCCTCAATGGAGATATTGATGAAGAGTTGTATATGATGCAACCCAAAGGTTTTGTCGATCCTAAAAATGCTAACAAGGTATGCAAACTTCAGCGGTCCATCTATGGATTGAAGCAAGCATCCGAAGTTGGAATCAACGTTTGATAAGGTAATCAATAGTTTTGGTTTTATACAAACTTAGGGAGAAGCTTGTATTTACAAGAAAGGGAGTGGGAGCTCTGTAGCATTCCTAATACTATATGTGGATGACATATTGTTGATTGGGAATGATGTAGACCTTCTTAATAGTGTCAAAGAATATTTGAATAATAGTTTTTCAATCAAGGATCTTGGCGACACTTACATATTAGGCATAAAGATTTATAGAGATAGATCGAAGCCCAAATATCATTGTCACCAGTACATATTTGGACAAAGTTCTAAAGGTTTGGAATGCAAGAAAGCAAGAAAGGGTTCTTGCCCATGTTGCTAATCGACCTTGAGTAAAACTCAAAGTCCGACATCGGCAGAAGATAGATAAAGGATGAGTAAGACTCCCTATGCCTCAGCCATAGGATCTCTAATATATGCCATGCTATGTACTAGACTCGACATTGCATATGCTGTTAGTTTAACTAGCGGATATCAAAGCGATCCAGGAGTGGATCATTGGACAGCGGTCAAAAACATCCTTAAGTACTTGAGAAGAACTAAGGATATGGTTCTTTCTTATGGAGGTGATGAACAGCTCGTTGTTAACGGTTACACCGATGCTAGTTGGAACACCGATCCGGATGATTCTAAATCACAATCCGGATACGTATTTATTTTGAATGGTGCAGCAGTTAGCCGGAGGAGTGCAAAGCAAAGCGTTGTGGCGAGATCTTCAACTGAATCGGAATACATGGCTGCTTCGGAGGCTTCACAAGAAGCGATATGGATGAAAGAGTTCATTACTGAGCTGGGTGTGGTTCCTAGTCTGCTGGACCCAATGTCTATCTCTTTGTGATAACATGGGCGCCATAGCCAATGCGCAAGAACCAAGGTCACACAAGAAGCTGAAGCATATCAAGCTATGTTTTCACGCTATTCGAGAACATATCCAGGATGGGGATATAAAGATTTGCAAAGTACACACAGATCTGAATGTGGCGGATCCGTTGACTAAACCTCTCCCGAGGGCAAAACATGACCAACACCAAACTGCTATGGGTGTTCGGTATATTACCATGTAATCTAGATTAGATGACTCTAGTGCAAGTGGGAGACTGTTGGAGATATGCCCTAGAGGCAATAATAAATGTAGTTATTATTATATCTTTGTGTTTATGATAAATGTTTCCATTCATGCTATAATAGTATTGACAAGGAAACATTGATACTTGTGTGATTTCTAAACTTAATTTGAAGTCCCTAGTATAGCCTCTATACTTCACTAGCTTGTTAGTTGATAAATGATTGTGGTTTCCCTATCATGAACATTGAGATGTTATCAACAACAAGATCATATCGTTAGGAGAATGATATGGTGGACATACTCCTATAGATAAGCGTAGCATAAAGATCAAGTCATTTCAATAGTTCAATTGCTATATGCTTTCTGATACATAGTAACCTAATTCCTTCGACCATGAGATCATGCATATCACCTTTACCGGATGGATGCTTTGATAACATCAAACACCACACCGTGGCGGGTGGCTATAAAGGTGGCATTGAGTGTTAGGAAAGTATTGGTTGAGACACATGGATCAAGAGTGGGATTTGTCCATCCATACGACGGATAGATATACTCTGGGCCCTCTCGGTGGAATGTCATCAATTAGCTTGCAAGCATGTGGTGGCTCACAAGGGATCACATATCAGGAGCGAGAAAAAGAGTACTTATCGATGAGGTTGAACTAGGTATGCGAGAGATCACAAGCGATCATAACCTCGGATAAGTAAACTATCGTGAGACAAAGGGAAATTGGTATCGTATGTAAGTGGTTCATTCGATGTAGTAATCGTAGAAATATGTAGAACCATATGAATTTCAGATTCCTCTATTGGTTATTATTGAATGTCTCGAACATGTCGCATAATTCACGAACCGTGGAGACACATAAGATTGACGTTGTTTGAGTAGTTATGGTATTATGAGAAAGAGGCGAATGTTGTTGGTCTCGGATGGGATCCGGGATATTACGAGGAGATCCGGAATGGTCGGAGAATAATATTCATATAAGGAAAGTCCGTTTGAGTTGGAAATGATTCCGGTGTTTTCATCGGGAATGTTCTAGAAGGTTCGGAATGTCCAGGCACTCCGGGGAAGGGTACATAATCATAATGAATGTAGCCATTACATTAGGAACCTTCTAGAACATTCCCGATGAAAACACCGGAATCATTTCCGAACTCCGAAACGGGACTTTCCTTATATGAATCTTATTCTCCGGACCATTCCGGATCTCCTCGTGATATCCCGGATCCCATCCGAGACTCCGAACAACATTCGGTCTCTTTATCATAATACCATAACTACTCAAACAACGTCGAATCCTTAAGTGTGTCTCCCTACGTTTCGTGAATTATGCGGACATGTTCGAGACACTTCTCCGAACAATAACCAATAGAGGAATCTGGAAATTCATATGGCTCCCACATATTTCTGCGATTACTTTGCGATCGAATGAACCACTTACATACGATACCAATTTCCCTTTGTCTCACGATAGTTTACTTATCCGAGGTTATGATTGTCGGTATCTCTGCATACCTAGTTCAACCTCGTTACCGATAAGTACTCTTTTCTCGTTCCCGTGATATGTGATCCCTTGTGAGCCAGTCACATGCTTGCAAGCTAATTGGATGACATTCCACCGAGAGGGCCCAGAGTATATCTATCCGTCGTATGGATGGACAAATCCCACTCTTGATCCATGTGTCTCAACCAATACTTTCCGAACACTCAATGCCACCTTTATAGCCACCCAGTTACGGTGTGGTGTTTGATGTTATCAAAGCATCCATCCGGTAAATGTGATATGCATGATCTCATGGTCGAAGGAATTAGGTTACTATGTATCAGAAAGCATATAGCAATTGAACTATTGAAATGACTTGATCTTTATGCTACGCTTATCTATAGGAGTATGTCCACCATATCATTCTCCTAACGATATGATCTTGTTGTTGATAACATCTCAATGTTCATGATAGGGAAACCACAATCATTTATCAACCAACAAGCTAGTGAAGTATAGAGGCTATACTAGGGACTTCAAATTAAGTTTACAAATCACACAAGTATCAATGTTTCCTTGTCAATACTATTATAGCATGAATGTAAACATTTATCATAAACACAAAGATATAATAATAACTACATTTATTATTGCCTCTAGGGCATATCTCCAACACACGCCACCTGATCTGGACTGGAGTCTAGGCCGCCAAGGCCCAGGTCCCGGGTTCGACTCCCGTGTTGTCCATCTTTTTGCGTCTTTTATCATTGATTTTAAAAAAGCATATCGATGTTATATTAATACAAAATAACTGCACAATCAGAACATAATAATACTTTGACGTGGTGGTTCTCAAGTTTGATCAATATTGAGCATGTAACTTAGGGTCTTGGGTTCAATCCCCTTCTGCACTAGTTTTTGTTGATTTATTTTAGTTTGGTTGGTCTTCTTGTCACATAGACGTATATTGGCACATGGACATGCCACGTAAGAATAATTGCTGATGTGGCCAACCAGTTAAATCAATTTATTTTATTTTAAACAATATGACGATTTAAATCGGTCATAATGGGATATAAATTAGGCTCTAAGTTGTATCGTGTAGAATATGACAATTTTATATGATGAAATTAAGACGATTTTGACACAATCGTCGTAATTCTATAGGATTTTAACCTCTCTAAACAGTGTATGACCCTCTAGTGCGAAATCGTCATAAATCTATGACGATTTCATTCCTGGTCACTATGAAAAGGTCACAAGTTAACACATTTCTTGTAGTGGAAAACGGCCATAAATGCGAAGACGACGAGTTTTTGGTCATAACTCTCAAACATGTCTCGGGTCGTACGGTCCATGCGAATCCTCCTAGAACCCCAGAACTGTGGGAAATAGCTTATGAAAACGGCCAGAAAACACGAAAATTCCGAGTTTTTGATCAAGCCCTGAAACATGCATTTGGTCTTACACTCATTTTAAATCTCCCTATAATCCCAAAACTATGGGCAATAACTCATGAAAACAGCCACAAAACGCAAGAACGGCAAATATTTGGTCAGAACTCTCAAACATGTAAATCGCCCTAGAACCCCAAAACTTTGGGCAATAGCTTATGAAAATGGCCATAAAACGCGAAAACGACAAGTTTTTGGCCATAACTCTCAAACATGTATCGGGTCTTACGGGCCATGCGAACCCCCCTAGAACCTCAAAATTGTGGGCAATAGCACAAAAACGACGATTTCTTGGTCATAGCTCTCAAACATGTAAATTGCCCTGGAACCACAAAACTATGGGCAATTGCTCATGAAAATGGCCAAAAATACGAAAATGGAGAGTTTTTGGTCATGTCCTTAAACATGTATCGGGTCTTACGGTCATTTTAAATCTCCTTACAACCCCAAAACTATGGGCAATAACTCATGAAAATGGCCATAAAACGCAAAAACGAAGAATTTTTGCTCATAACTCTCAAACATGTCTCGGGTCTTACGGGCCATGCGAACCCCCCTGGAACCCCAAAACAGTGGGAAATAGCTTAGTAAAACGGCCATAAAACATAAAAATGTCGGGTTTTTGGTCAATCCCTCAAACATGTATCAGGTCTTACAGTCTTTTTCAATAGTCTTGGAACCCCAAAACTATGGGAAATAACTCATGAAAATGTCCATAAAACACAAAAACGACGATTTCTTGGTCATAACTCTCAAACATGTAAATTGCCTTTGAACCCCAAAAATATGGGCAATTGCTCATGAAAATGGCCAAAAAACACGAAAAAGGGGAGTTTTTGGTCATGCCCTCAAACATGTATTGGATCTTACGGTCATTTTAAATCGCCCCGGAACACCAAAAATATGGGCAATAACTCATGAAAATGGCCATAAAACACAAAAATGGAGAGTTTTTAGTCAAGCCCTCAAACATGTATCGGGTCTTACGGTCATTTTAAATCGCCCTAGAACGGAATATTATGGGAAATAACTCATGAAAATGTCCTTAAAATGCAAAAAACAACGATTTTTTGGTCATAACTCCCAAACATGTCAATCGCCTTGGAACCCCAAAAATCTGGGAAATAACTCAAGAAAACGGCCATAAAAGGCGAAAATGACGAGTTTTTGGTCATAACTCTCAAATATGTATCGGGTCTTAAGGGCCATGCGAACCTCCCTGGAACCTCAAAATTGTGGGCAATAGCACAAAAAAGATGATTTCGTGGTCATAACTCTCAAATTTGTAAATCGCCTTGGAACCACATAACTGTGGGCAATTGCTCATGAAAATGGCCAAAAAACACGAAAAAGGAGAGTTTTTGGTCATGCTCTCAAACATGTATTGGATCTTTCGATTATTTTAAATCGCCCTAGAACACCAAAACATGGGCAATAACTCATGAAAATGGCCATAAAACACAAAAACGACGATTTCTTGTTCATAATTCTCAAAAATGTAAATCGACTTGGAACCCCACAAGTACGGGCAATTTCTCATGAAAATGGCCATAAATCAAGAAAATGGAGAGTTTTTAGTCATGCCCTCAAACATGTATCTGGTCTTAGTCATTTTAAATCATACGGAACCCTAAAAATATGGCCAATAACTCATGAAAACGGCCATAAACGCCAAGACGTGTTTTTGGTCATAACTCTCAAACATGTATCGGGTCGTACAGTCCATGAGAATCCCCCTAGAAGCCCAGAACTGTGGGAAATAGCTTATGAAAACGACCAGAAAGCACGAAAATGCCGAGTTTTTGATCAAGCCCTCAAACATGCATCTGGTCTTACACTCATTTGAAATCTCCCTAGAATCCCAAAACTATGGGAAATAACTCATGAAAACAGCCACAAAACGCAAGAACGGGAAACTTTTGATCAGAACTCTCCAACATGTAAATGGCTCTAGAACTCCAAAACTTTGGGAAATAGCTCATGAAAATGGCCATAAAACGCGAAAACGACAAGTTTTTTGTGATAAATCTCAAACATGTATCGGGTCTTACGGGCCATGCGAATCCCCCTGGAACCTCAAAATTGTGGGAAATAGCACAAAAACGACGATTTTGTGGTCTAGGCTCTCAAACATGTAAATCACCTTGGAACCACAAAACTATGGTCAATTGCTCATGAAAATGGCCAAAAATACGAAAATGGAGAGTTTTTGGTCATTCTCTTAAACATGTATTTTGTCTTATGGTCATTTTAAATCTCCTTAGAACCCCAAAACTATGGGCAATAACTCGTGAAAATGGCCATAAAACGTAGAAACGACGAGTTTTTGGTCATAACTCTCAAACATGTCTTGGGTCTTATCGGCCATGCGAACCCCCCTGGATCCCCAAAACGGTTGGAAATAGCTTAGGAAAACGGAATTAAAACATAAAAATGTCGAGTTTTTGGTCAAGCCCTCAAACATGTATCATGTCTTATAGTCTTTTTCAGTCATCTTCGAACCCCAAAACCATGGGAAATAACTCATGAAAACGTCCATAAAATACAAAAACGACGATTTCTTGGTCATAACTCTCAAACATGTAAATTGCCTTTGAACCCCAAAAATATGGGCAATTGCTCATGAAAATGGCCAAAAAACACGAAAAAGGAGAGTTTTTGGTCATGCCCTCAAACATGTATTCGATCTTACGGTCATTTTAAATCGCCCTGGAACACCAAAAATATGGGCAATAACTCATGAAAATGGCCATAAAACACAAAACGACGATTTGTTGGTCATAACTCTCAATCATGTAAATCGCCTAGGAACCCCAAAATTGTGGACAATTGCCCGTGGAAATGGTAATAAATCACAAAAATATAGAGCTTTTTGCCATGCCCTCAAACATGTATTGTTCTTATAGTCATTTTAAATCGCCCTAGAACGCCAATATTATGGGCAATAACTCATGAAAATTACTATAAATCATGAAAATGGGGAGTTTTTGGTTATGCCCTCAAACATGTATGGGGTCTTTCGGTCATTTTAAATCGCCCTGGATCCCCAAAACTATGGGCAATAACTCATGAAAATGGCAGAAAACGCGAAAACGGCGAGCTTTTCGTCATAACTCTCAAACATGTATCGTGTCTTACGGGCCATGCGAATCCCCCTGGAACCTCAAAATTGTGGGAAATAGCTTATGAAAACGGCCATAAAACAAAAAAATGTTGAGTTTTGGTCAAGCCCTCAAACATGTATGATGTCTTATAGTCATTTTTAATCGCCTTGGAACCCCCAAAACTATGGGCAATAACTCATGAAAATGGCCATAAAACACAAAAAAGACGATTTCTTGGTCATAACTCTCAAACATGTAAATCGCCTTGGAACTCTAATAGTTTTGGGTCATAACTCTCAAACTATGGGCAATAACTCATGAAAACGGCCATAAAACACGAAAATGATGAGTTTTTGGTCATGCCCACAAACATGTATCAGGTGCTACAGTCATTTTCAATCGCCCTGAAAGCCAAAATTACGGGCAATAACTAATGAAAATGGGAATAAAACGCAAAAACAATTAGTTCTTTGTTATAACTTCAAACATGTAAATCGCCTAGGAAACCCAAAAACTATAGGCAATAGCTCATGAAAACGGCTATAAAAAGCGAAAACAACGAGTTTTTTGTCGTAACTCTCAAACATGTATCGGATCTTATGGGTCATGCAAATATCCCTAGAACCCCAAAATTGTGAGCAATAGCTTATGAAAACGGCCATAAAACACAAAAATGGAGAGTTTTTGGTCATGTCCTCAAACATGTATCGGGTCTTACAGTCATTTTAAATCGTCGTGGAACCCTAATATTATGGGAAATAACTCATGAAAATGGCCTTAAAATGCTAAAACAACGATTTTTTGGTCATAACTCCCAAACATGTAAATCGCCTTGGAACCGCAAAATCTGGGAAATAACTCATGAAAACGGCCATAAAAGGCGAAAATGACGAGTTTTTGGTCATAACTCTCAAACATGTATCGGGTCATACAGGCCATGCGAACCCCCGTAGAACCTCAAAATTGTGGGCAATAGCACAAAAACGACGATTTCTTGGTCATAGCTCTCAAACATGTAAATTGCCTTGGAACCACAAAACTATGGGCAATTGCTCATGAAAATGGCCAAAAATACGAAAATGGAGAGTTTTTGGTCATGTCCTTAAACATGTATAAGGGTCTTACGATCATTTTAAATCTCCTTACAACCCCAAAACTATGGGCAATAACTCATGAAAATGGCCATAAAACGCAAAAACAAAGAATTTTTGCTCATAACTCTCAAACATGTCTCGGGTCTTACGGGCCATGCGAACCCCCCTGGAACCCCAAAACAGTGGGAAATAGCTTAGGAAAACGGCCATAAAACATAAAAATGTCGGGTTTTTGGTCAATCCCTCAAACATGTATCAGGTCTTACAGTCTTTTTCAATAGTCTTGGAACCCCAAAACTATGGGAAATAACTCATGAAAATGTCCATAAAACACAAAAACGACGATTTCTTGGTCATAACTCTCAAACATGTAAATTGCCTTTGAACCCCAGAAATATGGGCAATTGCTCTTGAAAATGGCCAAAAAACACGAAAAAGGAGAGTTTTTGGTCATGCCCTCAAACATGTATTGGATCTTACGGTCATTTTAAATCGCCCCGGAACACCAAAAATATGGGCAATAACTCATGAAAATGGCCATAAAACACAAAAATGGAGAGTTTTTAGTCAAGCCCTCAAACATGTATCTGGTCTTACGGTCATTTTAAATCGCCCTAGAACGGAATATTATGGGAAATAACTCATGAAAATGTCCTTAAAATGCAAAAAACAACGATTTTTTGGTCATAACTCCCAAACATGTCAATCGCCTTGGAACCCCAAAAATCTGGGAAATAACTCAAGAAAACGGCCATAAAAGGCGAAAATGACGAATTGTGGTCATAACTCTCAAATATGTATCGGGTCTTAAGGGCCATGCGAACCTCCCTGGAACCTCAAAATTGTGGGCAATAGCACAAAAACGATGATTTCGTGGTCATAGCTCTCAAATTTGTAAATCGCCTTGGAACCACATAACTGTGGGCAATTGCTCATGAAAATGGCCAAAAAACACGAAAAAGGAGAGTTTTTGGTCATGCTCTCAAACATGTATTGGATCTTTCGATTATTTTAAATCGCCCTAGAACACCAAAACATGGGCAATAACTCATGAAAATGGCCATAAAACACAAAAACGACGATTTCTTGTTCATAATTCTCAAAAATGTAAATCGACTTGGAACCCCACAAGTACGGGCAATTTCTCATGAAAATGGCCATAAATCAAGAAAATGGAGAGTTTTTAGTCATGCCCTCAAACATGTATCTGGTCTTACAGTCATTTTAAATCGCCCTGGAACCCTAAAAATATGGCCAATAACTCATGAAAACGGCCATAAACGCGAAGACGACGTGTTTTTGGTCATAACTCTCAAACATGTATCGGGTCGTATAGTCCATGAGAATCCCCCTAGAAGCCCAGAACTGTGGGAAATAGCTTATGAAAACAACCAGAAAGCACGAAAATGCCGAGTTTTTGATCAAGCCCTCAAACATGCATCTGGTCTTACACTCATTTGAAATCTCCCTAGAATCCCAAAACTATGGGAAATAACTCATGAAAACAGCCACAAAACGCAAGAACGGGAAACTTTTGATCAGAACTCTCCAACATGTAAATGGCTCTAGAACTCCAAAACTTTGGGAAATAGCTCATGAAAATGGCCATAAAACGCGAAAACGACAAGTTTTTTGTCATAAATCTCAAACATGTATCGGGTCTTACGGGCCATGCGAATCCCCCTGGAACCTCAAAATTGTGGGAAATAGCACAAAAACGACGATTTTGTGGTCATAGCTCTCAAACATGTAAATCACCTTGGAACCACAAAACTATGGTCAATTGCTCATGAAAATGGCCAAAAAATACGAAAATGGAGAGTTTTTGGTCATTCCCTTAAACATGTATTTTGTCTTATGGTCATTTTAAATCTCCTTAGAACCCCAAAACTATGGGCAATAACTCGTGAAAATGGCCATAAAACGTAGAAACGACGAGTTTTTGGTCACAACTCTCAAACATGTCTTGGGTCTTATCGGCCATGTGAACCCCCCTGGATCCCCAAAACGGTTGGAAATAGCTTAGGAAAACGGAATTAAAACATAAAAATGTCGAGTTTTTGGTCAAGCCCTCAAACATGTATCATGTCTTATAGTCTTTTTCAGTCATCTTCGAACCCCAAAACCATGGGAAATAACTCATGAAAACGTCCATAAAATACAAAAACGACGATTTCTTGGTCATAACTCTCAAACATGTAAATTGCCTTTGAACCCCAAAAATATGGGCAATTGCTCATGAAAATGGCCAAAAAACACGAAAAAGGAGAGTTTTTGGTCATGCCCTCAAACATGTATTCGATCTTACGGTCATTTTAAATCGCCCTGGAACACCAAAAATATGGGCAATAACTCATGAAAATGGCCATAAAACACAAAACGACGATTTGTTGGTCATAACTCTCAATCATGTAAATCGCCTAGGAACCCCAAAATTGTGGACAATTGCCCGTGGAAATGGTAATAAATCACAAAATATAGAGCTTTTGCCATGCCCTCAAACATGTATTGTTCTTATAGTCATTTTAAATCGCCTAGAACGCCAATATTATGGGCAATAACTCATGAAAATTACTATAAATCATGAAAATGGGAGTTTTGGTTATGCCCTCAAACATGTATGGGGTCTTCGGTCATTTTAAATCGCTCGGATCCCCAAAACTATGGGCAATAACTCATGAAAATGGCAGAAAACGCGAAAACGGCGAGCTTTTCGTCATAACTCTCAAACATGTATCGTGTCTTACGGGCCATGCGAATCCCCCTGGAACCTCAAAATTGTGGGAAATAGCTTATGAAAACGGCCATAAAACAAAAAAATGTTGAGTTTTGGTCAAGCCCTCAAACATGTATGATGTCTTATAGTCATTTTTAATCGCCTTGGAACCCCCAAAACTATGGGCAATAACTCATGAAAATGGCCATAAAACACAAAAAAGACGATTTCTTGGTCATAAATCTCAAACATGTAAATCGCCTTGGAACTCTAATAGTTTTGGGTCATAACTCTCAAACTATGGGCAATAACTCATGAAAACGGCCATAAAACACGAAAATGATGAGTTTTTGGTCATGCCCACAAACATGTATCAGGTGCTACAGTCATTTTCAATCGCCCTGAAAGCCAAAATTACGGGCAATAACTAATGAAAATGGGAATAAAACGCAAAAACAATTAGTTCTTTGTTATAACTTCAAACATGTAAATCGCCTAGAAACCCAAAACTATAGGCAATAGCTCATGAAACGGCTATAAAAGCGAAAACAACGAGTTTTTTCGTAACTCTCAAACATGTATCGGATCTTATGGGTCATGCAAATATCCTAGAACCCCAAAATTGTGAGCAATAGCTTATGAAAACGGCCATAAAACACAAAAATGGAGAGTTTTTGGTCATGTCCTCAAACATGTATCGGGTCTTACGGTCATTTTAAATCGTCAGGAACCCTAATATTATGGGAAATAACTCATGAAAATGGCCTTAAAATGCTAAAACAACGATTTTTTGGTCATAACTCCCAAACATGTAAATCGCCTTGGAACCGCAAAATCTGGGAAATAACTCATGAAAACGGCCATAAAAGGCGAAAATGACGAGTTTTTGGTCATAACTCTCAAACATGTATCGGGTCATACGGGCCATGCGAACCCCCCTAGAACCTCAAAATTGTGGGCAATAGCACAAAAACGACGATTTCTTGGTCATAGCTCTCAAACATGTAAATTGCCTTGGAACCACAAAACTATGGGCAATTGCTCATGAAAATGGCCAGAAATACGAAAATGGAGAGTTTTTGGTCATGTCCTTAAACATGTATCGGGTCTTACGATCATTTTAAATCTCCTTACAACCCCAAAACTATGGGCAATAACTCATGAAAATGGCCATAAAACGCAAAAACAAAGAATTTTTGCTCATAACTCTCAAACATGTCTCGGGTCTTAAGGGCCATGCGAACCCCCCTGGAACCCCAAAACAGTGGGAAATAGCTTAGGAAAACGGCCATAAAACATAAAAATGTCGGGTTTTTGGTCAATCCCTCAAACATGTATCAGGTCTTACAGTCTTTTTCAACAGTCTTGGAACCCCAAAACTATGGGAAATAACTCATGAAAATGTCCATAAAACACAAAAACGACAATTTCTTGGTCATAACTCTCAAACATGTAAATTGCCTTTGAACCCCAGAAGTATGGGCAATTGCTCTTGAAAATGGCCAAAAAACACGAAAAAGGAGAGTTTTTGGTCATGCCCTCAAACATGTATTGGATCTTACGGTCATTTTAAATCGCCCCGGAACACCAAAAATATGGGCAATAACTCATGAAAATGGCCATAAAACACAAAAATGGAGAGTTTTTAGTCAAGCCCTCAAACATGTATCTGGTCTTACGGTCATTTTAAATCGCCCTAGAACGGAATATTATGGGAAATAACTCATGAAAATGTCCTTAAAATGCAAAAAACAACGATTTTTTGGTCATAACTCCCAAACATGTCAATCGCCTTGGAACCCCAAAAATCTGGGAAATAACTCAAGAAAACGGCCATAAAAGGCGAAAATGACGAATTGTGGTCATAACTCTCAAATATGTATCGGGTCTTAAGGGCCATGTGAACCTCCCTGGAACCTCAAAATTGTGGGCAATAGCACAAAAACGATGATTTCGTGGTCATAGCTCTCAAATTTGTAAATCGCCTTGGAACCACATAACTGTGGGCAATTGCTCATGAAAATGGCCAAAAAACACGAAAAAGGAGAGTTTTTGGTCATGCTCTCAAACATGTATTGGATCTTTCGATTATTTTAAATCGCCCTAGAACACCAAAACATGGGCAATAACTCATGAAAATGGCCATAAAACACAAAAACGACGATTTCTTGTTCATAATTCTCAAAAATGTAAATCGACTTGGAACCCCACAAGTACGGGCAATTTCTCATGAAAATGGCCATAAATCAAGAAAATGGAGAGTTTTTAGTCATGCCCTCAAACATGTATCTGGTCTTACAGTCATTTTAAATCGCCCTGGAACCCTAAAAATATGGCCAATAACTCATGAAAACGGCCATAAACGCGAAGACGACGTGTTTTTGGTCATAACTCTCAAACATGTATCGGGTCGTACAGTCCATGAGAATCCCCCTAGAAGCCCAGAACTGTGGGAAATAGCTTATGAAAACGACCAGAAAGCACGAAAATGCCGAGTTTTTGATCAAGCCCTCAAACATGCATCTGGTCTTACACTCATTTGAAATCTCCCTAGAATCCCAAAACTATGGGAAATAACTCATGAAAACAGCCACAAAACGCAAGAACGGGAAACTTTTGATCAGAACTCTCCAACATGTAAATGGCTCTAGAACTCCAAAACTTTGGGAAATAGCTCATGAAAATGGCCATAAAACGCGAAAACGACAAGTTTTTTGTCATAAATCTCAAACATGTATCGGGTCTTACGGGCCATGCGAATCCCCCTGGAACCTCAAAATTGTGGGAAATAGCACAAAAACGACGATTTTGTGGTCATAGCTCTCAAACATGTAAATCACCTTGGAACCACAAAACTATGGTCAATTGCTCATGAAAATGGCCAAAAAATATGAAAATGGAGAGTTTTTGGTCATTCCCTTAAACATGTATCTGGTCTTATGGTCATTTTAAATCTCCTTATAACCCCAAAACTATGGGCAATAACTCGTGAAAATGGCCATAAAACGTAGAAACGACGAGTTTTTGGTCATAACTCTCAAACATGTCTTGGGTCTTATCGGCCATGCGAACCCCCCTGGATCCCCAAAACGGTTGGAAATAGCTTAGGAAAACGGAATTAAAACATAAAAATGTCGAGTTTTTGGTCAATCCCTCAAACATGTATCATGTCTTATAGTCTTTTTCAGTCATCTTCGAACCCCAAAACCATGGGAAATAACTCATGAAAACGTCCATAAAATACAAAAACGACGATTTTTTGGTCATAACTCTCAAACATGTAAATTGCCTTTGAACCCCAAAAATATGGGCAATTGCTCATGAAAATGGCCAAAAAACACGAAAAAGGAGAGTTTTTGGTCATGCCCTCAAACATGTATTCGATCTTACGGTCATTTTAAATCGCCCTGGAACACCAAAAATATGGGCAATAACTCATGAAAATGGCCATAAAACACAAAAGCGATTTCTTGGTCATAACTCTCAATCATGTAAATCGCTTAGGAACCCCAAAATTGTGGACAATTGCCCGTGGAAATGGTAATAAATCACAAAAATATAGAGCTTTTGCCATGCCCTCAAACATGTATTGTTCTTATAGTCATTTTAAATCGCCCTAGAACGCCAATATTATGGGCAATAACTCATGAAAATTACTATAAATCATGAAAATGGGAGTTTTGGTTATGCCCTCAAACATGTATGGGGTCTTTCGTCATTTTAAATCGCCTGGATCCCCAAAACTATGGGCAATAACTCATGAAAATGGCGTAAAACGCAATGAGCTTTCGTCATAACTCTCAAACATGTATCGTGTCTTACGGCCATGCGAATCCCCCTGGAACCTCAAAATTGTGGGAAATAGCTTATGAAAACGGCCATAAAACAAAAAAATGTTGAGTTTTGGTCAAGCCCTCAAACATGTATGATGTCTTATAGTCATTTTTAATCGCCCTGGAATCCCAAAACTATGGGCAATAACTCATGAAAATGGCCATAAAACACAAAAGACGATTTTTTGGGTCATAACTCTGAAACATGTAAATCGCCTTGGAACTCTAATAGTTTTGGGTCATAACTCTCAAACTATGGGCAATAACTCATAAAACGGCCATAAAACACGAAAATGATGAGTTTTGGTCATGCCCACAAACATGTATCAGTGTTACATCATTTTCAATCATCGAAAGCCAAAATTACGCAATAACTAATGAAAATGGGAATAAAAGCATAAAAACAATTAGTTCTTTGTTATAACTTCAAACATGTAAATCGCCTAGGAAACCCAAAACTATAGGCAATAGCTCATGAAAACGGCTATAAAAGCGAAAACAACGAGTTTTTGTCGTAACTCTCAAACATGTATCGGATCTTATGGGTCATGCAAATATCCCTAGAACCCCAAAATTGTGAGCAATAGCTTATGAAAACGGCCATAAAACACAAAATGGAGAGTTTTGGTCATGTCCTCAAACATGTATCGGTCTTCAGTCATTTTAAATCGTCAGGAACCCTAATATTATGGGAAATAACTCATGAAAATGGCCTTAAAATGCTAAAACAACGATTTTTTGGTCATAACTCCCAAACATGTAAATCGCCTTGGAACCGCAAAATCTGGGAAATAACTCATGAAAACGGCCATAAAAGGCGAAAATGACGAGTTTTTGGTCATAACTCTCAAACATGTATCGGGTCATACGGGCCATGCGAACCCCCCTAGAACCTCAAAATTGTGGGCAATAGCACAAAAACGACGATTTCTTGGTCATAGCTCTCAAACATGTAAATCGCCTTGGAACCACAAAACTGTGGGCAATTGCTCATGAAAACGGCCAAAAAACACGAAAAAGGAGAGTTTTTGGTCATGCCCTCTAACATGTATTGGATCTTACGGTCATTTTAAATCGCCCCGGAACACCGAAACTATGGGAAATAACTCATGAAAATGACCATAAAACACAAAAACGACAATATCTTGTTCATAAATCTCAAACATGTAAATCGCCTTGGAACCCCAAAAGTATGGGCAATTTCTCATGAAAATGGCCATAAATCAAGAAAATGGAGAAGTTTTGGTCATGCCCTCCAACATGTATCTGGTCTTACAGTCATATTAAATCACCCTGGAACCCTAAAAATATGGCCAATAACTCATGAAAACGGCCATAAACGCGAAGACGACGAGTTTTTGGTCATAACTCTCAAACATGTCTTGGGTCGTACGGTCCATGCGAATCCCCGTAGAACCCTAGAACAGTGGGAAATAGCTTATGAAAACGGCCAGAAAACACGAAAATGCTGAGTTTTTGATCAAGCCCTCAAACATGCATCTAGTCTTACACTCATTTTAAATCTCCCTAGAATCCCTAAACTATGGGCAATAACTCATGAAAACAGCCACAAAACACAAGAACGGAAAACTTTTGGTCAGAAATCTCAAACATGTAAATCGCCCTAGAACCCCAAAAATTTGGGCAATAGCTCATGAAAATGGCCATTAAAATGCGAAAAGGACAAGTTTTTGGTCATAAATCTCAAACATGTATTGGGTCTTACGGGCCATGCGAACCCCCTGGAACCTCAAAATTGTGGGCAATAGCACAAAAACGGCGATTTCGTGGTCATATCTCTCAAACATGTAAATCGCCTTGGAACCACAAAAACTATGGGCATTGCTCATGAAAATGGCCAAAACATACGAAAAAGGAGAGTTTTTGGTCACGCCTTTAAACATTTATCGGGTCTTATGGTAATTTCGTGGTCATAGCTCTCAAACATGTAAATCTCCTTAGAACCCAAAACTATGGGCAATAACTCATTAAAATGTCTATAAAACACAAAAACGACGATTTCTTGGTCATAACTCTCAAACATATAAATTGCCTTTGAACCCAAAAAATATAGGCAATTGCTCATGAAAATGGCCAAAAAACACGAAAAAGGAGAGTTTTTGGTCATGCCCTCAAATATTTATTGGATCTTACGGTCATTTCAAATCGCCATGGAACACCAAAAATATGGGCAATAACTCATGAAAATGGCCATAAAACAAAAAACGATGATTTTTTGGTCATAACTCTCTCGATCATGTAAATCGCATAGGAACCCCAAAATTGTGGACAATTGCCCGTGGAATTGGTCATAAATAACAAAAATAGAGAGCTTTTGGCCATGCACTCAAACATGTATTGTTCTTATAGTCATTTTAAATCGCCCTAGAACGCCAATATTATGGGCAATAACTCATGAAAATGACTGTAAATCATGAAAATGGAGAGTTTTTGTCATGCCCTCAAACATGTATCAGGTCTTACGGTCATTTTAAATCGCCTTGGAACCCCAAAACTATGGCCAATAACTCATGAAAATGGCAGAAAACGTGCAAACGACGGTTGTTTGGTCATAACTCTCAAACATGTAAATCGCCTTGGAACCCCAAAACCATGGGAAATTTCTCATGAAAATGGCCATAAATCAAGAAAATGGAGAGTTTTAGGTCATGCCCTCAAACAATTATCTGGTCTTACATTCATTTTAAATCGCCCTGGAAGTCCAAAAATATGGCCAATAACTCATGAAAACGGCCATAAACGCGAAAATGACGAGTTTTTGTTCATAACTCTCAAACATGTCTTGGGTCGTACGGGCCATGCGAATCCCCCTAGAACCTTAGAATTGTGGGAAATAGCTTATGAAAACGGCTAGAAAACACAAAAATGCGGAGTTTTTAACCAAGCCCTAAAACATGCATCTGGTCTTACACTCATTTTAAATCTCCCTAGAATCCCAAAACGATGGGCAATAACTCATGAAAACAGCCATAAAACGCAAAAAAGACGAGTGTCTAGTCATAAGTCTCAATCAAGTAAATCACCAAGGAACCCCCAAATTGTTGAGAATTGCCCATGAAAATGGTCATAAATCACAAAATCGAGAGCTTTTGGCCATTCCCTCAAACATGTATTGGTCTTATAGTCATTTTAAATCGCCCTAGAACCCCAGTATTATAGGCAATAACTCATGAAAATGGCCATAAAACGCAAGAACGGCAACCTTTTGGTCGGAACTCTCAAACATGTAAATCTCCCTAGAACCCCCAAACTTTGGGCAATAGCCATGAAAATGGCCATAAAACGCGAAAATGACAAGTTTTTTGTCATAACTCTCAAACATGTATCAGGTATTATGGGTCATGTGAACCGCCCTAGAACCTCAAAATTGTGGGCAATAGCACAAAAATGACGATTTCGAGGTCATAGCTCTCAAGCAAGTAAACCGCCTTGGAACCACAAAACTACGGGCAATTTCTCATGAAAATGGCCAAAAAGCACAAAAATGGTGAGTTTTTGGTCATGCCTCAAACATGTATCGGGTCTTACAGTAATTTTAAATCTCCTTACAACCCCAAAAATATGGGCAATAACTCATGAAAAGGGCCATACAAAGAAAAAACGATGAGTTTTTCGTCATAACTCTCTAACATGTCTTGGGTCTTACGGGCCATATGAATCCCCCTAGAACCTCAAAACGGTGGTAAATAGCTTAGGAAAACGGCTATAAAACACGAAAATGTTGAGTTTTTGGTCAAGCCCTCAAACATGTATCAGGTCTGACAGTCATTTTCAAATGCCTTGGAACCCCAAAACTATGGGAAATAACTCATGAAAACGGACATAAAACACAAAAACGACGATTTCTTGGTCATAACTCTCAAACATGTAAATTGCCTTGGAACCCCAAATATGTGGACAATTGCTCATGAAAATGGCCAAAAAACACGAAAAAGGAGAGTTTTTGGTCATGCCCTCAAACATGTATTGGATCTGACGGTCATTTTAAATCGCCCTGGAACACCAAAACTATGGGCAATAACTCATGAAAATGGCCATAAAATACAAAAAAGACGATTTCTTGTTCATAATTCTCAAGCATGTAAATCGCCTTGGAACCCCAAAACTATGGGCAATTTCTCATGAAAATGGGTATAAATTAAGAAAATGGAGAGTTTTTCGTCATGCCCTCAAACATATATCGGGTCTTACAGTCAATTTCAATCGCCCTGAAACCCGAAACGATGGGCAATAACTAATGAAAATGGGCATAAAACGCAAAAACAATGAGTTCTTTATTATAACTCTCAAACATGTAAATCGCCTTGGAAACCCCAAAACTATGGGCAATAGATCATGAAAACGGCCATAAAAGCGAAAACAACGAGTTTTTGTCATAACTCTCAAACATGTATTGGATCTTATGGGCCATGCGAATATCCCTAGAACCCCAAAATTGTGGGCAATAGCTTATGAAAACGGCTATAAAACACAAAAATGGAGAGTTTTTGTTCATGCCCTCAAACATGTATCGGGTCTTACGGTCATTTTAAGTCGCCCTGGAACCCCAATATTATGGGAAATAACTCATGAAAATAGCCTTAAAATCCAAAAACAACGATTTTTTGGTCATAACTCCCACACATGTAAATCGCGTTGGAACCCCAAAACTTTGGGCAATAGCTCATGAAAACAGCCATAAAACGCGAAAATGACGGGTTTTTGGTCATAACTCTCAAACATGTATCGGGTCTTATGGGTCATGCGAATCACCCCTAGATCCCCAAAACTATGGGCAATAGCTCATGAAAACGGCCATAAAACACGAAAACGACGAGTTTTTGGCCATAACACATGTATAGGGTCTTACGGGCCATGTGAATCCCCCTGGAACCCCAAAATTATGGGCAATAACTCATGAAAACGGCCATAAAACACAAAAATGTTGAGTTTTTGGTCAATCCCTTAAACATGTATTAGGTCTTATAGTCATTTTCAATCATCTTGGACCCCCAAAACTATGGGCAATAACTCATGAAAATGGCCATAAAACACAAAAACGACGATTTCTTGGTCATTACTTTCAAACATGTAAATTGCC
The DNA here is from genome assembly GCA_030063025.1 of Avena longiglumis. Taxonomy (NCBI): domain Eukaryota; kingdom Viridiplantae; phylum Streptophyta; class Magnoliopsida; order Poales; family Poaceae; genus Avena; species Avena longiglumis. The sequence continues at coordinate 46,125,746 of CP125973.1, forward strand.
TTAGAACCCAAAAACTGTGGGCAATTGCTCATAAAAATGGCCAAAAAACATGAAAAAGGAGAGTTTTTAGTCATGCCCTCAAACATGTATTGGATCTTACGGTCATTTTAAATCTCCCTAGAAAACCAAAACTATGGGCAATAACTCATGAACATGGCCATAAAACACAAAAATGATGATTTCTTGTTCATAACTCTTAAACATGTAAATGGCTTTGGAACCCCAAAACTATGGGCAATTTCTCATGAAATTGGCCATAAATCAAGAAAATGGAGAGTTTTTGGTCATGCCCTCAAACATGTATCAGATCTTACAGTCATTTTAAATCGCCTTGGAACCCAAAACTATGGCCAATAACTCATGAAAACGTCAATAAAACGCGGAAACGACGGTTGTTTGCTCATAACTCTCAAACATGTAAATCGCCTTGGAACCCCAAAACCGCGGAAAATTTCCCATGAAAATGGCCATAAATCAAGAAAATGGAGAGTTTTTGGTCATGCCCTCAAATATGTATCTGGTCTTACAGTCATTTTAAATTGCCCTGGAAGTCCAAAAATATGGCCAATAACTCATGAAAACAGCCATAAACGCGAAACCGATATTGTTCATAACTCTCAAACATGTCTCGGGTCGTACGGGCCATGCGAATCCCCGTAGAACCCCAGAATTGTGGGAAATAGCTTATGAAAACGGCCAGAAAACATGAAAATGCCGAGTTTTTTATCAAGCCCTCAAACATGCATCTGGTCTTACACTCATTTTAAATCTCCCTAGAATCCCAAAACTATGGTCAATAACTCATGAAAACAGCCACAAAACGCAAGAACGGCAAACTTTTGATCAGAACTCTCAAACATGTAAATCGATCTAGAACTCCAAAACTTTGGGAAATAGCTCATGAAAATGGCCATAAAACGTGAAAACGACAAGTTTTTGGTCATAAATCTCAAACATGTATCGGGTCTTACGGGCCATGCGAACCCCCTATAACCTCAAAATTGTGGGCAATAGCACAAAAACGACGATTTCATGGGCATAGCTCTCAAACATGTAAATCGCCTTGGAACCACAAAATTATGGGTAATTGCTCATGAAAATGGCCAAAATATACGAAAATGGAGAGTTTTTGGTCATGTCCTTAAACATGTATCGGGTCTTATGGTAATTTTAAATCTCCTTAGAACCCCAAAACTATGAGCAATAACTCATGAAAATGGCCATAACTCTCAAACATGTCTTGACTCTTACGGGCCATGCGGACCCCCCTGGAACCCCAAATCGGTGGGAAATAGCTTAGGAAAACGGCCATAAAACATAAAAATGTCGAGTTTTTAGTCAACCCTCAAACATGTATCAGGTCTTACAGTCTTTTCAATCATCTTGGAACCCAAATAGTATTGGAAATAACTCATGAAAATGTCCATAAATCACAAAAACGACGATTTCTTGGTCATAACTCTCAAACATGTAAACTGGCTTTGAACCCCAAAAATATAGGCAATTTCTCATGAAAATGGTCAAAAACACGAAAAAGGGGAGTTTTTGGTCATGCCCGCAAACATGTATTGGATCTTACGGTCTTATTAAATCGCCCTGGAACACCAAAAATATAGGCAATAACTCATGAAAATGGCCATAAAACCAAAAACGACGATTTTTTGGTCATAACTCTCAATCATGTAAATCGCATAGGAACCCCAAAATTGTGGACAATTGCCCGTGGAATTGGTCATAAATCACAAAAATATAGAGCTTTTGGCCATGCACTCAAACATGTATTGTTCTAATAGTCATTTTAAATCGCCCTAGTACGCCAATATTATGGGCAATAACTCATGAAAATGACTATAAATCATGAAAATGGGGAGTTTTTGGTTATGTACTCACACATGTATCGGGTCTAACGGTCATTTTAAATCGCCCTAGAACCCCAAAACTATGGGCAATAACTCATGAAAATGGCAGAAAACGCGAAAACGGCAAGGAAATAAAGTGTAAGTAAATAAAGCCAACAAATAATTGCAGCAACTGGCCAAATCCTTTTTTAGCAAAGGACAAGCCAGTGGAAATACTAATTAGGACCAAATATTCTCGAGGACACATGGGAATACTGTCAAGTGATTTCGTTTCATATAGCTGATTAATCTTCTTTGGTTTTATAAGTGTTTTGTGGGTGAACCTGTGCTAATGTACCGACCTTACTTGGACTAATACATACTTGTGATTAAACCCCTTGCAATCATCCGCAACTACAATAAAGCAATTAAGATGTAAATCTAACCATAGCCTTAAACTCTGAGATCCTACACTTCCTTGAGCAATGGTTTCCTAACGGAGGTTCAGGTTTCTGTCACTCCGGCAACCCCACAATTAGTAGCCAAATACACAATGCATTCCCCTAGGTCCATAAATGGTGAAGTATAATTTAGTCTACGTTCACATGACACCACTAGAATAATAGCACCATAACTTAAATATTAAACCATTGAATAATACCTCAACACAAATCCACTACTAACAACATGACTTCTCCCATGTCCTCAAGAACTAAACGAACTACTCATGAGACATCATATGGATCAAGATCGGAGATGATATAATGATGGATAACAATGTGAACATAAACAATAATTCAATGTTTCCAAACACAAGCATCAACTAGAATAGTAATGAACACCGGGAAAGTTTCCCCTAAGAACTATGCAAGATTCAACACAATTGTTACAGTGGGATGGAGTGGTGACGATGGTGTTGGTGGAGATGATGGTGTGGATGATGATGATGATCATCCCGGTGAAGTCTAGCTTGATGACGGTGTTGATGGCGACGATCTCCCCTCTCCGGGAAGGAATTTCCCCGGTAGAAATCTGTCTGCCGGAGAGCTCTTTCTCTCTCAGTATTTTCCGCCCCGCAGAGGCAGCATAATCTTTCTGTGCTCGCTCCCCGTGTATTAGGGTTTCGAGGAGAATATATAGGCGAGAGGGCGGAGCAAGAGGTGGGCCAGGGTGGCCACACCCCCTGTAGGCTCGACCTAGGGTGGCCCTCGCCTGGGAGGTGTGGGCCCCCTATGGCCCAACTCCGCCTCCACTTCTGGAATCCTTCGTCTTCTGGTAAAATAGAGTTTTCCGTAGTTTTTCTGATCTTCGCAAAATTGCATCAAAACACCGCTTTTTCCATCAGAATCCTGACCGTGGCAGTTCATCCTCCAAGAATCATCCAACATGCAAAAACAGATGAAAAGACATTAATAATACCTGTTAATATGAAATATATCAATGAATAGAGATAAATTATGATATATAATGGTGATGCAAATTGGACGTATCATGTGTCCACGGTTATGGACGCCTTAGGAGTACAATGTCATGATCATGGACAACGCCACTAATGCCTTGTCCTAATAATATGACTACCAATTAGTTTTATCAATTAAGCAACAACTTAACTAAAATTGCAACGTGTGTGTTTCGTGGATGAGGCAAAGTCATCATGCCCCTTATGACCTCGACGAGACACGTGCTACAATGGGCGGGACAAAGAGTCGCTATCTCGCGAGGGTGAGCTAACTCCAAAAACCCGTCCTCAGTTCGAATTGCAGGCTGCAACTCGCTTGCATGAAGCAGGAATCGCTAATAATCGTCGATCAGCCATACGGCGATGAATCCGTTCCTAGGCCTTGTACACACCGCCCTTCACACTATAGGAGCTGGCCATGTATGAAGTCATTACCCTTAACCGTAAGGAGGGGGATGCCTAAGGCTAGGCTTGCGACTGGAGTGAAGTCGTAACAAGGTAGCCGTACTGGAAGGACTACTTCCTTGACTGGACTTCGAGGGAGAAAGCCTCGGATGGGTTATGCCTGGAATTATCTCATTGTTATCGTTTAGGGCCCTCTTATCTCGCTCTAATAGCCGATGTTGTAGCGTGTCTCTATAAGTTAGACAGTCCCAAGCTTTGCCGCCGCTAAGTACACCATATATCCCTCGTAGGCAAGGACTGTTGAATTCTAGTCTCGCCGTGTACTGGCCTTAGTACTGATGCTCTTGTTTTCTTTATGTTCTTTCGCTTTGGGTTCATTCCCGTCATAGAGGTACGTGTGATCAGGTGGATGAGTATGGATCTTATTACGTCTATTACGTTGATGAGTACTACTACGAGCAGTAGTCGGGATCCTACCGGGAAGTCCTGAGACGTGTGGGCATGAGGTTCACTTGCTTATTTCTTGGCATCCTATGCCCATTTAGGTATTATTCGTACTCGGATGTTATATCACGTTTTCTGCTTGATATATGATGTATTCTTGGGACCTCTGTCCCCTCTGTGTGCTACCTATTTATACACATATATATTTGGATGTTGTTGCTTATATTTCCTTTGTTTGTACATGGCGTGTTCTGATATGTGCTTGTATATCGCCGACGTACATACTCACTTTTGTATGTTGAGATGCAATTACCGGGCCGGCGCGTGCTCACTCTAGAAGCTATAATCTTGTATAGTGGAGTTATACCGGCTAGAGGTTTAGGCGAGTCGGATGGCTGGGTTAATCATCCACTCGAGAATACTTTTTACCCTCTTGCGGCTTAAAAGTAATATTTTTTTGTACACCGTATGGTATACATTATTCATTGGAGATGCTCTTAGAAATGACAAGCCTTGGCTAAGCGTACCCAGCCATCCTCCTTCTGTGCGCGCTGAACCCAAAGGAACGAGATACACAGCTTTTGGTGGGCCGTTCGATCTGGATCTTGCCATCCAGATACGTGACCTTGTTGTAGCTTCAAACTAGGTCGACTAATAGTTAGATTTTCCGTATTTTGATTCGTGGAGAAGATGGCTATTGAGGATCCATAAGTGTGTCCCACTGTGGTCCTATTGTTTGTAGTGTTAAGTGCGCCTATTTTCCTTTAGAGGCTAGACTAATTTTTCTTTAGAGGCAAGAGATTATAACCATGGATTAGATTTTTTCAATCTCAATCTCCTCCTGTATGAGATGTTCCCTTCTAGGGAGAAGCAAATCAGGGCAAAGGAAGATGAGGAGAAAGATGTAGGACCTAATGGTGAGGTGATGGTGCGCATCTAGCTAAATTATCCTATTGCTCGACTGGCAAAGCACACGCACACACTCCTTGTACTGTTGTAATTTTACAGGTAACTTGGTATATATAACTCTAAAGAAAATTACAGGCAGGCAAACTATGATGCATTGGAAGATGTCAGGGCTGCTCCGTTTCAATGTGACATTCATTGCTCGGCATGTAAATTCCGGCCAGTGGGCGATGCGGGAGAGAAGGGCACAAACCCACGCCCTCCGAATATCGGACGCATCCACGTGTCATCAAACTTGCGCCAGTAGTAGTCGACGGTGTGGGTTGCCTTGTCAGGAGCATCCGAAGGCTGGAGGGCCTCACCACGGGGACGAATGTGCCCAAGTCTGTGCAGAGAGGAGAGTGCAGGGATGTCGGTGAAGAGGGCTCAGACGTGGCGTTGCTCGATGCAGCAGGCAGTAGGAACGCGATCAAAGGCTTTGTCATCATGCCAAACAACTGTTAAAAATGTTAAATGTTAGATTGTTACGGAACAGTCACTACAGGAATGGCGTTGTGTGCCGACGGCCGGATGCTACGCCGACGGCCAAAGGTCAGGGCCGTCGGCGTAGCACAGGGCCAGGCCAGCCGAGCTTCCGAGCCCTCGGCGTAACGCAGCCGTCGGCGTAGCGGCAGGTACGCCGAGGGTGACCGTCGGCGTAAACATTGCCTCGGCGTACGGGGTGGCCGCGTGGCACTAGACAGTCCAGGCCAGGGAAGGCCCTAACGACGTCAGCATTACGCCGAGAGCCGCTGTCGGCATAGGATACGCCGACGGTCACCCTCGGCGTATGTCCTGCCTACGCCGACGGTGACCCTCGGCGTACCTATGCACCTTTTTTTTTTAACAAATTATTTGTATTTATTTATTAGTATCAATTATTTAGGTTCTATTTTATCAATTGGATGGATTCGTAGCTTCCGAATAATAGTCTTCACGCCCACATAAAATATCGAATCTTCTCACAAGTTGAGAAATTTGCATGTTTGTGTGTTATTATCACATGTGCATGAAATTTATATTTCACAAATTTTTGTGAAGTTGTTCAAAGATTCAACCACATTTGCGTGTCCCCCCTCGCATGCATGCGGAAGCGTAGGTTCCGGACCCGTATAAGGGGGAATCTCCCCGTTGAGGCGGAGCTAATATGGTTTTACATCACCCTATGACCTAAACAAACACAAAACATATGTGTGTGAGTGTGGTGAGAGGTTGGTATAGGTGCTTGCATGTGTCCCCCCTCGCATGCATGCGCTCTAACCTAGAGGCGAAGGTTCCGTGCAGATAAGGGGGAATCTCCCCGTCGAGGTGAAACCGGGTAGGATAGTGCCCCAGCTTGTGAACCAACATGGTTTTACATCACCCTATGACCTAAACAAACACAAAACAAGAGAGAGCTACGCCGAGCTACCCCTGTCAGAGGAACGTCTAGGGGGTAGACGATCCGAAAAGACAGAGATCGTGGTTTCACGGAGGAAGACCACGAGAACATTGGAATGAGATGAAAACTTGCATGTGACCCTAGCATATGTGTGTGAGTGTGGTGAGAGGTTGGTATAGGTGCTTGCATGTGTCCCCCCTCGGATGCATGCGCCTAACCAAGAGGCGAAGGTTCCAGTACCAGTATAAGGGGAATCTCCCGAGGTGAAACCGGTAGGATAGTGCCCCAACTTCAGAACCAACATGGTTTTACATCACCCTATGACCTAAACAAAAACAAAACAAGAGAGAGCTACGCCGGCTACCTCGCCGAGGAACGTCTAGGGGGGTAGACGATCCGAGTGCGCACAGAGATCAGGGTTTCGCCGGAGGAAGACCACGAGAACATTGGAATGAGATGACAACTTGCATGAGACCCTAGCATATGTGTGTGAGTGTGGTGAGAGGTTGGTATAGGTGCTTGCATGTGTCCCCCTCGCATGCATGCGCCTAACCTAGAGGCGAAGGTTAAGACCAGATAAGGGGAATCTCCGTCGAGGTGAAACCGGTAGGATAGTGCCCCTCATGAACCAACATGGTTTTACATCACCCTATGACCTAAACAAACACAAAACAAGAGAGAGCTACGCCGGGCTACCCCTGTCAGAGGAACGTCTAGGGGGGTAGACGATCCGAGTATGCACAGAGATCAGGGTTTCGCCGGAGGAAGACCACGAGAACATTGGAATGAGATGAAAACTTGCATGTGACCCTAGCATATGTGTGTGAGTGTGGTGAGAGGTTGGTATAGGTGCTTGCATGTGTCCCCCCTCGCATGCATGCGCTCTAACCTAGAGGCGAAGGTTCCGTACCCGTATAAGGGGGGAATCTCCCCGTCGAGGTGAAACCGGGTAGGATAGTGCCCCAACTTGTGAACCAACATGGTTTTACATCACCCTATGACCTAAACAAACACAAAACAAGAGAGAGCTACGCCGGGCTACCTCGCCGAGGAACGTCTAGGGGGTAGACGATCCGAAAAGACAGAGATCGTGGTTTCACGAGGAAGACCACGAGAACATTGGAATGAGATGAAAACTTGCATGTGACCCTAGCATATGTGTGTGAGTGTGGTGAGAGGTTGTTATAGGTGCTTGCATGTGTCCCCCTCGCATGCATGCGCCTAACCTAGAGGCGAAGGTTACAGACCAGATAAGGGGGGAATCTCCCCGTCGAGGTGAAACCGGGTAGGATAGTGCCCCAACTTGTGAACCAACATGGTTTTACATCACCCTATGACCTAAACAAACACAAAACAAGAGAGAGCTACGCGGCTACCCTCGCCGAGGAACGTCTAGGGGGTAGACGATCCGAAAAGTGCACAGAGATCGTGGTTTCACGAGGAAGACCACGAGAACATTGGAATGAGATGAAAACTTGCATGTGACCCTAGCATATGTGTGTGAGTGTGGTGAGAGGTTGGTATAGGTGCTTGCATGTGTCCCCCCTCGGATGCATGGGCTCTAACCAAGAGGCGAAGGTTCCAGACCAGATAAGGGGGAATCTCCCACGAGGTGAAACCGGTAGGATAGTGCCCCAACTTGTGAACCAACATGGTTTTACATCACCCTATGACCTAAACAAACACAAAACAAGAGAGAGCTACGCCTGGCTACTCTGCCGAGGAACGCCTAGGGGGTAGACGATCCGAAAAGACAGAGATCGTGGTTTCACGAGGAAGACCACGAGAACATTGGAATGAGATGAAAACTTGCATGTGACCCTAGCATATGTGTGTGAGTGTGGTGAGAGGTTGGTATAGGTGCTTGCATGTGTCCCCTCGCATGCATGCGCCTAACCTAGAGGCGAAGGTTCCAGACCAGTATAAGGGGAATCTCCCGTCGAGGTGAAACCGGTAGGATAGTGCCCCAACTTGTGAACCAACATGGTTTTACATCACCCTATGACCTAAACAAACACAAAACAAGAGAGAGCTACGCCGGCTACCTGTCGAGGAACGCCTAGGGGGTAGACGATCCGAGTATGCACAGATCGTGGTTTCACGAGGAAGACCACGAGAACATTGGAATGAGATGAAAACTTGCATGTGCCCCTAGCATATGTGTGTGAGTGTGGTGAGAGATTGGTATAGGTGCTTGCATGTGTCCCCCCTCGCATGCATGCGCTCTAACCTAGAGGCGAAGGTTCCAGACTCGTATAAGGGGGAATCTCCCCGTCGAGGTGAAACCGGAGGATAGTGCCCCAACTTGTGAACCAACATGGTTTTACATCACCCTATGACCTAAACAAACACAAAACAAGAGAGAGCTACGTCGGGCTACTCGCCGGGAGGAACGCCTAGGGGTAGACGATCCGAAATCTGACAGATCGTGGTTTCACGAGGAAGACCACGAGAACATTGGAATGAGATGAAAACTTGCATGTGACCCTAGCATATGTGTGTGAGTGTGGTGAGAGGTTGGTATAGGTGCTTGCATGTGTCCCCCTGATGCATGCGCCTAACCAAGAGGCGAAGGTTCCGACCAGATAAGGGGAATCTCCCCGAGGTGAAACCGGTAGGATAGTGCCCCAACTTGTGAACCAACATGGTTTTACATCACCCTATGACCTAAACAAAAACAAAACAAGAGAGAGCTACTGGCTACCTCGCCGAGGAACGTCTAGGGGGGTAGACGATCCGAGTGCGCACAGAGATCAGGGTTTCGCCGGAGGAAGACCACGAGAACATTGGAATGAGATGACAACTTGCATGTGACCCTAGCATATGTGTGTGAGTGTGGTGAGAGGTTGGTATAGGTGCTTGCATGTGTCCCCCCTCGCATGCATGCGCTCTAACCTAGAGGCGAAGGTTCCAGACCAAGGGGGGAATCTCCGTCGAGGTGAAACCGGTAGGATAGTGCCCCAACTTGAACCAACATGGTTTTACATCACCCTATGACCTAAACAAACACAAAACAAGAGAGAGCTACGCCGGCTACCTCGCCGGAGGAACGTCTAGGGGGTAGACGATCCGAGTATGCAGAGATCGTGGTTTCACGAGGAAGACCACGAGAACATTGGAATGAGATGAAAACTTGCATGTGACCCTAGCATATGTGTGTGAGTGTGGTGAGAGGTTGGTATAGGTGCTTGCATGTGTCCCCCTCGCATGCATGCGCCTAACCTAGAGGCGAAGGTTCCAGACCAGTATAAGGGGAATCTCCCCGTCGAGGTGAAACCGGGTAGGATAGTGCCCCAACTTGTGAACCAACATGGTTTTACATCACCCTATGACCTAAACAAACACAAAACAAGAGAGAGCTAAGCCGGGCTACCCCTGTCAGATGAACGTCTAGGGGGGTAGACGATCCGAGTGCGCACAGAGATCAGGGTTTCGCCGGAGGAAGACCACGAGAACATTGGAATGCGATGAAAACTTGCATGTGACCCGAGCATATGTGTGTGAGTGTGGTGAGAGGTTGTTATAGGTGCTTGCGTGTGTCCCCCCTCGCATGCATGCACTCTAACCTAGAGGCGAAGGTTCCAGACCAGATAGGGGGAATCTCCCCGTCGAGGTGAAACCGGGTAGGATAGTGCCCCAACTTGTGAACCAACATGGTTTTACATCACCCTATGACCTAAACAAACACAAAACAAGAGAGAGCTACGTCGGGCTACCTCGTCGAGGAACGCCTAGGGGTAGACGATCCGAATCGCATGAGATCGTGGTTTCACGGAGGAAGACCACGAGAACATTGGAATGAGATGAAAACTTGCATGTGACCCTAGCATATGTGTGTGAGTGTGGTGAGAGGTTGGTATAGGTGCTTGCATGTGTCCCCCCTCGGATGCATGCGCCTAACCAAGAGGCGAAGGTTCCAGACCAGTAATAAGGGGGAATCTCCCGTCGAGGTGAAACCGGTAGGATAGTGCCCCAACTTGTGAACCAACATGGTTTTACATCACCCTATGACCTAAACAAACACAAAACAAGAGAGAGCTACCGGGCTACCCCGAGGAACGCCTAGGGGGTAGACGATCCGAAAAGCATGAGATCGTGGTTTCACGAGGAAGACCACGAGAACATTGGAATGAGATGAAAACTTGCATGTGACCCTAGCATATGTGTGTGAGTGTGGTGAGAGGTTGGTATAGGTGCTTGCATGTGTCCCCTCGCATGCATGCGCCTAACCTAGAGGCGAAGGTTCCAGACCAGATAAGGGGAATCTCCCGTCGAGGTGAAACCGGGTAGGATAGTGCCCCAACTTGTGAACCAACATGGTTTTACATCACCCTATGACCTAAACAAACACAAAACAAGAGAGAGCTACGCCGGGCTACCCCTGTCAGAGGAACGTCTAGGGGGGTAGACGATCCGAGTATGCACAGAGATCAGGGTTTCGCCGGAGGAAGACCACGAGAACATTGGAATGAGATGAAAACTTGCATGTGACCCTAGCATATGTGTGTGAGTGTGGTGAGAGGTTGTTATAGGTGCTTGCATGTGTCCCCCCTCGCATGCATGCGCTCTAACCTAGAGGCGAAGGTTCAGACCAGATAAGGGGAATCTCCCCGTCGAGGTGAAACCGGGTAGGATAGTGCCCCAACTTGTGAACCAACATGGTTTTACATCACCCTATGACCTAAACAAACACAAAACAAGAGAGAGCTACGCCGGGCTACCTCGTCGAGGAACGCCTAGGGGGTGACGATCCGAGTGCGCACGGAGATCAGGGTTTCGCCGGAGGAAGACCACGAGAACATTGGAATGAGATGAAAACTTGCATGTGACCCTAGCATATGTGTGTGAGTGTGGTGAGAGGTTGGTATAGGTGCTTGCATGTGTCCCCCCTCGGATGCATGCGCCTAACCAAGAGGCGAAGGTTCCAGACCAGAGGGGGGAATCTCCCGTCGAGGTGAAACCGGTAGGATAGTGCCCCAACTTGTGAACCAACATGGTTTTACATCACCCTATGACCTAAACAAACACAAAACAAGAGAGAGCTACCGGCTACCTCTGCCGGAGGAACGCCTAGGGGGTAGACGATCCGAAAAGCATGAGATCGTGGTTTCACGGAGGAAGACCACGAGAACATTGGAATGAGATGAAAACTTGCATGTGACCCTAGCATATGTGTGTGAGTGTGGTGAGAGGTTGGTATAGGTGCTTGCATGTGTCCCCTCGCATGCATGCGCCTAACCTAGAGGCGGTTCTGACCAGATAAGGGGAATCTCCCGTCGAGGTGAAACCGGTAGGATAGTGCCCCAACTTGTGAACCAACATGGTTTTACATCACCCTATGACCTAAACAAACACAAAACAAGAGAGAGCTACGCCGGCTACCCTGCCGAGGAACGTCTAGGGGGTAGACGATCCGAGTGCGCACAGAGATCAGGGTTTCGCCGGAGGAAGACCACGAGAACATTGGAATGAGATGAAAACTTGCATGTGACCCTAGCATATGTGTGTGAGTGTGGTGAGAGGTTGTTATAGGTGCTTGCATGTGTCCCCCTCGCATGCATGCGCTCTAACCTAGAGGCGAAGGTTCCGGACCCGTATGAGGGGGGATCTCCCCGTCGAGGTGAAACCGGGTAGGATAGTGCCCCAACTTGTGAACCAACATGGTTTTACATCACCCTATGACATAAAAAAACACAAAACAAGAGAGAGCTACGCCGGGCTACCCCTGGGAGGAACGCCTAGGGGTAGACGATCCGAAAAGCACAGAGATCGTGGTTTCACGAGGAAGACCACGAGAACATTGGAATGAGATGAAAACTTGCATGTGACCCTAGCATATGTGTGTGAGTGTGGTGAGAGGTTGGTATAGGTGCTTGCATGTGTCCCCTCGGATGCATGCGCCTAACCAAGAGGCGAAGGTTCCAGACCAGATAAGGGGGAATCTCCGTCGAGGTGAAACCGGTAGGATAGTGCCCCAACTTGGGAACCAACATGGTTTTACATCACCCTATGACCTAAACAAAAACAAAACAAGAGAGAGCAACGCTGGCTACCTCGGAGGAACGCCTAGGGGGTAGACGATCCGAAAAGACAGAGATCGTGGTTTCCGGGAGGAAGACCACGAGAACATTGGAATGAGATGACAACTTGCATGTGACCCTAGCATATGTGTGTGAGTGTGGTGAGAGGTTGGTATAGGTGCTTGCATGTGTCCCCTCGCATGCATGCGCCTAACCTAGAGGCGAAGGTTCCGACCAGTATAAGGGGAATCTCCCCGTCGAGGTGAAACCGGGTAGGATAGTGCCCCAACTTGTGAACCAACATGGTTTTACATCACCCTATGACCTAAACAAACACAAAACAAGAGAGAGCTACGCCGGGCTACCCCTGTCAGAGGAACGTCTAGGGGGTAGACGATCCGAGTATGCACAGAGATCAGGGTTTCGCTGGAGGAAGACCACGAGAACATTGGAATGAGATGAAAACTTGTATGTGCCCCTAGCATATGTGTGTGAGTGTGGTGAGAGGTTGGTATAGGTGCTTGCACGTGTCCCCCCTCGCATGCATGCGCTCTAACCTAGAGGCGAAAGTTCCGGACCAGTATAAGGGGGAATCTCCCGTCGAGGTGAAACCGGTAGGATAGTGCCCCAACTTGTGAACCAACATGGTTTTACATCACCCTATGACCTAAACAAACACAAAACAAGAGAGAGCTACGGGCTACCTGTCGAGGAACGCCTAGGGGTAGACGATCCGAGTGCGCATAGAGATCAGGGTTTCGCAGGAGGAAGACCACGAGAACATTGGAATGAGATGAAAACTTGCATGTGACCCTAGCATATGTGTGTGAGTGTGGTGAGAGGTTGTTATAGGTGCTTGCATGTGTCCCTCCTCGCATGCATGCGCTCTAACCTAGAAGCGAAGGTTCCGGACCTGTATAAGGTGGAATCTCCCCGTCGAGGTGAAACCAGGTAGGATAGTGCCCCAACTTGTGAACCAACATGGTTTTACATCACCCTATGACCTAAAAAAACACAAAACAAGAGAGAGCTACCGGCTACCTGTCGAGGAACGCCTAGGGGTAGACGATCCGAGTCTTGCAGAGATCGTGGTTTCACGGAGGAAGACCACGAGAACATTGGAATGAGATGAAAACTTGCATGTGACCCTAGCATATGTGTGTGAGTGTGGTGAGAGGTTGGTATAGGTGCTTGCATGTGTCCCCCCTCGGCTGCATGCGCTCTAACCAAGAGGCGAAGGTTCCGCAGATAAGGGGAATCTCCCGTCGAGGTGAAACCGGTAGGATAGTGCCCCAACTTGTGAACCAACATGGTTTTACATCACCCTATGACCTAAACAAACACAAAACAAGAGAGAGCTACGCCGGAGGAACGCCTAGGGGGCAGACGATCCGAAGCGCAGAGATCGTGGTTTCAGGAGGAAGACCACGAGAACATTGGAATGAGATGAAAACTTGCATGTGACCCTAGCATATGTGTGTGAGTGTGGTGAGAGGTTGGTATAGGTGCTTGCATGTGTCCCCTCGCATGCATGCGCTCTAACCGAGAGGCGAAGGTTCCGTACCCAGATAAGGGGGAATCTCCCCGTCGAGGTGAAACCGGGTCGGATAGTGCCCCAACTTGTGAACCAACATGGTTTTACATCACCCTATGACCTAAACAAACACAAAACAAGAGAGAGCTACCGGCTACCTCGCCGAGGAACGTCTAGGGGGGTAGACGATCCGAGTGTGCACAAAGATCAGGGTTTCGCCGGAGGAAGACCACGAGAACATTGGAATGAGATGAAAACTTGCATGTGACCCTAGCATATGTGTGTGGGTGTGGTGAGAGGTTGGTATAGGTGCTTGCATGTGTCCCCCCTCGCATGCATGCGCCTAACCTAGAGGCGAAGGTTCGTGCACGTATAAGGGGAATCTCCCGTCGAGGTGAAACCGGTAGGATAGTGCCCCAACTTGTGAACCAACATGGTTTTACATCACCCTATGACCTAAACAAACACAAAACAAGAGAGAGCTACGCTGGCTACCCTCGGAGGAACGCCTAGGGGGTGACGATCCGAAAATGCAGAGATCGTGGTTTCGCCGGAGGAAGACCACGAGAACATTGGAATGAGATGAAAACTTGCATGTGACCCTAGCATATGTGTGTGAGTGTGGTGAGAGGTTGGTATAGGTGCTTGCATGTGTCCCCCCTCGGATGCATGCGCTCTAACCAAGAGGCGAAGGTTCCGTACCCGTATAAGGGGGGAATCTCCCCGTCGAGGTGAAACCGGGTAGGATAGTGCCCCAACTTGTGAACCAACATGGTTTTACATCACCCTATGACCTAAACAAACACAAAACAAGAGAGAGCTACGCCGGGCTACCCCTGTCAGAGGAACGTCTAGGGGGGTAGACGATCCGAAAAGCCACAGAGATCGTGGTTTCATGGGAGGAAGACCACGAGAACATTGGAATGAGATGAAAACTTGCATGTGACCCTAGCATATGTGTGTGAGTGTGGTGAGAGGTTGGTATAGGTGCTTGCATGTGTCCCCCCTCGCATGCATGCGCCTAACCTAGAGGCGAAGGTTCTGGACCCGTATAAGGGGGGAATCTCCCCGTTTAGGTGAAACCGGGTAGGATAGTGCCCCAACTTGTGAACCAACATTGTTTTACATCACCCTATGACCTAAACAAACACAAAACAAGAGAGAGCTACCCCGGGCTACCCCTGTCAGAGGAACGTCTAGGGGGGTAGACGATCCGAGTATGCACAGAGATCAGGGTTTCGCCGGAGGAAGACCACGAGAACATTGGAATCAGATGAAAACTTGCATGTGTCCCTAGCATTTGTGTGTGAGTGTGGTGAGAAGTTGGTATAGGTGCTTGCATGTGTCCCCTCATGCATGCGCCTAACCTAGGCGAAGGTTCCAGTGAGTATGGGGGAATCTCCCCGTCGAGGTGAAACCGGGTAGGATAGTGCCCCAACTTGTGAACCAACATGGTTTTACATCACCCTATGACCTAAACAAACACAAAACAAGAGAGAGACGCCGGGCTACCCCTGTCAGAGGAACGTCTAGGGGGGTAGACGATCCGAGTGCGCACAGAGATCAGGGTTTCGCCGGAGGAAGACCACGAGAACATTGGAATGAGATGAAAACTTGCATGTGACCCTAGCATATGTGTGTGAGTGTGGTGAGAGGTTGGTATAGGTGCTTGCATGTGTCCCCCCTCGCATGCATGCGCTCTAACCTAGAGGCGAAGGTTCCAGACCCGTATAAGGGGGAATCTCCCCGTCGAGGTGAAACCGGGTAGGATAGTGCCCCAACTTGTGAACCAACATGGTTTTACATCACCCTATGACCTAAACAAACACAAAACAAGAGAGAGCTACGCCGGGCTACCCCTGTCAGAGGAACGTCTAGGGGGGTAGACGATCCGAGTGCGCACAGAGATCAGGGTTTCGCCGGAGGAAGACCACGAGAACATTGGAATGAGATGAAAACTTGCATGTGACCCTAGCATATGTGTGTGAGTGTGGTGAGAGGTTGGTATAGGTGCTTGCATGTGTCCCCCCTCGGATGCATGCGCTCTAACCAAGAGGCGAAGGTTCCGTACCCGTATAAGGGGGGAATCTCCCCGTCGAGGTGAAACCGGGTAGGATAGTGCCCCAACTTGTGAACCAACATGGTTTTACATCACCCTTTGACCTAAACAAAAACAAAACAAGAGAGAGCTACGCCGGGCTACCCCTGTCAGAGGAACGTCTAGGGGGGTGACGATCCAGTCTGCACAGAGATCGTGGTTCACGGGAGGAAGACCACGAGAACATTGGAATGAGATGAAAACTTGCATGTGACCCTAGCATATGTGTGTGAGTGTGGTGAGAGGTTGGTATAGGTGCTTGCATGTGTCCCCTCGCATGCATGCGCCTAACCTAGAGGCGAAGGTTCAGACCAGTATAAGGGGAATCTCCCGTCGAGGTGAAACCGGGTAGGATAGTGCCCCAACTTGTGAACCAACATGGTTTTACATCACCTATGACCTAAACAAACACAAAACAAGAGAGAGCTACGCGGGCTACCTGTCGGAGGAACGCCTAGGGGTAGACGATCCGTGCGCCAGAGATCGTGGTTTGCGGAGGAAGACCACGAGAACATTGGAATGAGATGAAAACTTGCATGTGACCCTAGCATATGTGTGTGAGTGTGGTGAGAGGTTGTTATAGGTGCTTGCATGTGTCCCCCCTCGCATGCATGCGCTCTAACCTAGAGGCGAAGGTTCCAGACCGTATAAGGGGAATCTCCCCGTCGAGGTGAAACCGGGTAGGATAGTGCCCCAACTTGTGAACCAACATGGTTTTACATCACCCTATGACCTAAACAAACACAAAACAAGAGAGAGCTACGTCGGGCTACCCCTGTCAGAGGAACGTCTAGGGGGTAGACGATCCAGAATGCACAGAGATCAGGGTTTCGCCGGAGGAAGACCACGAGAACATTGGAATGAGATGAAAACTTGCATGTGACCCTAGCATATGTGTGTGAGTGTGGTGAGAGGTTGGTATAGGTGCTTGCATGTGTCCCCCCTCGGATGCATGCGCTCTAACCAAGAGGCGAAGGTTCAGACCAGATAAGGGGAATCTCCCGTCGAGGTGAAACCGGTAGGATAGTGCCCCAACTTGTGAACCAACATGGTTTTACATCACCCTATGACCTAAACAAACACAAAACAAGAGAGAGCTACGGGCTACCTGTCGTGAGGAACGCCTAGGGGTGAGCGATCCGAAAAGACAGAGATCAGGGTTTCGCCGGAGGAAGACCACGAGAACATTGGAATGAGATGAAAACTTGCATGTGACCCTAGCATATGTGTGTGAGTGTGGTGAGAGGTTGGTATAGGTGCTTGCATGTGTCCCCCCTCGCATGCATGCGCTCTAACCTAGAGGCGAAGGTTCCATACCTGTATAAGGGGGGAATCTCCCCGTCGAGGTGAAACCGGGTAGGATAGTGCCCCAACTTGTGAACCAACATGGTTTTACATCACCCTATGACCTAAACAAACACAAAACAAGAGAGAGCTACGCCGGCTACTGTCGCTGAGGAACGTCTAGGGGGGTAGACGATCCGAGTATGCACAGAGATCAGGGTTTCGCCGGAGGAAGACCACGAGAACATTGGAATGAGATGAAAACTTGCATGTGACCCTAGCATATGTGTGTGAGTGTGGTGAGAGGTTGTTATAGGTGCTTGCATGTGTCCCCCCTCGCATGCATGCGCTCTAACCTAGAGGCGAAGGTTCCGTACCCGTATAAGGGGGGAATCTCCCCGTCGAGGTGAAACCGGGTAGGATAGTGCCCCAACTTGTGAACCAACATGGTTTTACATCACCCTATGACCTAAACAAACACAAAACAAGAGAGAGCTACGTCGGGCTACCCCTGTCAGAGGAACGTCTAGGGGGTAGACGATCCGAGTGCGCACAGAGATCAGGGTTTCGCCGGAGGAAGACCACGAGAACATTGGAATGAGATGAAAACTTGCATGTGCCCCTAGCATATGTGTGTGAGTGTGGTGAGAGGTTGGTATAGGTGCTTGCATGTGTCCCCCCTCGCATGCATGCTCTCTAACCTAGAGGCGAAGGTTCCGGAACCGTATAAGGGGGAATCTCCCCGTCGAGGTGAAACCGGGTAGGATAGTGCCCCAACTTGTGAACCAACATGGTTTTACATCACCCTATGACCTAAAAAAACACAAAACAAGAGAGAGCTACTGGCTACCCTGTCGGGAGGAACGCCTAGGGGGTAGACGATCCGAGTGCGCACAGAGATCAGGGTTTCGCCGGAGGAAGACCACGAGAACATTGGAATGAGATGAAAACTTGCATGTGACCCTAGCATATGTGTGTGAGTGTGGTGAGAGGTTGGTATAGGTGCTTGCATGTGTCCCCCCTCGCATGCATGCGCTCTAACCTAGAGGCGAAGGTTCCGTACCCGTATAAGGGGGGAATCTCCCCGTCGAGGTGAAACCGGGTAGGATAGTGCCCCAACTTGTGAACCAACATGGTTTTACATCACCCTATGACCTAAACAAACACAAAACAAGAGAGAGCTACGCCGGGCTACCCCTGTCAGAGGAACGTCTAGGGGGTAGACGATCCGAGTATGCAGAGATCGTGGTTTCACGAGGAAGACCACGAGAACATTGGAATGAGATGAAAACTTGCATGTGACCCTAGCATATGTGTGTGAGTGTGGTGAGAGGTTGGTATAGGTGCTTGCATGTGTCCCCCCTCGCATGCATGCGCTCTAACCTAGAGGCGAAGGTTCTGTACCCGTATAAGGGGGGAATCTCCCCGTCGAGGTGAAACCGGGTAGGATAGTGCCCCAACTTGTGAACCAACATGGTTTTACATCACCCTATGACCTAAACAAACACAAAACAAGAGAGAGCTACGTCGGGCTACCCCTGTCAGAGGAACGTCTAGGGGGTAGACGATCCGAGTGCGCACAGAGATCAGGGTTTCGCCGGAGGAAGACCACGAGAACATTGGAATGAGATGAAAACTTGCATGTGACCCTAGCATATGTGTGTGAGTGTGGTGAGAGGTTGGTATAGGTGCTTGCATGTGTCCCCCCTCGGATGCATGCGCTCTAACCAAGAGGCGAAGGTTCCGTACCCGTATAAGGGGGGAATCTCCCCGTCGAGGTGAAACCGGGTAGGATAGTGCCCCAACTTGTGAACCAACATGGTTTTACATCACCCTATGACCTAAACAAACACAAAACAAGAGAGAGCTACTGGGCTACCTGTCGGAGGAACGCCTAGGGGTGACGATCCGAAATCTTGCCTAGAGATCGTGGTTTCACGGGAGGAAGACCACGAGAACATTGGAATGAGATGAAAACTTGCATGTGACCCTAGCATATGTGTGTGAGTGTGGTGAGAGGTTGGTATAGGTGCTTGCATGTGTCCCCTCGATGCATGCGCTAACCTAGAGGCGAAGGTTCCGACCGTATAAGGGGAATCTCCCGTCGAGGTGAAACCGGGTAGGATAGTGCCCCAACTTGTGAACCAACATGGTTTTACATCACCCTTGACCTAAACAAACACAAAACAAGAGAGAGCTACGGGGCTACCTGTCGGAGGAACGTCTAGGGGGTGACGATCCGAGTCTCACAGAGATCGTGGTTTCACGGAGGAAGACCACGAGAACATTGGAATGAGATGAAAACTTGCATGTGACCCTAGCATATGTGTGTGAGTGTGGTGAGAGGTTGGTATAGGTGCTTGCATGTGTCCCCCGCATGCATGCGCTCTAACCTAGGCGAAGGTTCACCAGTATAAGGGGAATCTCCCGTCGAGGTGAAAGGGTAGGATAGTGCCCCAACTTGTGAACCAACATGGTTTTACATCACCCTATGACCTAAACAAACACAAAACAAGAGAGCTACGTGGGCTACCTGTCGGAGGAACGTCTAGGGGGTGGGCGATCCGAGTCTGCAGAGATCGTGGTTTCACAGGAGGAAGACCACGAGAACATTGGAATGAGATGAAAACTTGCATGTGACCCTAGCATATGTGTGTGAGTGTGGTGAGAGGTTGGTATAGGTGCTTGCATGTGTCCCCCCTCGCATGCATGCGCTCTAACCTAGAGGCGAAGGTTCTGTACCCGTATAAGGGGGGAATCTCCCCGTCGAGGTGAAACCGGGTAGGATAGTGCCCCAACTTGTGAACCAACATGGTTTTACATCACCCTATGACCTAAACAAACACAAAACAAGAGAGAGCTACGCCGGGCTACCCCTGTCAGAGGAACGTCTAGGGGGTAGACGATCCGAGTGCGCACAGAGATCAGGGTTTCGCCGGAGGAAGACCACGAGAACATTGGAATGAGATGAAAACTTGCATGTGACCCTAGCATATGTGTGTGAGTGTGGTGAGAGGTTGGTATAGGTGCTTGCATGTGTCCCCCCTCGGATGCATGCGCTCTAACCAAGAGGCGAAGGTTCCGTACCCGTATAAGGGGGGAATCTCCCCGTCGAGGTGAAACCGGGTAGGATAGTGCCCCAACTTGTGAACCAACATGGTTTTACATCACCCTATGACCTAAACAAACACAAAACAAGAGAGAGCTACGCCGGGCTACCCCTGTCAGAGGAACGTCTAGGGGGTAGCGATCGAAAGTCTGCAGAGATCGTGGTTTCATGGGAGGAAGACCACAAGAACATTGGAATGAGATGAAAACTTGCATGTGACCCTAGCATATGTGTGTGAGTGTGGTGAGAGGTTGGTATAGGTGCTTGCATGTGTCCCCTCGCATGCATGCGCTCTAACCTAGGCGAAGGTTCAGCACCCGTATAAGGGGAATCTCCGTCGAGGTGAAACCGGGTAGGATAGTGCCCCAACTTGTGAACCAACATGGTTTTACATCACCCTATGACCTAAACAAACACAAAACAAGAGAGAGCTACGGGCTACCTGTCGGGAGGAACGTCTAGGGGGTAGCGATCCGAAAGTCATGAGAGAGATCGAGGTTTCTGGGAGGAAGACCACAAGAACATTGGAATGAGATGAAAACTTGCATGTGACCCTAGCATATGTGTGTGAGTGTGGTGAGAGGTTGGTATAGGTGCTTGCATGTGTCCCCTCGCATGCATGCGCTCTAACCTAGAGGCGAAGGTTAGACCAGTATAAGGGGAATCTCCCGTCGAGGTGAAACCGGTAGGATAGTGCCCCAACTTGTGAACCAACATGGTTTTACATCACCCTATGACCTAAACAAACACAAAACAAGAGAGAGCTACGCCGGGCTACCTCGGGAGGAACGTCTAGGGGTAAACGATCCGAATCTGCAGAGATCGTGGTTTTGGGAGGAAGACCACGAGAACATTGGAATGAGATGAAAACTTGCATGTGACCCTAGCATATGTGTGTGAGTGTGGTGAGAGGTTGGTATAGGTGCTTGCATGTGTCCCCCTCGCATGCATGCGCTCTAACCTAGAGGCGAAGGTTAGACCAGTATAAGGGGAATCTCCCGTCGAGGTGAAACCGGGTAGGATAGTGCCCCAACTTGTGAACCAACATGGTTTACATCACCCTATGACCTAAACAAACACAAAACAAGAGAGAGCTACGCCGGGCTACCTGTCGGAGGAGCGTCTAGGGGTAGACGATCCAGTCTGCCAGAGATCGTGGGTTTGGGAGGAAGACCACGAGAACATTGGAATGAGATGAAACTTGCATGTGACCCTAGCATATGTGTGTGAGTGTGGTGAGAGGTTGGTATAGGTGCTTGCATGTGTCCCCCCTCGGATGCATGCGCTCTAACCAAGAGGCGAAGGTTCCGTACCCGTATAAGGGGGGAATCTCCCCGTCGAGGTGAAACCGGGTAGGATAGTGCCCCAACTTGTGAACCAACATGGTTTTACATCACCCTATGACCTAAACAAACACAAAACAAGAGAGAGCTACGCCGGGCTACCCCTGTCAGAGGAACGTCTAGGGGTGACGATCCGAAAAGTCTATTGCACAGAGATCAGGGTTTCGCCGGAGGAAGACCACGAGAACATTGGAATGAGATGAAAACTTGCATGTGACCCTAGCATATGTGTGTGAGTGTGGTGAGAGGTTGGTATAGGTGCTTGCATGTGTCCCCCCTCGCATGCATGCGCTCTAACCTAGAGGCGAAGGTTACTGCAGTATAAGGGGAATCTCCCGTCGAGGTGAAACCGGGTAGGATAGTGCCCCAACTTGTGAACCAACATGGTTTTACATCACCCTATGACCTAAACAAACACAAAACAAGAGAGAGCTACGGGCTACCTGTCGAGGAACGTCTAGGGGTGAGCGATCGAGAATGCACAGAGATCGTGGTTCACGGAGGAAGACCACGAGAACATTGGAATGAGATGAAAACTTGCATGTGACCCTAGCATATGTGTGTGAGTGTGGTGAGAGGTTGGTATAGGTGCTTGCATGTGTCCCCCTCGCATGCATGCGCCTAACCTAGAGGCGAAGGTTAAAACCAGATAAGGGGAATCTCCCATCGAGGTGAAACCGGTAGGATAGTGCCCCAACTTGTGAACCAACATGGTTTTACATCACCCTATGACCTAAACAAACACAAAACAAGAGAGCTACGCCGGGCTACCTGTCGGAGGAACGCCTAGGGGTAGACGATCCGAGTATGCACAGAGATCAGGGTTTCGCCGGAGGAAGACCACGAGAACATTGGAATGAGATGAAAACTTGCATGTGACCCTAGCATATGTGTGTGAGTGTGGTGAGAGGTTGGTATAGGTGCTTGCATGTGTCCCCCCTCGCATGCATGCGCCTAACCTAGAGGCGAAGGTTCCGCATCTGAGTATAAGGGGGGAATCTCCCCGTCGAGGTGAAACCGGGTAGGATAGTGCCCCAACTTGTGAACCAACATGGTTTTACATCACCCTATGACCTAAACAAACACAAAACAAGAGAGAGCTACGCCGGGCTACCTGTCGAGGAACGCCTAGGGGGTAGACGATCCGAGCAAGCCAGAGATCGTGGTTTCACGAGGAAGACCACGAGAACATTGGAATGAGATGAAAACTTGCATGTGACCCTAGCATATGTGTGTGAGTGTGGTGAGAGGTTGTTATAGGTGCTTGCATGTGTCCCCCTCGCATGCATGCGCCTAACCTAGAGGCGAAGGTTCCAGACCGTATAGGGGAATCTCCCTGTCGAGGTGAAACCGGGTAGGATAGTGCCCTAACTTGTGAAACAACATGGTTTTACATCACCCCATGACCTAAACAAACACAAAACAAGAGAGAACTACGCCGGCTACCTGTCGGAGGAACGCCTAGGGGTATTTATCCGAAGGCAGAGATCGTGGTTTCACGAGGAAGACCACGAGAACATTGGAATGAGATGAAAACTTGCATGTGACCCTAGCATATGTGTGTGAGTGTGGTGAGAGGTTGGTATAGGTGCTTGCATGTAAT